>JADWOT020000005.1:2124414-2478414 GCA_036345935.2 Taenia hydatigena
CACCGTGATTTATTATTCTGGTGTCGTACCATTCCATATTTTGCGGCTATATCCTTTTTGCATTGTGTTTTAACGCATCTCTAAAAACATAACGTTTTAGACTGTGATTAAGATTGCTTAAAGTTTAAAACTAAATTTGGCAATGCATTCGTTCTTTTTTTGTAACTTTTTAAATTAGCATTTTTTAAACCGAAAATGTGTAATTCTTACTAATTTCAAGGTCACTGTCTTTAGAATAGTCTATTGTTATAGTGGACGTGGGGAGTTATAGTGACGGCCGGATTTCGATCAGATAAGCTATGATTGTCAAAAGGAGCTAAAATGTCCAAGGGATTACCCAGTAACAAATAATATGAAGTCGAATTTCTTTGGTCCTCCGTGCTTTTCTCGAGTAAGAATGGTATCTGGTCTGTGAGTCGTTTTGATGTTTTCTTTTCCTAATGGGTTCTGTGTACATGTTACGCTAGGAAATTCACTCTTACTCCTTTCCTGACCCGAGTGAGGTTGTGTTATTACAGATGCGTTACCACAGTTTCTTTAATTCTATTTTGATATAGCGACCCGTGCTTATTGGACACGGGAAGAGATGTGAGTATGCTCCTTTCCATTGGTGAACCGCGTCATGTCTTCCGCTATTTCGGCAGGTGCAACCCAAACAAATCCAAGTCGGGGTGGTAAAGATGTTGCTGCGAAGGAGTCGCTCACATGCAGCCTACGTCGCCTCCAGGTCAAGTGTCGGTCTGTCTATTTGATAGGACTTCACCATATTGGCGATTGTTTCCCTGCACTTTCTTCGTTATGACGGATGCGAGTATGTTGTTCGAGTCGGTGATTGTTGAAACTGGTACTTCGAACTCTGACACTCAAAACGGAGTCGAACAACCACGTGAGGAGGTATACCAGCTCTATAATCTGCAAATTTTTCGGAGGACACGAACCTCGCCAAGATTTTACTGTTGGTCAGGGCGTTTTATTGATTGGCGATCGCTGACGAATCTTCGCTGGGCCTGCGAAGTGCGCTGCGCTCCGTGACGTGGTGGACAGAAAGAACCAAATGTTAGTGCGAATGAAGGACGTGGATGCTTGGAGGAAGAGACTTGCTAATTTGCAAGTCCTCATATAAGGGTAAGTTGGCTGGCATTGGAAAGCCCCCAAATCATATGCGATTCGTTTGTCATCTATCTACTATGGTGAAATGTGCATCCCCACCGTAAAGTGTAGCCTTTTTCATCTATCGCAGATGCTGTTAAGTGGATTGGAGTCGCATGATGGAAATTCCTCTTTGATGGCTAAAGACTCTGATGCGCCTTACTTCCCTGTTTCCTATGTGGTCCACTTGTTCGTGCAGACCTTGAACGAATGTCGTCCTACGGCTGCCACTGTTGGTGCCAGTTGTTTAGGTGCGTCATATGTACGTCAGGCTTTGGCATGACTGATTTTGTGGTCATTATCATCCAATCATGCTATTGACTGATTTCACGCATTTGTATCACAGAACATGCCTCCTGTTTTCGTTATCCATTATAAAGAATAACTTGCTTGCATTGGCCTGTTGCTTACATTGTTATTCCAGCCCAACCGAAAAGGTGGTGTTTGGCAGGGTTTGGTGTGCGTGCATGTGCTTTTATGCAATTATGATCACGACCAGTTGGCAGAGTGTTTGTGTCAGTATTCTGGGGCTACTGTTACCGATTTGAGCTTACTGCGTGTTGGCAAGTAAGGTACAGTAATCTGCGTCATGAAATGCATAAATATCAGCAGTGAGGCATAAATCTTATCCTTCCCAAGTTAGAACTGTATTGCAGACACTATGCATGGGGCGTCAAGTAAGCATATTCAGGTTAAACTTTTGGTTGCAAAGTTACTCCTGTTTTACTTCTCATTGTTTTGCATTTTCAAAGGAAGACTTCTTAAAATTTACACGTTGTTTGTGGCATACTTAGATTTAGAGGACTATGAAGCGATTTTATTGGTTGTTTCTGCTAATGTCATCTCGTTTATAAACGAGCAAACAATCAGGCAGTAGGGCGAGAATTTGGGTGAAATTGACTTGAGCCAGAATTACTTTGCATTTATCTTGGGTCCGCATTTTCGTTGCTGTCTGCATGCAGTCGAATAGGATTTCCATGCTATTTTTCAATAAACTTCCGAGACACGTTACTCGATATCGTTTTTGTAATGGGTGATCGTGCCTTATTCTATTTATACCTGCTTCAGATTTAAATTAAGGATATGGAAAACCATCGGAACCAATGTTAATTCCAATGGTGCCCAACGTAGTAGTCCGTGTTTTACGCGTGCTCAGTGCTTTAAGGTGCGGGTGTATGTGTTCTGTGGAATGAACCGAAGTTATGCAAATACCTTTGCAACCAGTGTAGAATGTGATGACGCTGAACGGAATTTGTTGTTAAATCAGACGAACTGTCCCATTAATTCCTTTCGTTTTTCAACCACCGTTGAGATGCATTTGTCAATCTCTCATTGAATGTATTCTGGGTGCACAAAATCATTCAAGCCGCAATGATTTGCATTGAGTGTACAACTTGATTCCGTTGTTGAAAACCTTGAATCTATCTGTCCTCCTATTTCTTAGACATTTTCAGGGTGACAGTAGTGATTCAGATCACTGCAACGACCGTAGATGTCGAGAGGATGGAGAGAGATAGTGTGAGAAAAAAAGAGGAGGTGACAGAAGTTCAGCTGGGGCATTATCATCGGAGAGGGTGGGAGCAGTGTTTGAAACGGATGCTCTGCTACGGACACTACCACAGCCATCCTGAGGTTCAATTCGTGCGAAATTACACAGAGCTGCTAGGAAGGGTTGGAGACCTCCTGTCAGTGCTTTCTGACGCTCAAAGCTGCAGGTCTTGCTGGACTCACTGCCGTGCCTTTGACGACAAGGCCCGGTGGAGTGCCCTCTTTCCATTTTGGCCTGCGTATAGACGTGTTTATATGATTTGTCTGCGACTTTTCAGATTAGAATTATTTGCCTTAGTTTTGGTTTCCTTGCAGTCGGCAGGGTAGGAGACGGAGCTGTCGGGTGGGTGTTGGGAAGCTTGAGGGTCTCTGGTTATTTCTCTACATGAGATTGGTAATGATCAGTGCAAAATGGACATCTGAAGGATCGACCTTGGTAGGCTTTAATTTCCTCCCATCCTTGAAATGTGTATGCGTTAATTTGGTGGGGTAAAAGTTCGTCTGGCAACGAAGTGAGTACATGTGAATCTCTTTGAGCTGCTGATAACGGACCCTTGCGTTCATAAAATCAAGCTTATTGCATTTGTTCTCTATGTCACGGTTGTTTCTAGTCCACGTGATCGCCTGTAATGGTTAATTTATGTGAGCGAACTCCTCGAGTGAGGGCTAGTAGGGGTTGGGGGCGTTGTCCGATCCACGATGGGCACCTTGTGCTGGGATTCTTTATATTTTAGCATTATCTTTAATGTTTCACGTTTCTACGTCTACAGTATGCACCATGGAAGTGCTAGCATCACTTGTGCTGCTTACCTTCGCCCTTGTTAAAACTATATGATTTCTTCAAATGTAAGTTTGGTGCAGGCGTAGCCGGAGGATGGGGTTTCTTTGCATTGGGTTCTGTCTGGGTGGAGTGACTTATGAGCGAGCCTAGTTTTCTCGTAGGCCAGTTCAAATGAATTCCAGGATGATGGACCTGAAAATCTAAGTACAGAAACTTTAGAATTGAAGACCTGTTAGATTGAAAAATTACTAAAAATGTGATCATGTGGTCTGTATGGCCGATCGACTTTCTCATCCTTTACGGTTTCATTACATGAGGTTGCATGATTGCTCACCTGGTATAGTTACAACGTCGTGGCTTGAAGTGGCTCTGATGAAGGCACTGCAGTGAATGCGAAAAATTGGAGGGTAGTACTGCGGATGAGCAAGTTGGCAGATCACACGAGCTCCTAGACAATGGGAGAAGGTCGTTTGTAATAAAATGAAATGTGAAGGTGGTATTTTGTAGGCAATGTGTTGCAATGATGCACGCGCTGGTGTCTCTGCCGCGTCTCCACGATTGGAGCAACAGAATGTGTAAGATGGTGGGGGTAGGGAGAGCAAGGCAGTGAGGGACCGCGTAAATGAAATTAAGGTTGTGGTGGCTGCTACTAATCATTCCCAACCTTGTAGCACTTGTGAAGGCACACTTTGGCAAGTTGGATGGAGTAAGCGTAATTTTGGCAAGCGATACTACTGCTTAGTAGAGGATATGAGCTACCATCTACAGGAAGACTCAATAGTAATAAGATGATGGTGCGGACGGTTATATGTGGGCAGCGTGCTGCGATGGGAATGGATAGGTACTTCTGTCAAGGG
This sequence comes from Taenia hydatigena, assembly GCA_036345935.2. Classification (NCBI taxonomy): domain Eukaryota; kingdom Metazoa; phylum Platyhelminthes; class Cestoda; order Cyclophyllidea; family Taeniidae; genus Taenia; species Taenia hydatigena. The sequence continues at coordinate 2,128,750 of JADWOT020000005.1, forward strand.
CTTAGCAACGATGACGTGGCGAAGTGTGGCGGGGAGGGGTAGCGTGAAGAATGCTGAGATTGCACAAATTTGTGTGGTCTGTATCGATGCAGCTCAGGTTGTGCCTACGAGCTGCCAGTGCTTGACTGGTCTTACAAGAACCTTGATGGTAGGCAAAGGCAAGTATGGGGGTAGGGGGCGTTGGTTTACCGTAGGCTGACAATACGGCAATTTTCTGGGCCGGGTATGCTATGCTGGGCTAAGCTAAGGCAAGCTAAGGAGGCAAAAAACCGCTAAGACCAGGTTCTTCCAGAGGACGTGGGGAGGACAATGGTGAGATTCAAGCCTGCAAGCTTGATATCTTGCCATTCTGCATAAATGCAGACAAGCACGACGATTTGAAGGCAATGAGGTCGTAGGATTGGATCCCAAATAACCATTTTAGGTGTAGTTTGTCGAATGAAAATCCAGGCTAACGAATTGAATCATTTTAAGTCGAGATGTTTTAAACCAGCAGCATTAACGCATCAGATAGATGCCGTGTGAAAAAAGGACAAATGAATGAGAGATAAGTGTATCGATGGCTGATTTAATAAAATCCGTGTCAAATTCGTTCAATTCAAAACAGTTCCATGCAAGATAACCAATGAGAATTCGTCAGTTTTATTTGAACTAGTAGTTTTGTCATCATTCTAGCAATATCTGGTCAAAATCATTTTTATCCGGGTCTCTATGGTATGCTAAATGAGTGAGTAATTGCTCAAAACCTCTTTCGTCATACGAAACGCGTCGAAATTAACTCATGTGAAGAAGTCGCTTGTCGTGGCACGATAAAGACGACGGAGAGTCAGGCAGAAGTCGCAATTGAAACTCATCGCAAGCACAGCACCCTTAGACCCGAGATGCTGAAGATAACCGAAGTACTCGCAACTTCACACTTTTCTTAGCCTGATAGCACTTAATTCTTTTGCATTTATTAAATACATGAATTTGATTGGCAACCAACACATTTTAACAGAGTGCTAAAGGCACCAAATGGACAAGCTTTCTCTCTCAATGCGAATTCAGCGCATGACAGATCAAAGTGAGAATGTTCTGGCTCAGCCTTGACTTAGTAAGACAAAGAAACAACGCACTAATCAGTATTTCCTCCCTGGAAAGGTTGACAACTCATCACTGTCGGAAATATAACAAGAGAGTGAGGCTTGATTCGAGTGCTCACTCAGCTAACGGGACCCCCATTCTCACCAGCCTAGGTCAAACGCTTCATGGCGTCATCTTCCATGTGCACCAATTCGCCGCAAAATTACAAAGTTGCATTAAATGATAAAAAAATATTGACAATGCGATGATTTCATCCAGAATTTTCGATCAAAGAAAACAGGAGCAAAAGGTAATGCAACAGAATTGTATGCTCAGAAGGCCTGCATTGAAGAGATTTTATAAGGTAGAAAACTTCTTAACAGTGTATGCGTGTAGTCTGGATGGTTAATCGACTTCCTTATTATTTACCGATTCTCAAACGATTTGGTTTGACTGCTCGTCTAGCGTCGTTTACGCGGTGCGGCGTCAAGTAGCACTGATGAGTGCGCTCGGCAGCGCAAATGTGGTTTTGGAGAGTGATATTGCTAATGGGCTAATTAGTAAAGGGTGTAATCTGCTAGAGACCAAAAGATGTTTGATGGCAGGAAGGGGCTAGCAAAACTACTGTTGCTTAGCCAATACGCTGCAATGGTGAATGGGTGGGTAGAGTTGCCAACTCTTGACGCATTAAGCAGGGAGGTGAAGCAGATGGTGGCGTAGGCAAGGCGGTGAGATGCAGAGTGAAGGAAGTTATGGTTACGGCGGCAGGATTATTTGATTCTTGTCTTGCAAACGTTGCAAGGTGAGCATCGATGCAGCCCAGGCTGCGCCTGAGAGCTGGCTAGAATGCCTTCTTTTTCAACTTCATTTATTTGATGCATGTGATGTGACATTTTACTGCAACTAAACCACCTGATTTTTTCTTTTTTATTTTGGGCTAACCGCTTACCTTGACTCTCTGTCATTTCACATTGCTGGCTTTATCACCTGCTTTTGCTATACTGATGTGGGCTGGCCTGAGTGAATTTAATTGCACTTTTATGCTCGTTGTTTATTTTAGTAAGTGCATCCTCTGTGCATCTAATTTTTTAAAAACTATTTTTTGGCCATAGGTCATAACGGTTTTGATTTACGCCATTCGCAATGCTTAGCAAAAAACAAGCTTTTTGCCATTTTATGCAACTTATGTAGTTTGTTATGTTGATTTCAGTTCAACTTATGCAAATGCAAGCAAGGAGTGGTTTCGCATCACCGAAATGCTAAGGAGATGCAGCTATTTTGACTGTCAGAAAACAATATTTTTAAATAAGTGCAACAAAGCTCGCAAAGCGATAGAAAGTGGTCATCTAAACCACAATTTATTCGCATTTGTCTTCCCACCACCATTCGCCTGATTTGTCGTTTGGTATTTACATTACACTTTGGTACCATTTGTAAGAAAAGGACCGAACATAAAATTTACTTCCACGAAAGTGTTGCTATTCATCGAGCCCATAATATCCCAATAATGTCATCGTGATCGGAAACAAACATGCGAACTTAACACTTTATGTGGCACATTGAGAATCATGACTCGAAGAAGGACGCCTAGAAGAGTTGATCGTGAATAATGGATTGAGGTTGGCTTAAAGAGGCTTTGTAAGCACTGAGTGCGAAGCAGGTGTTTTGCTGTACATGAGGGCATTTTGAGAACATTCTGTTTTTAAACAGCAGCCACTGACTGTGCTGAGGCAGGGATGTTTGTAGCCCCAGGAGCGTAAGAATGCGAATGTGCTGCATAAGCGTTCAAATGACCATTATGTGATAAAGGGATTGATTAAAGCGTCAAGCTTTCGCGGTCTACTCTATTCCTACCGCAAAATAGGAGCTGCAACCCGGTCACAACTTTACAAAGGGATAGATGATGGAAAATACATTTAAAGAGTGTGGAAGAACAATTGTTTTGCTGATTTAAATCGGTGCTGAAACACCATCAGCAAATGAGAAGCAAACAAGAATTGTAAGACAACAAGACCGCTTGTTTGTAGGTTATCAAATACTCTGCTACTTACGTCTTCACACACCACTTTTACTCAAAAAGCGTAGTTCGGTCTCATTTATACAAAAAGCATGATTATTTGAATGCACAAAGGAGGCGGTAACTATTGTCGTCAACTTTCATTTTGTTTAGGGTCTGCTTCTGCAGTGCCTATAAAAAATATAAGATGGAAATCATTATGTGAGTGGCAATCGTAGTCATCAAAAGGGAAGGATGCCTCTGCATAGTCGTTCGCGACTCGGTACAGCATTTCAAGCCCTATTATATGCACATTTAGATGGTAAATGAAGCCTTCGAAACTCGAATAGGCAATAACTGCTTCATGACGCCCTTAGGGACATGATTCCACCTTCCTTGCAAAGCTAGAACAATTCGTTGTACTCGAAAGATTTGTCACTTTATTAGGCCGAGTCGCGCATATATGTGAGTTTAAATGCTGCACAGAAGCGATGTAAGCATAAGAAAGAATAAATGGAAGTTGCAGGAGTTATGCAAATGGCTGGTAGTGAAACTGCTTTAACTCAGTCCAAAGGTTCTGCGGGCATCTCCGGGCTTCCGTGACCACAAATGAGCTTTATGCAACCCTTATTTTAACTTCTTGAAGGGCGTTGTTGCAGTCTGTTTGCTTGGTGAGTGCAATGACAATGACGCATTGACGAATCGCTAGGAGATTGGCCAATTATGCAACGGCTTTAAAGTGGTGCATGCGGCTGGAAGTAAGTCAGAATTCAGTGCATGCATATAGCTACTTAGTTACAATCTACCATCCATTCGTCACTGCACCATGGGGAGCCGTATCCTTTGCCAAGATCAATTTCATGCTTTTGTACGAATCGTGGCCTTGAGCCATGGGGCGAACGCGTGAATGAGCCAACATGACTTCGTGCTCCACTGGCTAACACGTGAACGCACGCACATTACTCATGTGAACTGTGCAGGCGAAAGTGGACGAGATGAGGATTTAAGTGCTACAATTGAGTGCAGCGAAATAGCTGTTTCTTCACATAACACATTGAGGCTACTTCCAGAACGACTAGTCGCATGCGCTTGGGAAGTTTGACTGCCTCGTTAGTAACACGAGTAATGCCAGTGGTACGAGCAGGTCTATGCTTGAAATTAACGTCTACAATTTTCATATGCAACCCGCATACCAGAACCAAGAAGAACAAGGTTAATTAAGCATTAAAGTGTGCATTTGAGAATACGTTTAAATGTCACGAGCTTCTCGATCGTAATATCAATGAGCGAACAAGCAATGATATAGATACGTAACCAGCAGTAGTATCAGCCAAGCGCATACATCAGTCTTCTTGATTGTTGACTCATTGTTATACAGGCGTCCTTCTAATGTGCTCTTTGTCAGTCAAATCAACGCAGGAATATGAACTGTCACACTGCTGTCCACTTAGCCGATGAGGCATGGCCATATGTGCGCAGAATGCATTGACCGCCTCTCAGGTATCTCATCCTCTAATGTCTTGATTAAATTTGTTTCTTTATGCGCCTTTGACTGAGAAATTCTTAAATCACATCCTTTAAAATTCCTGATTACTTTACAAGTGAAAGATGCGCAGACATGGAGATGAATATGCTTCTTTTAACTGCTATAACGGCATTCAAACACCCGCATATCGAACACTCGATCTCTCACGCGCATGTAAAGGTGCAATTTCATCGCTGCAAAATAGATCCACACATACATACACGCACACATGGAAACGTTTGATGTCGCTACAACGAAATTAAGGCCACAGCAATTTTAACTACGAGAATGGGTCAATAAATGCACAGAAAATGCATTAGTGACCATAAATATGACTCATTACCACTGGATTGGTGGGATTATGATAATGCTGCTCAAATTAACCCATTATTAAGGCCGGCATTCGAGGAAGCAAATGGTCCACTGCATAGCATATGTCCCATTTCAGGCGAGGTCCTGGAGGCTCGCCCAAGTCAGCCACTCGTGTCAGCCGTTACGACGCAACCTAAATTGCATAAAACATTAGCGAAGCAACTGCATCAGCCATCCAATTTGTGTGCAGACGCGTCGATATTTAACTGTAATGTGGCAGATTTTTGCCGGAGGCCTGACTAGGTCCGCAGTTCTGTTTCACTTAAGAGAATGCACTCTTTGGTGCGCAAGTTCATCAATAGTCGTACGATTGCCTGTCTAAAAGCAAAATCATGCAACAAAGAGCAAGGGCTAATACGGTTCCGTAATAATATGGTTTCGACCTACTTCTCCTTTTCGATTCGTTCTTACTCCGGTGCATCTTATTCAAGGCTATCTGGATTCTATGCAGCTCCTTAGGGAGTGAAAGGGTTGATCCATTAATTGTTTACGACTAACCTTGCTTTTATGCAGGATGTGAGACTGCAGCAAGTGCTAAACGCAGGCATTGTTTTTGCTCTTCATCAAGGCCAGAACAACTTCTTTCATCTGCATCTCAAACCTCCCTCACGCCAATTTTTGCCATTAAATTGTTTGATTAGGCCTTTAGCGTTATAGGATAGTATTCGATTTGCGCTGTCACCATCATGGCGCACTGAAACCTCCTTAGGTGAAAGAATAATAACATCACAGCAGCACATGTATCGTTGATGTGCGGTAGAGTTTTAGGCATCCTAAAAATGGCCACAAGACAAGCTGTCATGCACGTGAATACCACTTTGAGATAGCCGATTCCGCTAATGCTTAGGTGGATCTTTCCCAATCCTTCTTCTTACACGCTGCTGTAAGCACAATCGCATTTATTTATTTTACCGCACAAACGAATACCTTACGAATGAAAAGGTATAAGGTGAATCTAAAACAAATGCCTTATTTGCAGAAGGCAATTTGACATTGCTGGATGCTGTTTACAGGTCGTTGAGTGCCGTCTCAAGCCCTACGGATGAAAGGAAGTTAGTCTGTGGGGAAAGACGCGCATTATTAGACCACAAATCTCGAATTCGCACTTCAAATTCGCAGCAGAATTGTGCTACCATCTTACCCATCAACCTGTATCATTAGGATTGCGCTGTAATACCACATTCATTTCTAAAAATACACTCGCTTGCTCATTCAATTATTGTTAAGCAAAAGAGGATAAAGCGAAAGAGCCGGACGCCGAATATTCAGAACAAGTAGGACAGATTTGTGTCAATAAAGCCTTTATTAATTGCTATAGTTTGGTCATAAGGCAAGAAAATTAAAAGAGAAATGGCCGGCAGTTTTTGATTTATCTGAGAAATCGTGAAGGGCCTCCTCTGCGGTTCCATCATCTCTGTGGGTGTGGTAAGGCTATAAAGCTGGCAGATTGGGCGGAGCGATAGGAAGATGGGAATGACAAGAAGGAATGAAAGGCTTGAGCAAGGAAGAAGAGGTACATAGGTAAGAAACAAAGCAAACGTAGAATGGCAGGATAGAGTAACAGCTGCTATGTATTTGTCAGTATCATTATGCATGCTGTATTGATAATGCATGAATTCAACTGCTTACATCCCCTTAATATGCACACTGCGTCCATTCAACCTATGCGCACGATTTATTGTGGGACTATCACACGAGGAACCGCAGCCGATTGTGCAGGTTCGCGTATGATAAGACCTACTACGAAGGAAGGAATGAAAGCGAAATATGTTTTAAACATAGAAATCTGTCACAAGCCTAATGATCGGGGTGTTGTTTGGAGTTTGAGTCCGCGACATTCAATCTGCACTCGCCTGTGTTAGGCTCAGTTTCATTGACGTCTAATGAATCGGCGTATTCTGTGCGAGTTCACCGTTCATCCTGCATTACCTTAGCATGATGGGCATCAAGGTGAACCGGAGTGTCTCCTGCTGCGAAGGCAATTTCCCCATTCTCTCCAGTTACATGCTCTGCTTACCCACAGAAAGCAAATTAAACGCTTTAGTTTGTGCTATCCACCACATATCAGTTGTTGCGATTTGGCACGCCGAATGTCAAAGGCATTCCATCGCACTCTTAAGGCCACAAACAAGTGTACCAACTTATCGCCTTAAAATTTGATCAAGAAACACAAGCTGGGATTATAACACAATCATACAAATATTAGATGACATGCAGAATTAAGCGAAATTGAATCTTATTACTGAGGTTGATATTAAAGTATCAAAAGAGTAGCCTTTAGAATGCAACTGCTAAACCACTGCGACAAAAGCGAAGACAACCCACAACGCACACCTGCGCTTATTGATGTCCGAAACTTTACTTCCTGACTTTTATAGACATCATGATGATGATGATCCCATTGATTGGCTACTTACATGCTCACTGCAAATAAATTACGCTAGCGCTAATATTTAATAGCTGAACTGAACTCATTCAACTTCCTCGCGACCAGCCATTTTTGGACCCTTTCGTCGTAAACATCACAACCGTACAAGTTTGGCAGACATAAATCCCATCGCCTATCCTATCAATCATAAACAATAATACATGAGCCGGAATGGACTCTCAGACAAGGATCAAGTTACCAATATTCTCAAGACTAAAGTACAATAAAATTTGGTTGAATAATCCCAATAATACCAGTGCACTTTCTCGTAAGTTGGCAATTTTTGGCAACCCTCCTCCCCAACGTGTTTGCAAGTCACGTTTTGAATATGATGTTGCTGCCGAACAACACTCAAACTCGAACTCTAAGTCCAGTTGAGGGTGGGCTTGTAACGCAAGTGTTGAGCCCAAAGCGCATTAATTTAGGTGATAAACTGCTTAGAATTCGAAATCACGCTCATATTAGAATCAAGTTTGCTGTGGGCAAATGAGCAAAATGCGTTGCCGACTGTATTCGCATGTTCAAGGGAAGTAGATGTTGTGGGATGTTTTGGCAGCAGTATTGGCAATTTATGCGCTGAATCGAAATTCTGCTTGATTTGTTTTCGTCGCACCAGCGCTCCTTGATAAACTTCACGGACTAATCCTACAGACATCAATATGACAATCACCACGATGGCAGATGCAGGGATTCGAAAAATGTTGAAACTCATCTATACCATTTCTTCAGCACATTATTACCGATCAGGTTGATCTTGGACATGAGTCTAATGACATGCAAACACAATCAGCATTTTGCAATGAAAAAGGGGTTGGCATTGTGTAGCGCGCGGAAGGAGAGCATCTTGCGGTGGAATGAGTGTCACCGCTTCCTGCCCGATTTGACATTAGAGTCGGCTTTCGCTACCACTACCCTTTGTGTAAAGTCGCAACTATAATTTTCTATATCCTCATTCTTAACTTTGTTATTGTCCACGTTGTTTGAGCTGTCTTGGAGCAAAATTGAGGAGCACTACCTTCAAGGATCCCAATCGTGGTAGGCCCGCATTCAAAGCAACTTCGGATGTGCAGGCTGCAACGCGGTGCGCACTCATTACACGTTCGATGGCTATGAGGTAGAATAAAGAATGTTTGGTAGACGAATCAATGGCTGTTCGTTCAATACATCGCCAGGTCCTTGAAACAAAGCGCACTCAACGCAATCGATGTTATACTTTCATTATTGTACTAATTTTATGCGCTCAGATGGGAACAAGGTGCGAGTTATTCCTCGAAAGTACATTGCAATAAACATGGCAGTAATGCCCTTTCGCATCCTGCACAAACAAACTTACTGACTAACAACACGCACTCAAGGAACCATTGGTTTACCTAGAGGCGAGCATGGAATACCATACTGAGTTTTGTTTCGGTCCAACATGGCACTTCTCATAGGATTGTCAAATATGCTATATCAGACTTGCAAACTCTGTTAGTTCATGCATATGAAGATTACTAGGCGCAAGTCATATGTGATTGCATACGTAACTTTGGCGTTCTGATGGTACTCTTGACCAATTGAGAGACAACGTCCACGCATGCTAGCACTGCAGCTCTTCAGTGTTCTACAATGCATGGACTGAAATGGCACCTGATTCCAGAAGGTTCCTTTCTAAATGCTCAATTTTTATTTACAACGCCTGTCCTTGAACCATCTGAAGGGAAATGTATGCTGAATGCGCAATATACTTGAGATCATTTAAGATATTGGATTCATAAAGCCGTACGCTGGAACGCCTCTTGCGTTACTTTGATTATAAACAATGTGAGTAACATTTTCATCTACCGTTTCGTTTGGGCATGGCAGATGTTATTTATGTAAATTAGGCGTGTAGGCTCTACGACTCAGTCTACCCAGGAAACATCTTCAAACATAGGCTACGTTCAGCCTCTGCATGCATCTGACACCCGAGACAATAGTAAATGCAATAGATATCCATGAAGTAGCAATTTACAACATAATGCGCATATTATTGCATCTGATAGATTGTGAGTTTGAAGAACTCGCATCATAGTGCAAGTAAAACACAGCATAGTCTGTCATGGTATGATGCAATATGAGATAAAATTAATGCAACTTACACGGTCCAAAGTTGATCAGCTACAACTACTTAATAGGTTTGGTTCCATTGATAAATCTTGGTGCAGTTGCAAGATTCGTGCAAACAGGGACTACAGTGTGGACAGACTTCTAAGGCAGAGGTGTCGGTGTTTAAACTGTATTGAATAAACATAGTGATCGCTCAAATATTAAGAACTTAAGTTACCCTTACCGAGTGATATGTGAGATTTGAAAGACATGGAGAAGGGAATGCTGCCTACAGCTCTCTTCTGTGGAATGTGTTTGGCTAAGATGGTAGGGCTTGGTAAAAATAAATTCTTGAGGCGCATTGCAGCCAAAATAGATGCTGCACCGCTTTTCTCTAGGCCAACGGACACGATACCACAATAGGCAACACGACACGCTTCACGCACCACTGATCAATTCTACACGTGCAACGGGGAACAATTCAGTCACATTAACGAAAGACATGCCACTCGTCACGCTACTCAGAACTATCCACCTTCCAACGATTTGCTTCATCTTATGCGTCTCTACTCCGCTGAATCTAAAAATAAAATCCCTATTTGTAGAAAGTAAGTAGGCATTGCTCATCGAGCTGTTAATTACAGCAGAGTGCTTGAAATGCAAGGAACCAATAATTTAGTGGAGCAGGTGAGTAAGTGATAGCAGCGCAGAAGCTCGATGGAATGCCTTAGTGGTCAACTATGTCCATATTCCCCCCATATCTGACAAGTGTGTGGAGAAATGTTGCACAAATCGAAGGAAGGAAGGAAGGATCTACCCATAACTCTGTTGAAAACTCTGTTCTGTGCGGGCACAGACCACGAACCATCAATCAGTCTGTCCCCTAGTATTATTCTGCTCAGATAAGGGGAATAATAAATGCAACCGAGTTGTCAAAAGTGTACATGGTGGATACTTCGAATTGCTTGCTGATTTACAAATCTCATATTTGAATAAAAAGAGCTGTTATAGTGGCTGCCATTATGGAAGCAGACATGTCCATACATTGATTTAGATTTCTCGGCTACATAGCGCTTGTTCAATGGCTTGAACGGTTTGAATTTTGACAGATCAGGTCTATTTTCATGCAGAATGTGCAGACAGACAATTGTTCAGGATAAATGAGTAGCCAACCGAAAGACCGCCTTTGGCGCCTGTTCTCAAGCAGCGGTAATGCAATGTCCTTGGCCTTTATATACGACTCACTGCATCCAAAACGTTAGCAAACATGCAATTCATCCATCACTTGCTTCGTGTCAACTCGGGGGTCGACGAGCATTGACAACGTCGAATGCACACTTAATTCGGCTCCTCTGAGCAAATACTCAATTGCGCCAATGTTTCTAACTGAAATCCCTACTTCGTTCCATAGAACGAAGCTCGTCTAACAAAGTTAGCCAATCACTCAGTAAACAAAAGTGCTCTCTCAATTTGTATATGCTTATGGAAGAAGGCAAAGGATATCATCAGCAATGCCTCCAGCACTAACAGTGACACGCATTCGTGTTCATGCCAACTACTGATGAGAGTCTATTAGCATGCACTCTGGAACTTAAAACTCCTACCCCACTGGTGTGCCTTCAGGTCATGCACATGGCTCGCCAACACCTACTAGTCCTTAGTGAGTAGCGGGTTCATCACAGCGTTCAGGGTTCATTAGATATTCAAAGATGACGCAGAGTGCTAAATCACCTTGTGAACTACAATCTCACAATCCCCAAACGTCCTCTTAAGGGAATAGGACCCTTTGCGTTTAATTTTCTTGTTCAACTTGTGGAACAGCAGCACTGCTTGTTTTAAAACTACAGAGAAGTCGTCTGCGTAAACTTGTACCCTTTTAGACGACAAGAAGTCAAATTGAACATGCCCTTGACTAAGGGGACATAAATGATCACCAGAGCAATCCCCACCATGAATAGATTGTCAGAGATGAAATGCAAAGTAGCGCTAAAAGGCACAATACGATACAAGCTGTCGCATCAACCCACACCAGCAATGCATGAAGAGTGCTTTGCATTGCAGTGGGATCTTCGCTGCTCACAAAGCTGTGTTAAGGGCTTGTAAACCACTACTCTTGCCCAACATGACGCTTAGATTGGTTCATAAGGAATAGTAGGATAGGCTCCTTACTTTCAGCTGCTTGTGACAGCGCAATAATGCAAATCATTCCTTATTTGGACAAAACTAAGTAGCAGTTTTAAGATGACGCTCCTAAGAAAGCACATGAAACCAAATCCAAGGGTGGACGCAAAACTGGAGACGACAAATTGGAAATATTAAGCGCTTTACTAAATACCGCATTGTGCTGCCTGATTACTGCTAAAACAATTTCCGGTTGACGCGTTTGCCACTTATCATAACCCTATTTAGGTACGGAAATTAACTTCCTCCCTTAAAATAGCCACTTTGTTTGTTATTTTGTAATTTATTTGAAAGATAAACACTTTGATCTCGGGCTGATGTCCATAAAATTTCATCTCTCAGTCAAACTAGCTACAGGTTCGATTTGAATGCAATACTTTGCTTGTCATGACTGCCGGTTTGGGTTTCGGTCACTTATGTGGCCATATTGCCCTAGCCTCCTTCCCTCTATTTGTTGCATTTATATTATGCCCCTTCTTTTGCATTCAAGGAAGCCTCAAAACGCTGCAACGATACCTTACTTAAATATAGGAAAACCAGGTAAAGCAAAGTTAGTGCAAAATTTTATTAAAAATAACTGGTTTTACTTGTTCGATTTGGAATGAACTGTTATAACTGCGCTTGTGAGTAAAAATTAATGCAATAAATTTATGGTTGACAGAAGTGGGTATTAGTGAGCTGCCTTGGCAATGCATTGGGGCATTTTCTGCTTTAATGCGTAATTCCACTGATCGGTACCTTTGATTTCCATCCAAGCATGTTAATTGATTGAGCCAATCAGAAGCTTCGACAGTAAAGAAGGGTGCATCAGATGAAGCAACAATTAATCTAGTCGCCGTTGAGACAAATACGGTGAAGCTGTTGAGCAAAGAGCCAACGAGGCGGCATAACATCATTGACGAACAAGGTGCCATTAAGGTCTCACAATGTAACAGAAAGGGTCCTCACCTACAGACAAATGGTCGGTTGACGCGAATAAAGTCGTGCAACGTGGATGAGATACACCAGTGTATACCAATTGCTGTGGTGTAAGGTTCCATCTTCACCATGCATTGGCAGACAGTGCGTAACGATGAAGCATGGCGCTTTGCATTCACGAGGTAGGCGCAGAGTTGAGCGTTGGCCGGACAACACAAACTCCTACTTTTAATGTCAACGCAATGTTTGAAAGAGTGTAAGGTGCACAAAGGCACCGGCAAAGGATCTACATGGGTTGCTCATGCTCTACAGCCACTAGGAAAATATTTCTTAATGGTCACACAAATAAGCTATCGCCCTCATTTATTCGGAGTCAACGCGTTGGGACAGAGCGGAAGGACACGAGGGTGTAGACCAACAACTTCACGCGCTCGTGCCTCATTGGCTATACAGCACATCAAACGAGTCAATAGGAAGCATGCCCTCAGCTGATTGGCCTATACAAAGGCATGTGCCGTTATGATAGTTTTGATGAGGTGAGTTCACTCCAAGTTAATGCTCTGCTTCACTACTATACCAAGCTGAATTTTAGCCGATGCAATCGCTACGGCTAATGCCTGGTTTACGAAGCATTTGCAACAGGAGGAAGGGGTAATGCTACTCCATATGCGTGTCCTTTTGGGTTTGCACTTCGCGGAAACCGCATTCTTGTGCGGCTTGCATTAAATCTCCACCAACCGCTTTTCCCATTCACTCTCTCCTACAGTCTGCAAATTCATAAATCACTCACCTTCGTACTGTGTAGAGGTAGTGTTCTCGATCCCTTTGCACTCGCCTGCCTTCTTGACTACGTGCCTGAAGATGGTGCGTGAATTCATTTTTGTAAAATTATTTGTGATCTGCGGTGGCTTCATATCATGCGAATTGTGAACATGGATCCAAAAAGGGGAAATTGTCCTCATCTTAGGTATGGGTTATGTTCTCATTACTGGCTGACGAATTATGTACTACACCAGGGAGGAAGGCGACCTCCAAATGTGTTCGACTTTTGTGCGATTCATAATTTTCAACACCCATATCAGTTAATAAAACGGGGTTTGCAACAAAGGCGGATATATGCAGGCAAGTTCTGGTCACTTTAGGATAAGGTTGGTCACGATCGACCGGAGCACTCGTAAGATGCTGGTGTGTATGGGACAGGTCAGTGCTCTGCAGGGTTCCAAACGTAAACGGCTGAGAGTAGGCACTGTGTGACCCTCAAACGCTTCGACACAAGTATTTATCTATTATAGTGAACTTAAAATTAACCAGTTCAGTTTGTCCAGATGCAAGGCATGTAAAATTTAGAAGGGCAAAGAATACAGTTTTGTTGGAAATGCGCATTTCATGTGCTTTGCATCGCGTAGTCTATCGCCCACTAGTATTCACTCCGATTTGGTGTACAAAACAAGCTTCTTCCACAGTACTTCCATTCCACAAAAATGAAAAAGGGAAGCGGTACAACTATAGGCGTTGGAAGGTATGGATCTATGCTGATTTTGAGGCTGGTAATGATGCAAGCAAAGTAACAATTTCTTTGATCCAAACTACTGCTTCCCATTCCACTAGTAGTGTAAAATATGAAATCCTACAATGCGCCTCCTCTCGTTCTTTTATTTCCCGTTATGACAACGCGACAACAATACGTGCTCGTTATGGAGGCTCTTAACCAGAGCTATATTGTCATCTTTTTCCATTTTTGTGTGAGATCTTCCCACTTTGCTTTAAGTGATGTCAGCCTTGTGTGAGACTTTGGAATCGAGGCTGTTAAATGAGTTATCAAGTTAAAGAACATAATCATTCGAGTGCATACCTTTTGAAATCCGCAAACTTTTTTTGCATTTTTGTCAATTAGTGCTTTCGTTCTTGTAAGAATTCAAGAAGCAAAGGGATTCAAGTCACCGACCATCGTTTCGCCATGGGGGAATAGACTGATTGACTTTGGATAAGTATATGGTTACCGCATGCAGGTTTCTTCCAATAAATGAGTTACGCCAAAACCATTTGACAAAGCGGTCATAAAATAAAAGACTTTGAAATTTGGCCAATAGCTATTATCCATTCTGTCGCATTTCCCTTTTTATGAAAACGCGGAAGTACTGTGTTATCACTTCAACCAGGTTGAACAAAATAAAAGCCTTAAATAGGGGTGTCTCATGCCAAGAGGGCAGGAGTAGGCAAGTGGAGAATGTCGGAGAGCCCTAGTGACCCCGACTCACTTCGACAATCTTGCAAGTCTTGTTTTAAACAATAGAACTCTAGATATCTTTCCTATAGTTTATCACTTAATGTTGTAAATTATTACACACATATGTGACGCTGGTGGAAAGTACCTTAAGCACATTGTAACTATATTGCAGATTGACAAGCACTGTAGGCATTAATCAAAACAACTGCTAAGACGTGCACTCGAAATTCCTTACCAACACGATTCTTTAGTTTAGGTGACATGATTTTAATCACCTTTAACAAAAAGCACACAAGATTATTCTTTGCGTAGTATTGTTTCCTCAATTGCTCCTAGCTATCGAGAGATTCACAACAATGCAGGATAAAATGCGCGCGCAAACAAGAAATCAGTCAACTCCAAACTGCCCTCGGAAGGCTGCTTATGGGAATATCATAGGCAAGGTCTGAATCATTAACGCAACATGCGAATGTTGAGGAAGCCTTAGCAAAAGTAGTTTCAGTGAAAACTGTCGACTTGTGAGAGGATGGCAATTTTGGCCCACTTTTGTTTTCGTTATCTTCGGTTTTGAAGCGCGTGAGTGGAAGCCAAGAGTTATGCCGAACATGGTTGTGAGACGTGTGAAAGCAGAGGGGCTGGTGGATTGTAAGCAGAAGGGGTGTGAGCAAAAGGCCATCACTCATCACAATAAGCGGCGTGGTGAGCACGCAGGCTGATGACCCTGTGTACGCAAGCATGCAAATTGAAAGAGTTTTATGCCAAGAGAAGTGTTCATTATTCGATGAGTCAGTTTCTTATGCGACGAATCGGCTCACGAATTGCAGCAAAATATAATACAATTGTACTTCATCTTGTATCCGACTCACAAGGTACGTTAAAACATTGCTATAAAGTCTACTGAATTAGGCTTAAGTAGAGCCAATGTCTCAAAAGGGCAACGAATGGATATCAAGAAGTAATGTCATTCAATAGGTGACGCAAACTTACGCAGAAGGTTCCGGAGCCTTCTCTGAACTCGTACGAAAATACAGCAAGTTAAAGAATGACTTGAACGCGACGTAAAAAGAAATAAACACCCTGTTGGAGATGATATCAAAGTATTATATAGTTTTTGAAATCGAGGGAAGCTGAAATTGCCCGAGGCTTACAACCGACCCCTCCTAGACACCATAAGGGAAGAGGAAGAGGGGGACTCAATTGACTTACACTTCGTATGCACCTATTGCGGAGCACGTTTATAGACAAATGAATGCAGTATTCAGGCGCCTGACGAGTCATTGACGGGAGCCATGCTGAAAAGCATCCAATGCGCCTCTTCAGAGCTGCTAAGTGCGTCTTGCGATTGTACGTGGATCTGTTTTTTTTTTTCGCATTTATTTGTCTGTTTTAGCACTATGGGTGATGGGACCACTACTACTTATTTGTGCCAGTAGCAAATGGGAGCTGTACTTCCAACCGAAGTTGGTGTTAACCAGCGGAGATGTTGGGGCCAGCATGGAGGAGACGTGGTAAGGCTGGTGAGACGAGGTTATTGGAGAGGAGGAATGGGGAGGGAAAGGAAAGGGTTGCGCGTGCCGAACCCGGATCGACTGCTTGGAAGGCAGCCATGATAACCACTACACCACATAAGCCTCAAACAAATCACCCTCTAACAATCCCTAACAGCTAACGATGTCCCACTCAAACACACTTCCCTCTCCTCGGACCGATCCATTAACCCATCTTGTCCACAATGCTGACTCTGTACGCGTCGCCTTTAGTGATGATATTGCTGATTTCCCTCTCTTGCGATCAGCATTTCTTCCACACGTAACATGGCAGAGTTGCTTCCACCGCTTTTCCGCCATCCACTCTTCAGTTCTCGCCAATGTGAACATTGCGTACGCAGAAGGAATGGCAATCTGCTAGCATGAGCGGAAGGTTCCACTGTCACAATGGTGATGCACATCACGAAGGTTAATGAGCAGACCCGTGTGCTCACCATGCTAACTAAATGGTTATCAAAATACCACGTGAACCTTCTCCCACCCCTTCCCTTCACCTTATTCCCGCCTCTCATGAACACCTCGGTCGTCACGATTTCCCCTTGTATCAGGAGTGAAGTTCCTTTCCACAACCCCACATGTGGATGGACACTCATCTCCTTGGTTTTGCTTGCAAATCGCATGTCATTCACCGCTCGTAGCAACTTCTACCCAACAGACGAGCCGCAGACGTTCCTCTCCACGCCTTCGTCCCAATCATTTCCTCTTGCATGATCATCCATCGGTATGCAAAATCGCAGTTATGCCTAGAAGGGAACGCTGTCTCCATTGTTCTTCTACATTTTCCTGCATACCATACACATGACCTGCTTAGCCTCTCAAAGACACTGACACCAATCCCGTCAATGACCGAGTCTTAGAATAGCCTCGATGGTGGTGGCAGATCTTTCCTCGAAGGCGATCTTTGCTCAACCAACTTCTACACAAGTCAACAGTAAAGAACTTAACCACGATTAGACTCGACCAAACTGCAACACTTGTCACTCATCCTAGCCCTTGGCACTATCCAAATTTCCGCCTTCAAGTTCATCCTCAACGCCTCCCCCCTCACCTCAATTCCTCCTTACAGTTGGTCGTATGCACAATTTCCGCCCCCATTCCATTCCTGATCTTACGCAACAGGTAGAGGTCACAGAAAAGAGGCGCTCGAGTCATGCCCTTTCTAGGTGTCGCCGCAAGCAGTAACTCGATTGGTGGCCTTACCAACGCATTGACTCCACAGACTGCATACTTAAAGCATGCCAACTAGGAGTTCATATTCATTCCACCTATTGCCCTCATACTACATACAATGACACGCCAGTGACCAAATGAATGGAGTCCACCAAACTACACTGCACAGACACCAAGATTTGGGATTTCCTGCTCCATCACACCCACCTCATCGTCCCTTTTAGCTAAAATAACTACTACTCGGCTCCTCGACAGAAGGCACCGATCAGCACAGAGGCCTAATTTAAGAAATAGCAAACGTGTTTATGAGGAAAAGCGTGTTAGTAATAAGGATAGAGCAGTTCGTCGGGCTATCCACCTTCCATAATCCAGGATACAAGGCAAGTTCTCCCTCTCCTGCCACTCCACATCTACTCAAAAGGCAACTAAATAAAACCTCTTTATTCCGTCTCGCAGATAGGAGAGATTAAAATGTACACACAGAATCGTCCCACGTCCTCAAAGCAAAAAAGTCCACTCACCCGACTATCAGTTCGCTTTCAAGTCCCAGTTTGGCAACCGTCCAATTTTTCTGCGTAGTCTGGTCGAGCTGCATGCCACCGGCCTACCCACCGCATTACTAATGTCCCACTTTTTTTCAATTCGCTTCTTGCTGGAAAAAATTCAAGTACGCAGTAGTACAAGTACGAGGTTCCAAAAGGCGCGGAGCCGAAAAGTGGGGCGAGAAGAGGCCAATGATGGTAGCCTCCACAAATCAATGCAACAAAATGAGATGGTAGAGATGGTTTATCGCAGACAATGCACCAAGGTCTTCATCAAACGAGAGACGGGATGGGATGGGAAACAGTTGAAGCCAAAGTGAGAGAGATTCTTACAGCTCCTACCACCACCATCACCACCTTCGTGTAGAAGTTCTGTAACAAACTGAGGCGACCCATCGTCAATCGCCCCGATTGCACATCTCGCATGCAGACTGGGTATCAACGACTCCATTCCACGTATTTCAACAAACCAACACAGCGAGTGGAACCCATGAACTTGACGGATCGCAAAGACTTAAAAGGAGACAAACAGAGAAACAGATGACACCCATGGAAACAGAAGATAATTCTACCGGCAAATATCTGCATAAGTCTACATCGGACAATCCATGTGCTAGAGACTTAAACCCCCCTCCCATCACAATTCCCGTCTCATCAGCAGGTCACCTCCTCTGCGTCCGCATAGGAAGCCCATCCATCCTATGCCAACAGCAATGCCAGCATCACAGTCTTCCATTATAGAGTAATAGGAAATGTACATCGTGAGGTCACACCCATATTAGCGATTGGGGAGACAAATCCTCATTCGCATTCCGTATTTTATTCGTCCAATTCCCGCGTCCTCTTTGCCCTAGACATGCCCATCGAAAAGTGCTTCAGCCTCAAAGGACCGAGATTTGTGCATATGTGCAAAAGACCATCACTGCGCCCACGTAGGAATAGCCATTCAAACATCACAGTAAGGCTCTGTGCTATCTGTTAATAATTTTTCAGAAGCGGTCACTTCATTGCCCTCCCAACAAGCGACCTCAGAAATCCTGAAGTTCAAATCAAGGTGGACAAGAAATGGATTAAACACCTAAGATTCTTCAAAGTAAAAGGCCACCAAGATCGGATACAACGATTTCGCCTCAATGGACGAATATAACTAACAATTCTAATACCAAATGATAGGATTTTTGGCTTGCAAGAAGTGAAAGCGAGCCTTTTGTCCCTTGAAATCACAGCCACGGTAAGGGTAAAATTTAGCACAAAGACTTTTCATCCTCTCTTGCAAAAAACAAAAAGGGTCTTTATGCAAAAGGATGGACCCTATCAACCGCTATATTTTGCACATTTCTTTGACTAGCTAGCATGAGCAGCGAACCTATTTGGACATGTGAGATAGACACTAAACTGTAAAACAAGTAGGGCACACCCACATTAACGATACGAGGAAGACCAGGGATGTACGGAAGTTGCATGCTGTAAAATGATAGTTAAAACCACTGCATGATGACCAAGTAGTTTGGCCGTGAACTCAACCAACGCGTTAACTTTTAAGAACGAAAGCATCACAAAATCAATGGATTGAACTCACTGGTTCTATTCGAATGAAAATACAAACAAATGCATCATATCGGTGACAAATAACAACTTCTAAGGCATCCATCAAAAACCCGAAATTCAAAACCATCCACATGAAACGGCGAGTTGATTTCGCCATCTATACACCTCCATTAGCATATAAGAACGATGAAACCCGAAAAACTTCACAGAAGCATCCGACACTGCTATTTGAGTGCAACCATAATTATACACATTTCTAACCGGTTCGATGAACAGATAAACAAATGCCCCGTGTTTTATTCAAAGTTTGATGCGACAAAAAGGATAGTAAGACAACGCAATCCTTAACGATGGACACAATCATCAAAGCAAACATTTTTAGCGCCGAACGTAAACAGCTAGAAAAATGGATTCCAGGCATCAAATCTGATTAGTTCATTCAGGACCTACAACAGATACGCACTGCGTAACATAATGCAACGAGCGACAAATTCTAGCTCCCAAGTTGTTCCTTTCAGTATGAGAACTTATTAATTGAAGTTCAAAGATTCACCAATCCAGCTCGATGTCCAGAAGGGGAAAGCATTTACTTTTCCTGACAATCTACTCCAACAGTTGTCATTGAATCCATAAAAGGTATCAATCTTAATTCTCTAGGAACTCTACCGAAAACCATCAGGTGTTTCAAGAGCAGCAAATCAGGTTTTTGAGTATTTTAATGGCCCTCACAAAAAATCAGGTAGATGTTACCGTCTCTATTATGAAAACATTTAAAAAACGTAGAAACCGCCCCACTGATCATTCACAGGATCACAAATAAACCAGAAGTAAAACCCAAGTATGAGAGGCCGCTTACTACAGTTTTGAACCATGACACCTGAAAAAGGAAACACTCAAAAAGAATTAATGCATTCCAAATCAAATATTGAACCAGCATATCTGATGGCAGAATTTTAGCCAAATTTTTAAAGGAGGAATGGCTGTACACTCCGCCAAAATGTCTACACAAATGAAGAGTTCCACAGAGTTGACCAAATACCAACTTGCCATGTTTGAGACATGCACTAAGCACTTACATCAATTTTTACCTTTCTCATCACAAAAGGTCGCAGGCAAGATAAAAGGAAAACATCTGAGTAAATCATTAAATAAAACCACTTGTCACGAACCAAATAATGAACTCACATCACACTAATGAGAAAATAGGCTACACCCACAAACGACCTTCAATAGGTTTAAATAACGAAATCCAAACGCAAAATGGATGCGCCTTTAAATGCTAAGCAAGAATTAGCAAATCCATTAAAGACAATCCCATGTTTAAGTCAGCATTTTGAACATTTTATCTGTTAAAAGACACCAATGATTTTGCATTGTTGTACTAAAATGCCACGTCGAGTAAATCCCCATTTTTACCAAGAATTTTTGTAAAAAAGCAGCCTAGATTTTACACAATGCAATAAAATCTTCCTAAAGCGCAAAGCACACTAAAAAGAAACGCTAGTGAGCCTTAAAACCGCTTTCAAATCGACTAGCCTTTACGCACCCCCACCCCACTCGCATAAAAATGAAGCCCGTAGCATAAGAAATTTTCCCCCACTCCTCCTACCACCCTAGTTATTAAAAGTCTAAACACGCCTCGACGTCTTTATTGCGAGTAAGAGAGACGGTATGAAGAGATATTATAGGAGAGCCCAGAACAAGGACAAGTCGCGCTCCTGGGAGTCATCGCGCCGCTCCGCAACCAGGTTCAAATTGTCTACCCACCTCTGGTCATCCCCTTTGCTACTGTCGGTAGCTCATTCCAGAGCATTGTCAGTAGCCACCTCCTTACTCGGTGGGAATTTATCGGAGGAGCTCTCATTTCGCGGCCTGTGAGCATCTTGAACGAGAAGAACGCGTCCACGGTCTAAATCCCAACCTTCCGGTCGTGCCTCCTTCGTGAAAGCCTTTGGTAGTCCTATCAGAGTTCGGTGTCGTGTGCGTCTTTGCGATTCCAAGGGACCAGAATAGTTCAGCGAAGAGTCGGCTTTCTAAATTAGGAACTTGATCGCTATAAACTGGTTCAGGCACTCCGTCTTGACAGATCCAACGATTGAAAAAGGTCGACGTGACTGTCCCAGCGTCTTGCGACTTCACGGATTCTGCTTCGGCTACTTTCGTGAAGTAGTCAACCATAACTAAGATATGTCGATCTCCCTTCCTGGTTGGTAAGTGATAGAGGATCCATGATGTCTATACCCACTCGTTCGCCCGGAAATCCTGTGAGCATGGGCTGAAGGGGTGCAACTGCTGTAAAATGAGGATTCTTAAAGCTGCAGCAAGTAATGCAGGTTCGGCAGAAGTCGTGCACGTCTGGGGAGAGAGAGGGCCACCAGTATCGCTTCATCGAGGTCTCCACCACCTTTTTTCTTGCCTACATGGCCCAATTGTTCGTGCAACTCTTGAAGGACTGTTTGTATCAGGGAACCTAAAACAACCAGACGCTTCGTAGACGTGACATCATCTTGGTACTACAAGATCTCATCTTCCAGGGAGAGTTTGTACCATTGTTGCCATATCTCTCTGGCTGCCTGCCTAACTGAACGATTTCATCTCTTCCGCAGTGGGCTTGCATGAGGATGCTAGAAACCCGACACATATCAGGGGCGTGTCGGGATCCGTACTCTCTGTGTTTCTCCACTGGTGTTTAGTCGGCTTGATTAAAAATAGGGTTCCCACTATGCCGCTATGCCTTTTTACTGAGAGAGGTCTGATGGATAGTGCTTCCGCATTGCTATGCCAGTTTCCTTTTCTGTACTGCACAGTGAAGTCATATTGTTGCACTTCCTTGTACCAGCGTGCAACTGAACGATCGATCGCCTTCATTGTTTTCAACCAGGTCAGCGCCTGATGGTCTGCTCTCACTATGATCTGTCTCGCTATCAGGCAGTGTTTGAAGTGCCGCACCATTGTGCAGATGGCGAAAAGTTCACGTTCTGTTGCACTCTTCTATCTCATTTTTTTGTTTAGTCTGGCACTAGCACAGGCGTTGACGTGTTCCCTGCCTTCTTTGTTTCTTTGTGAAAGTACACTGTCCACGGCCACGTCACTGGCTTCTGTGCCGAGTACAAAGGGTGGTGCGTCGGTCTCGGAGTTTGGTAAGGCCAGAATCGGGGCGGAGCAGAGCGTTGGCTTTAGTTCTTTGGGGGCTTCATCATGTTTGTTCTCCCACTTGAAATTCTTTTTTGCCTGCTTCTCGGTCACCTTGTGTAGGGGACCAGCGATCTTGGCGAAGCCTTTAACGAAACGCTTATAATATTTTGTCAAAACGAGGAAACTGCGGAGTTCCGTCTGATTATTTGGTGTTGGCCAGGTTCTCACTTCTTTTGTACGATCTTCAGTCACCGCTATCCCATCTGACGAGACTGTGTGCCCCGAGAAGGCGACCGAACGACGAAGAGAATAGCACCTCCTTGTATTCAAGGCCAGAACTGCATTTTGCAGACGGTCCAGGACTACTTTAAGATTGGCATTATGTTCGCCAATGTCTCTACCAAAAACAAGGACGTCATCGAGGTAAAGTATGCAATGTTTCGGAAAAAGTCCAATCAGTACTGTCTGCATCAGGCGCTGGAAAGTGGCTGCGGCGTTGCGGAGTTCAAACGGCATTGCCTAGAATTCATAAGGCCCGTTAGGCACTATGAAATCCGTCTTCTCTCTATCTTTTTCCGCCACTTCTACTTGCCCGTATCCGGATTTTAAGTCTAGTGTGGAGAATCCCTTTGATCCATGCAGAGCATCCAAGGAAACGTCCATTTGAGGTGAGGGAAAGGCGTCCTCCTTAGTTACGGCATTTAGCTTTCTGTAGTCGATACACAGCCGTGGACTACCGTCTCTTCTCTTTACCAGTGCGATTGGGGAGGCCCATGGTGACCTGGATGGTTTTATAACTTCATCCTTAATCAACTCGTCCACCAGACGGTTCACTTTGTCCAGGAAAGGCGGTAGCATGCGTCTGGGTGGTTGTCAAATGGGCCTACCCTCGCTAGTGTCAATGGTATGTTTGACGATATTTGTTTGTCTGCGTCTCGCTCCTTGCCATGAGGACATGTTCGGGTACCTGCCAAGCAATGAGCTCAGCTCCTTTCTCTCGCTGTCGGTGATCTGCGTCAACTGGAAGCAAAGCTAATCTAATTTGCTAATAAGGGTGCCCGCAGTATCGAAAAGGGCACTACAGATTTCGCCTGAGTCCTTTTTGGAGGAGGTTTGACGGGGATTGTTCCCTTATACTGATAAGACGCAAATGTGCCTTATGCAAAATTCAGGACCGCCTTGGTGTTACAAATGAAGTCAATGCCAAACTGGACTGTCCAAATTTCTCTCTCCAGTGAGACTATTGACGACGTCTCCCCTTTCGCCTTCATCTTTCTCCCTTCTGCTGAGAGAAGTTTTGCAGAGGGAGGACCAGTACGAAACTTAATGCGGAGATCTGGGGAAGCTTAGGGATTCACTAACGACTTGGCTGTGCCTGAGTCAAGGTGGAAACTGCAGGGTCATCCCTCTAGCTCGCCAGAGGCTCGTATAAATGGGAGGGAACCATGGGAAGGTAAGCAGGATAAGAAGTAGTGCACTTTACCTGCTTTTGAGATACGACGCGACGGAGTCCAACGTGGACGCGTAGGATTCGGTCAGCGGTTAGCCATGTAGAACGACGATGTCAGGGAGATCGTTGGTCGGCACGGCGTGGAGCTTCGCTGCAATGGTTGGTAGTCGGACTCCGGCTTTGAATTGAACGGCCACCCAGCTTTTCACCTTGTTAGGCGGGCAGACTCTAAAGGCCCGTTCGGCTAGGATTTGCAGGACCCCAGCGTACTCCCCGTCGTTTTCGCCTGGCTTTTGGTCGCGGCGAAAGAACTACCTAGCCAGCAACTCCTCTCGCTGGTCGATAATGAGCTGAGCCAGTATCGCACAGCACTGGCCAAGGTCGGAGTCAGGTGAGACTCCGGCATCAATTGCTGCTGAGAAAAGCTCATGCCGAAGAGCGTGGATGATCAGCGGATGTTGAACCTCATGGTCTTCATACAATTCCCAAAATTCATTCCTGTTTTGAAATGGGGAAGTTCCGCCAACGCAGCCAACAATGTGGAGAGTCCCTCCTCACCCACTTACCGCCTTTGTTATTAGAAGTCTGAACACGCTTCGACATCTTTATTATGGGTAAGAGAGAAATTACGAAAAGATCTTGTAGGAGACTTCAAAACGGGGACTGGTCACCCTCCTGGAAATCACCACGCAGCTCCGCAACCAAATTCCAATTGTCCACCCGTCTCTAGCCTACCACGCTTATTTAAAAACATAAGCATTACACATGGTAAATCTTTTGACTTACTGCTTAATAATTCTATCTTTAGCAACAACAATTCATGCTTCGTAAAACTTGCACGCAACCATCAATTGTTGTTTCGCGATTTATGAAATAATATTGTTAAATTCAAAGAAATAGCCTAAAATCCTGCATATCAAGGTAAAGTAATTACGATGGCCAAAATTCATTCGTAAGATGGATACGTCGGTAAACATTCTGAAATACTTGCATTTTAGACAAAGTTAATAAGTGATATGACGAATCTTCCTGCAGCTAAAGTCACTTTTGAATTCTCTACTTCTTCTCCATCGTCAATTTGCTGCCGAGGCGCCATGTTAATGTGGGTTTGCCATGCGACATGTTACCGTGTATGCTAGTTGTTTGGGTTCCGTTTGCCCTAGGGTTGACACTTCAGGAGGCAAAGACCGATAAAAGTGGATTTATTTTTCATGAAGAGAGTAATAATGACCCGAGTTTTCACTTGAGGAGGTACTTTCAATCGAGGATACCACGTTATTATCGCGGCCTGTGTCACTTATGGCTTCCTCATTGTCTTCATAACTGTCGTCTGCATTGTCGCGAAAAGTCTATCTCGTCACAAATCCAGGAAGCCTAAGGTCAAGTGGACAAGCTACACTCAATTTCAGCCGTAGATTTTCGGTTAATTGAGTCAGTATTGCTTTCTTCCAGGCAAGTGTTAGAGGAAGCCCAGGAGTTCACCTGTGAAGAATCTGATGGCAGTGACACTGAAGTCACCTTGAAGGAAAGCAAAGAGGAGACGAGAGGAAAGTTCTGAAGAGATTTTTAGTTTCAGCGGCAAGGTGGATGTATTTCATAATACTTGGAGTAAAATTTTCCAACTCGCACATTTATTTCGTCATGAGGTTGAGTTAGTGATATCGGCTGCAATAAGGCAGAAGGAAGTTGAACTGAGTGGATTTGTTAAGGTCGATTAGATCCGCGCGGACAGAACACATGCAAACTAGGTCTCACTTGGCAAGATGTAGAACTGCCAAGGAACTCTCCACCACGAAGGCTGAATGTGGTACCCAGTGCCATCGTGGAATGCGAGCGACAACAATTGAGGCTATTGTGAATTTGGCTTCAAGGGTCTTGTGTGTACGTTAGAGGCATTAATGGAGTGGATTCCATTTGCAATGTTGCGCACCGACGAGGGTGCTACTAACAACGAAATGGCTAGTTTTGGAGCGACGTCACCTCGTCACACAGGCATGCCGAGTGCCAATGAATTTCTTTGCTTAAGTAAATTCAGGCAAATAATTGATCGCAGGGCTTTGTTAGTGGTCCGCCAATTCCGATTTCGAGTAAGAACATTATCGAGGCAAGGTGGGATGGGAATCAAAGTTCTCGCCTCATGCCCACCAAAAGTCCATGAATACAGGTAAATGATCCTTCTTCTTAAATGAAGAGAACGAAAAGCGCCCCCAAGTGGTCGTTAAGAAAGCTTTATAAGCTGAGATGTGAGCCACTCGAACTCACATGCGCAACGTATTTGCAGACACGCGAAGTCATCATACATGGGAATCTTTCAAAGTCGGAACTCATTCAAGTTCTCAGTGGTTCTGGACTATGCACGTCACACAGCGGGAGTTTCAACCAGGTATTCTACAGACGGGGCCTACTCTACGTTGGTTTGAACATTCAAGGAGAGGGAGATTGCGATGCCGAAAATCTGATTTACGACTGGTGATTCTAGCTAACATTTAGTCACTCTGAGGCAATGAGGGAAGAAGGTACATAAAAATTATCATGAACTGGTTACTGAGAAAGCCTAAATTTATGCGAATATATGTTGCTTGGCACAAAATAATATGGTTGTGAGCTATGAAAGCGACTAACAACAGCTGAAGACTGTCGATTTGACATGTTCTGCCAAATGCTTGCATGGGAGACGAAGAACAAGGCCTGTGAGCTACATTTGTTCTCAAAAAAGCAGCATTCGATTTGGTCAAAACAGTTGGCAGGGTTTTCCTACTGCCACATTTAAAGTAGCATTCTTCCGAGGTCCTTTTTTCTGAAGCCAAAGGGCCCTTCCTTGGTGAATTCTTCATCGACAACGTCCACACTACAACTAGCTATGCTTACCAAATTACTCACACTCCATCCACTAAGGTTTTAGGTGAATTTCACACTTTTATTGGGAGGTACCTTGGAGGCTTAAAGCAGTGGACCCGAGTTTCTACAACCGAATTCATGCTGACAAAACCCCACCAATCACACCTACTTATCCACGCGTAACATCGGGTGATTCACGTCCTTTCTCTTGCCTAATCACCTCTTGTCTTTCTTGGAAGGTAAGACATTCGATCGGGTTGGATTATACTGAATGGAGGTGTGATAACTCCAGATTTGAGCCACTTGAGTATGTTGAAGGCTTTGTCGTTTACGCTGAACGGAGCTGCAGAAGTGATGCAACGGCTAAAGCATTACGCAGCGGAGTAGAATGGTGGATAGTGAAGAGCCTGCGTCTTCATGAATTCACTCTAGCAAATTAATTAATCCAGAGTCGCTGCCTGACATTCAGCACTGTCTTTGTGGTTGCCTTACCGGACAGGCAAGAAGCCGATCGCACAATCTGACCTCACTACTTCGGTCGCAATTCTTGGGTGACATTTTGAACGACAACTCACATTTTGCCTTGTAACACTGAAGATATGTTTTGCGTTAAGTGTCCATTGAAGGACGACGTAAATCCTTTACTAATGGTTTCGTATGCACACATTGGAGAAGTAGGCTTGGCTCTGAGCATCCCCTTAAATCTTTGCTGCATAATTCCACCAGTCCCCACCCTTGTGCTGCATTTCATGCATTATAGGCTTGCCGGTGCGAATTTACACTGCCGTAGAGAAGACTTTAACGGTACGAGTACAACGTCTTAGCAAAACGATCATTAAGTAGATTCGTTAAGACAAGAGAGGTCTTTCACACGCCGAAGGATCCACCCACCCCACTACTGACGGTTGGACCGACATGGTTGCAGTTCGCTCATATTCTTTAATGAACAAGACCGAGTCAAACGTCACTGTTACAGCAGGTTGAATAAAATGGTATTCAAGGCAACAACAAAGTTAGCCATTAAGCAATCCTATTAGCCTGTACAATCTAACCAATGACTGCGCTATAATATAAGGTCCCATCCGCCCGTTCGGTGGCTTCGTTTCATTCATTCTTCGAATGGTTGCAAAACACAACAATAGTCGACTTGGTGAATTTGTTACAATTTGTGCCCGCGTCTTATGCCATTTGACCCACACTTGTGAGGCTGTGCGAAGCATCCTAGCCTTCGGATGTGCCCAGGTCGTGCAGGCAGAAGTCGGGTGAAGGAGCATAACTAGCGTAATCTTTTTAAGGCCGCAACTACCTCTTTAGCTCTCTGTGCAAACTTCTATCCACTTAATCACCCCTCCGTCTGCCAATCCCTCTACCGTTTCTTTTACTTTATGGACCGTGTAAGAGTCACTTCGGACAGCACACTACAAATGTGCAAGTCTGGCCGAGATGTTTGCAAAGGGCATTCAAGTCGTAAAAAATAAATATTGTAAATTGCCCAGAGATCAGGAGCCCTCCAGTTGTGCGGATGATGTACACGCTCCAACGCGTCAGCCGATGGTGCACGAGTCCACATTAGTCCGGACACAGGCTCACCTAATCACCTCCACGTCTTCACATTATCCCACATTATCTAATTCTTTCAGCCTCTTCGTTCCTCCTTTGGCTTAGGCCGGATGCAGAGTTAGATGCTGACTTGTGTTATCCATTCGTCGCCTACTCACATGAGTTTGAGTTGCCATCTGCTCGTATTGGTGACTTGTGCGCGGCTACCTAAGCTTTGGTTGCCTGCAAACTCATCTAACGTGGGGAATCTAACAGGTTCCTAAAAGACTCATAAACGTGGTAACATGAGTTTACACTGACGCTGCAATAAACTGCAGCTTTATGGAAGAACAGACTATCCACTTTCGTGCAGAAGGTCTTAGAGGCCATCAGGACGGCCTAAAAACCACGACCAGAAGCGAAAGTACAGCCTGCGGAGAGTAATGAAGAGCTGGCTACTACGCAGCTTCTTTTACTCCATTAAGGCGTGGTCTCTTGGTGATGCAATATCGGCGCATGAAGTTTTCATGCCACCAAAGCGGTTATGTAGATGTGAAATTTCACCCAGCAAAGAATATGCCACCTCATAGCATAGTAACGACAAGATGACGGTTTATGGCTAAATGGCCATGCACCTTCGCTGAATGCTGAGTTACTTCCAACGATGACAACCCACGCCTCATCTCATCATTCAGTGATGAGTGCAACTGCGACTGTGGCGCACAATCGAATGGCGTCTCCATAACTGGTGGCAGATAGTTATCCTCCTTTTGAGTCACTTTCATAACTCAGCTCATTAAAAACCATTGCTATCATCGCTGTTGTGCACAAATAACCACAATTTCGATAATGTTTCACTCTGCTTGTCACCACAGCAAATTTCAGGCAGTGGCTGCATCTATTTAAGGAGGAGATTAGTCCATTTTGGGCGTTAAATCAAAGTTCGATCCACGATGGGAAGGCGACCCGTGCTTCTTGGTCACAGCTTCAACTCGATCATCTCCTACAATGGAATCAGCCACAGGCAGTGCAACAAATTTATCCACTATGTAGCACCAAGTGCATGTTGACGTGTAGGCCTCCAGGTATAATAGTAGCGCGTCCAAATTCGAATGAGTGCCGAAGAAGCATCCGTTGAGTGGATCTACCATCAATTCTTAATGCCTACGCCATGGATTCGGCGTCCATTCCAACAATTGCTGCAACTGACAGATCTTCACATACCGCCCTTGCATTAGCCGCCGGTTCAAGAGTTGACGTTGGCTCTGTCGCGCCCTCAACCTGCGGCTTCTTTGCTTTCCTAATAGCCTTCATCATTTCTTTTCTTCTTTCATCCTCAGTATTTCTTGCTTAGTTTAAGCTAGTTGCGAAGTTTATCGCCGCCTTCAACTCTGCATTTAGTGCCAAATCTTAGTGTGCCTCACCATATGTCAATGTCATTCCTGAAACTCGTAGCTAAATGCGTGCTATAATTACTTTTAGTAACCAACTTTATCATAAATGCCTACCATTTTGGCTTGCCAAGAAAGCTTTAAGGAAGACCCTATTATACCTTTGTTAAAATTCTCCTTTGTTTAGTCTACAACCTTCTCTTTTTTCTGCATGAAGCACGGTTTGTTGGTTGAAACACACAGGCATAAGGAGAACCAAATAATGCTTTCTCATCGAGGCAGGCGAACACACACCTGCTACAGTAGTAAGTTTTGTCTCCAGAACTAGTAGGCAGTCCGTTTCCATCTCGGTCGTTGCCTCCACCTCCATCGCTCCTTTTCTGACGCAATTGTCTGATGCTATTGATTGGGTTGAAATCGTTATTTGGAGCAACGGCAATTGAGGGATGCAGAGAGGTTGTGCCACTTGAACAATAAGTCCCGAAAGCTATCGTTCAGTAGTCCTTAGAAAGTGGACAACTTCGTGTGGATTCAGGAATACCTTGACGTAGATTTCCGGGAATAGTGAATTGCAATCTGGATTACCTAAAGAAGGCTGCAGGAGAAACGAAGAGGGTGAAAGAATACGATAGATAATGCCGGTTAATGTGAAGGCGTAGAGGTCACCAGGTGGGTGGTGAGACTGAGCCAACGTGGACTCGTGCACTATCGGCTGACACGTTGGCGCATGCACACCAGCCATGTGATTCGTGGGCGAACCGCCTGCTTGGGTGTGCTTGGTTATCTCTGTGCAACTCTTTCATGTAGAGACGTGAAATATCATAAATCAGTCTTATTCTTGGAATTCGTAGCTAAATGCGTGTTATAATGACATTTGGCAGCTAACTTTAACTCAAGTGCCTAACATTTTTTGCTTGCCTAAAAGCTTTAAGGATGGTTTTATTTTAGGTAGCCTTATTAAACACTTGTCAAAATTCTCTGCTAATTAGTCTGCAACTTTCCCTCTTTTCCCTTGAAGCATGGCAAGTTGGATGAAAATCGCAGACATAAGGAGAACCAAGCATTGCGAACACACACCTGCCGTAGTAGTCAGTTTTGTCGCCATAGCCAGTAAGCAGTCCCTTTCCACCTCGGTCGTTGCCTCCACATCAATCGCTCCTTTCTGACGCAATTGTCTGATGCCATCAAATGGGTTGGAATCATTACTTGGAGTAATGGCACCAGAGGGCTACAGAGAGGTTGTGCCACTTGAGCGATGCGTCTTTGGAGCTACCGTCCAGTAGTCCTTAGAACGTAGACAACCTCGTGTGGATTCAGGAATGCCTTAAAGTAGATTTTTGAAAATAATGAATTGCAATCTAGATCACCTAAAGAAGGCTGCAGGAGAACCGAAGAGGGTGAAAGAACACGATGGATAATGCCGGTTAATGTGAAGACGTAGAGGTCATCAGGTGAGTGATGAGACTGAGCCAACGTGGACTCGTGCACCATCGGCTGACACGTTGGCGAATTGCACATCAGCCATGTGATCCGTGGGCGGACCGCCTACTTGGGTATGCTTGAATGGCTCTGTGTGATTCTTTCATGTGGAGGCATGCAGACCAGAAAACTGATTTTGTTTTCAAAATTGGTAGCTAAGCGCATGACTTCTGACAGCTAAAAATAACACCATAGTCCACAACGTTTGCTGTCTTGAATTAATTTAATGGCAGTCCAATTTAAATCGGTTTTATTAAGTCGCACTCGAAGTTTCTTTTTGCTTACTTTCTGCATTAATTGCTTTCCTCGTGAAGCATAGTGAGTTCGCGATGAGACCTTGAAGCAACCGTATTGGTTGAAAAATGCAGACATAAGGGATAGTAATCGAACCTTCATTTTCGGGTTGAGAGCAAAAGATCACCTGCTGTTTTTCATGTTTTGTCCTTTAGAAACAGCAAAAACTGTTTTTATGCCAGCTGTTATTCCTTCAAGGATTGAGAGTTGTACAAGGAATTGTCTAGTGTTATCGTTTCGATAAAAATCATTGCTTGAAGTGACGACATCAGAGAAGCACTAGACTGGGTGGCACATCCCGCTACCACACCTTAGCTCGATGCTGTTCGTTGAGTGTTAAGCAAAGCCTCAGCTTCGTCGGCAGCACAGGCTCGACTTCGACGTATAGATCAGTCAATCTTAAATTGCACTTTTCAAGCTAATGTAACACTCCGTGCTACTGGGGCTTCAGTCAAGAGAGGAACGGTGGCAAGCACAACGGGGACTAAATGCATCCAGCGCTACTTCCAAACGTGTTATTTCACTCCATCTCATTAGGCCAATGTGTCAAGTGCAGACTTGAGTGCCACATTACTTACCAGACAACTGGCTGGATGGAGCATTACCACACGTTAACCAAACTTTGTCCCTTTCACCTAAAGCATATTTAATAAAAGTCTTAGGAGTCCAAGTGATGTTGAATTTTTTTCTTCTACCTCTTTTAGCTTCACTCGTGCCTAGATGTTGTACTTACCATTAAGATTCAGTGGGTCTGGCGTAACTCAGCATAAAAGCCGCTTTATAAACCAAAACTTCATTGCTATGTTGACAAAACCCATCGAATGAAGAAGTTTCAAGCAAATGTTTCAACGTTCTGTGCCCTTCTTGGGTTCTACCGCGCATACTTTTATCAACTAGTGCACCACAACCGGAATATATTCGTTTTCTCCCTCGATGGACGATAGAGGGCTCATCATGCCCTTACCCACCCTTTCTTTTAGGGCTCCTCTGAACATAGACTGCAGTGGTGGGATCGTTTTGGGATGGGGCCTTTCGAGCCTGCTGCAGGTGATGCAGGTTCAGTAGAAATTTAGTACGTTTAGGTCAAGCGAAGTTCCTCATTGTCCGTTGGTCATGGCATCTAATATCTTTTCGCTCGCGTATCCCATTTTGCGTGTAACTCTTGCAGAGTTGCATGCATTAATGGGACTAGAATCACGAGTCGCTTAAGAGACCCAGCGCCTTCCTCGTAGCATAAATCTTCGTCTACTGAACAGAGTTTTGGTCACTTTTACCGTATCTAGCTGACCACCTTGCTGGGCGAGGTTATCTCCTCGGTTGTGGTTTCGTAAGAGAATGTCAGTAAAGAATGTAGCACCACATATTGTAGTAACGAAATGGTAGCAGTTTGCAGTTGTTTAGCAGCATACTAGTAATGAATGCTGCGTCTCGGTCAGCTATAGACACTAAGTTTGCTTGCCTAAAAGGATTCTAGGACAGCCGTATTTAAGATGACTTTGGTAAGCCGTTGTTGAGATTTTGTGTACCCACTTTTCAGTTATCATTGTTCTCTTCGTAAGGCATAATGCCCTTGCAAGAGACTTTGATGCAACCGTACTGGCTGTACAATGAAGGCATGAGGAGCGCCGAAAAAACACTTATCATTGCGATGAATGCAACAAGTCGTCCACTGTTTCAGCATGTTTTTCACTCATACGCATCTAAAGAACCATTCCCACCTTAGTTTTTCTTTTCACAAGAATTGATATTTGCACACAGAATGGTCTGATTAAATCAATTGGACGCAAACTTTTGCTCGGATTAACAGCACCAGGAAAACACAAAACTGGTTGGCTCTTCTCGCTACCGCGCTTCATCCCGATGCTCTTCCTTAGGGTTTAAGCAAATTCTTGGCTTCCTCGGAGACAAAGGGTCGACTTCGACCCATAGGTCGGTGGGGCTCAACTTACATTCTGCAAGCCAATCCAACACTCTGTGCTTTTGGAGGTTGAGGCAGGAGGAGGGCAATGGCAATTGCAATATAGGCCACATGGATGAAGATACGCACATCTACATATGCGAACGATTGAATACAAATTTCCGACCCTTTGAAGTGACAGTAAGTCATTTTACAAAATAAATGACCTTAAACATCCAATTCGTCTGAGGCTGAGTCCATTCAGGAATTCAGTATCTCAGTCACTCGGTTGGGCAAGCCACGTGCACCTACTAGTGGCTGAGTGCGAGCAGGCTTGAAGTGACTGCCATTGCACCCTAGGTGTGACCAATGGACTAATCAGGCAATCAGGAACGAAGGAGAGAGGGACGATAAAGCAGCCACGAGGTGAAAACTCTACAACCTTGTACAGGAACGTCTCACTGGACTTGAAGATGTACGCATTATTATAGTGCAGCCAACCATCACTATGTTATGAATGTTAGCATACTTTCCAATTAATCCGTTTCATTTCTGTATTTTGCCTAATGTACATTTCCAGAACAAGCCAATTTGTGTACTAATGGAAAGGAATCGAAACGTCAAAGGTTTTATTTACCGCCATAAACTAATTTACAGCGATTGGTACCCTGACTGCTATGCAACAATGCACGACTGTCAGCCAGACCACTGTCCAGATTAGTGAATCCTGTAATAGGAAAATCAGCGCGTTTAGTAAACACAAATTTCAAGCCATAGTATTTGATGTGGGCGTATTAGTCGACAATTCGCGTAGACTTACATCAAGATTGGCGACAGCATGAGGACCATGGAGGTAAACAGGGCTGCATTGTCTAAAGCACTGTAGGTGGACCCGCCAATGTGGTTAGCTGCGAACGATGAGGCAGTGGTTGCAGTGATCGAAGCATTGGAGGTAGTCAGATCGACCGTTGTGGTTGCGAGTGATGCGGTAGAACCTCCTGAAAATGAGGTGCTTTGCGTCGTAGTTGTAGACACACCTACCTTACCTATCCAAAGCAACAAATTTTGTCCACCATATCTTTCCACATGTCAACTAATTGCTAACTGTGCGTGATAGGACAACCACAGCTGCCTTATTAAGCACGACTATCCTACTCTCTGCACTCGAATTATCTTGCCAGAATCAAGCAAATTCTGATGTAGCTTAGTTTTCAATAAACATGGTCATTCGTTTGTAGTTTGGCATTCCATTAATAGAGCAGAAAGGATTCACCTTTATCCAAAAGTGGTGTAGTGACGCTCACTTCTTCGCTGAAATGATAACGGCCATTAATGGATACGCCAACATAGGCAGTAATATTTTGTCCTGGTTTTAAGCCTGTGATGACATGCCTAGTAGGAGATTGTGCTCCCGTGGTTTCATAAGACCCTCCGCCGCGATCATAATAAACCGAATAGAATCTTTGATGGCCGATGTTTTCAGGCGGCTCACTCCACGTCAAAACCACGGTGTATGAGTTCACTGCTTCCAAACTTACGTTCTGGGGAGCGTGGAGACCTGCACAAATGAAGAATAGTGATTTTCCATTATTGTTGGGCGAGTAATGAAGCTTCATTCATACCAATGCGCTCTCACATGTCATCAATGAATGGGGATGGAGGTGGAGTGGTCATGCGTCAGGGCGGTTGGACGAATAACCAGGCTTAATGATGAAATGTATGGATCTGAGCTACATGCTTCAGGTACCGATGGGTAAGCCAACAAGCTAAGCCTGTCAGGTAGTCCGGGCCCATGCAATAAAATGCATCTTACTAGCAAACCAATCTCACTGCATAACATTCCGCATTGTGCATTTTTCATAATTGTGAGCTTCAATAATACCTCAAGACTACCGACTTATCTTTCAATGCTCATGCCATTATGAAACACAATGAACAGAGCACTATAAAACACTTTGAGGCACCCTTAATGCCATGTTTCCAATGTTTGTGACAAGAAGCCGAATGTGTACGTACAAAAGGTGGGCATTAACAAACGGGTAATTGCTATCAATGGTGCTATTATGGCAAAGACCTTCAGTCCAAGTGGATACAAAAGCGTAAACGTCTGTAAGTTGACAGAAAAATAGTAAATGGTAATATTTGTCGAAACACGTTCGTATATGCTAATCAAGTGGACTGGAGCTACCCTACGCTTCACACATACACTCTGCGGATCTCCTCATAGTACTAGTCGCAATTACTTTCGATGCATTGCCTGTGGCCGTGTCTTGCTCGAAGTCATCCGAATCAAACAATGGCTCGTGTGGGCTCCCATTACAGACCTCGGTTCATTCTCACATGTGTCACACAAATGAGTTAGACGAAGTTCTGCTCATCACAAAGCGGATGAAAGTTTGAAGGCGCCATAGAAACAAACAGGAAAGTTGTGAAGAGAATTGAGGAGCAGAGGTTGTAGTGCCAGGGAAGGCATCACGCCTACTCGGCCGTATTATGCCTATTAGCCTGTGATGCGATGCGATGCAAAGCTGGAGCATTGTCCTCACCCTTGCTGCATGTACAAGTATAGTAAATGCCCTCATTTATGAATATTTCAAAGCATATACTGATTAGAGTGAAACCAAACGAGAGATAACTTACGGATAGCCACTGCATATTCCCCAAACAAGATGAAACTTGCCAGCAAAGTGAGGCAGATGTAAAGCGACATCACTGCTCAAGAAATAACTCACATTCACACTCCACACACTTGTGCTTATAAAGGTGTTGTAAGCCAATGGAAACGCCCTCTCTTGTCCCACAAAGCCAAGTGCACACTTACACGCTCCCCGTGAAATCATTGATCAATGGATCATTTAAAGCAATGTGCTGGTTAGTTTGGTGAAGATGTCTGCCACATCAGCATTACAGCGTTCACTCTCAAATATGTGAGTGGGAAATTTGCACGCAGGTACGAGAAAGTTAACACGATCACTAGAACCATAAAAGCAAATAGGATAGCAAAGGCGAATTCGGTGGGTGTAGATCTGTCGGTTGCAGCAATTGTTGGAATGGACGCCGAATCCATGGCGTAGGCATTAAGAATTGATGGTAGATCCACTCAACGGATGCTTCTTCGGCACTCATTCGAATTTGGACGCGCTACTATTATACCTGGAGGCCTACACGTCAACATGCACTTGGTGCTACATAGTGGATAAATTTGTTGCACTGCCTGTGGCTGATTCCATTGTAGGAGATGATCGAGTTGAAGCTGTGACCAAGAAGCACGGGTTGCCTTCCCATCGTGGATCGAACTTTGATTTAACGCCCAAAATGGACTAATCTCCTCCTTAAATAGATGCAGCCACTGCCTGAAATTTGCTGTGGTGACAAGCAGAATGAAACATTATCGAAATTGTGGTTATTTGTGCACAACAGCGATGATAGCAATGGTTTTTAATGAGCTGAGTTATGAAAGTGACTCAAAAGGAGGATAACTATCTGCCACCAGTTATGGAGACGCCATTCGATTGTGCGCCACAGTCACAGTTGCACTCATCACTGAATGATGAGATGAGGCGTGGGTTGTCATCGTTGGAAGTAACTCAGCATTCAGCGAAGGTGCATGGCCATTTAGCCACAAACCGTCATCTTGTCGTTACTATGCTATGGGGTGGCATATTCTTTGCTGGGTGAAATTTCACATCTACATAACCGCTTTGGTGGCATGAAAACTTCATGCGCCGATATTGCATCACCAAGAGACCACGCCTTAATGGAGTAAAAGAAGCTGCGTAGTAGCCAGCTCTTCATTACTCTCCGCAGGCTGTACTTTCGCTTCTGGTCGTGGTTTTTAGGCCATCCTGATGGCCTCTAAGACCTTCTGCACGAAAGTGGATAGTCTGTTCTTCCATAAAGCTGCAGTTTATTGCAGCGTCAATGTAAACTCATGTTACCACGTTTATGAGTCTTTTAGGAACCTGTTAGATTCCCCACGTTAGATGAGTTTGCAGGCAACCAAAGCTTAGGTAGCCGCGCACAAGTCACCAATACGAGCAGATGGCAACTCAAACTCATGTGAGTAGGCGACGAATGGATAACACAAGTCAGCATCTAACTCTGCATCCGGCCTAAGCCAAAGGAGGAACGAAGAGGCTGAAAGAATTAGATAATGTGGGATAATGTGAAGACGTGGAGGTGATTAGGTGAGCCTGTGTCTGGACTAATGTGGACTCGTGCACCATCGGCTGACGCGTTGGAGCGTGTACATCATCCGCACAACTGGAGGGCTCCTGATCTCTGGGCAATTTACAATATTTATTTTTTACGACTTGAATGCCCTTTGCAAACATCTCGGCCAGACTTGCACATTTGTAGTGTGCTGTCCGAAGTGACTCTTACACGGTCCATAAAGTAAAAGAAGCGGTAGAGGAATTGGCAGACGGAGGGGTGATTAAGTGGATAGAAGTTTGCACAGAGAGCTAAAGAGGTAGTTGCGGCCTTAAAAAGATTACGCTAGTTATGCTCCTTCACCCGACTTCTGCCTGCACGACCTAGGCACATCCGAAGGCTAGGATGCTTCGCACAGCCTCACAAGTGTGGGTCAAATGGCATAAGACGCGGGCACAAATTGTAACGAATTCACCAAGTCGACTATTGTTGTGTTTTGCAACCATTCGAAGAATGAATGAAACGAAGCCACCGAACGGGCGGATGGGACCTTATATTATAGCGCAGTCATTGGTTAGATTGTACAGGCTAATAGGATTGCTTAATGGCTAACTTTGTTGATGCCTTGAATACCATTTTATTCAACCTGCTGTAACAGTGACGTTTGACTCGGTCTTGTTCATTAAAGAATATGAGCGAACTGCAACCATGTCGGTCCAACCGTCAGTAGTGGGGTGGGTGGATCCTTCGGCGTGTGAAAGACCTCTCTTGTCTTAACGAATCTACTTAATGATCGTTTTGCTAAGACGTTGTACTCGTACCGTTAAAGTTTTCTCTACGGCAGTGTAAATTCGCACCGGCAAGCCTATAATGCATGAAATGCAGCACAAGGGTGGGGACTGGTGGAATTATGCAGCAAAGATTTAAGGGGATGCTCAGAGCCAAGCCTACTTCTCCAATGTGTGCATACGAAACCATTAGTAAAGGATTTACGTCGTCCTTCAATGGACACTTAACGCAAAACATATCTTCAGTGTTACAAGGCAAAATGTGAGTTGTCGTTCAAAATGTCACCCAAGAATTGCGACCGAAGTAGTGAGGTCAGATTGTGCGATCGGCTTCTTGCCTGTCCGGTAAGGCAACCACAAAGACAGTGCTGAATGTCAGGCAGCGACTCTGGATTAATTAATTTGCTAGAGTGAATTCATGAAGACGCAGGCTCTTCACTATCCACCATTCTACTCCGCTGCGTAATGCTTTAGCCGTTGCATCACTTCTGCAGCTCCGTTCAGCGTAAACGACAAAGCCTTCAACATACTCAAGTGGCTCAAATCTGGAGTTATCACACCTCCATTCAGTATAATCCAACCCGATCGAATGTCTTACCTTCCAAGAAAGACAAGAGGTGGTTAGGTAAGAGAAAGGACGTGAATCACCCGATGTTACGCGTGGATAAGTAGGTGTGATTGGTGGGGTTTTGTCAGCATGAATTCGGTTGTAGAAACTCGGGTCCACTGCTTTAAGCCTCCAAGGTACCTCCCAATAAAAGTGTGAAATTCACCCAAAACCTTAGTGGATGGAGTGTGAGTAATTTGGTAAGCATAGCTAGTTGTAGTGTGGACGTTGTCGATGAAGAATTCACCAAGGAAGGGCCCTTTGGCTTCAGAAAAAAGGACCTCGGAAGAATGCTACTTTAAATGTGGCAGTAGGAAAACCCTGCCAACTGTTTTGACCAAATCGAATGCTGCTTTTTTGAGAACAAATGTAGCTCACAGGCCTTGTTCTTCGTCTCCCATGCAAGCATTTGGCAGAACATGTCAAATCGACAGTCTTCAGCTGTTGTTAGTCGCTTTCAAAGCTCACAACCATATTATTTTGTGCCAAGCAACATATATTCGCATAAATTTAGGCTTTCTCAGTAACCAGTTCATGATAATTTTTATGTACCTTCTTCCCTCATTGCCTCAGAGTGACTAAATGTTAGCTAGAATCACCAGTCGTAACTCAGATTTTCGGCATCGCAATCTCCCTCTCCTTGAATGTTTAAACCAACGTAGAGTAGGCCCCGTCTGTAGAATACCTGGTTGAAACTCCCGCTGTGTGACGTGCATAGTCCAGAACCACTGAGAACTTGAATGAGTTTCGACTTTGAAAGATTCCCATGTATGATGACTTCGCGTGTCTGCAAATACGTTGCGCATGTGAGTTCGAGTGGCTCACATCTCAGCTTATAAAGCTTTCTTAACGACCACTTGGGGGCGCTTTTCGTTCTCTTCATTTAAGAATAAGGATCATTTACCTGTATTCATGGACTTTTGGTGGGCATGAGGCGAGAACTTTGATTCCTATCCCACCTTGCCTCGATAATGTTCTTACTCGAAATCGGAATTGGCGGACCACTAACAAAGCCCTGCAACCAATTATTTGCCTGAATTTACTTAAGCAAAGAAATTCATTGGCACTCGGCATGCCTGTGTGACGAGGTGACGTCGCTCCAAAACTAGCCATTTCGTTGTTAGTAGCACCCTCGTCGGTGCGCAACATTGCAAATGGAATCCACTCCATTAATGCCTCTAATGTACACACAAGACCCTTGAAGCCAAATTCATAATAGCCTCAAATGTTGTCGCTCGCATTCCACGATGGCACTGGGTACCACATTCAGCCTTCGTGGTGAAGAGTTCCTTGGCAGTTCTACATCTTGCCAAGTGAGACCTAGTTTGCATGTGTTCTGTCCGCGCGGATCTAATCGACCTTAACAAATCCACTCAGTTCAACTTCCTTCTGCCTTATTGCAGCCGATATCACTAACTCAACCTCATGACGAAATAAATGTGCGAGTTGGAAAATTTTACTCCAAGTATTATGAAATACATCCACCTTGCCGCTGAAACTAAAAATCTCTTCAGAACTTTCCTCTCGTCTCCTCTTTGCTTTCCTTCAAGGTGACTTCAGTGTCACTGCCATCAGATTCTTCACAGGTGCACTCCTGGGCTTCCTCTAACACTTGCCTGGAAGAAAGCAATACTGACCCAATTAACCGAAAATCTACGGCTGAAATTGAGTGTAGCTTGTCCACTTGACCTTAGCCTTCCTGGATTTGTGACGAGATAGACTTTTCGCGACAATGCAGACGACAGTTATGAAGACAATGAGGAGGCCATAAGTGGCACAGGCCGCAAGAATAACGTGGTATCCTCGATTGAAAGTACCTCCTCAAGTGAAAACTCGGGTCATTATTACTCTCTTCATGAAAAATAAATCCACTTTTATCGGTCTTTGCCTCCTGAAGTGTCAACCCTAGGGCAAACGGAACCCAAACAACTAGCATACACGGTAACATGTCGCATGGCAAACCCACATTAACATGGCGCCTCGGCAGCAAATTGACGATGGAGAAGAAGTAGAGAATTCAAAAGTGACTTTAGCTGCAGGAAGATTCGTCATATCACTTATTAACTTTGTCTAAAATGCAAGTATTTCAGAATGTTTACCGACGTATCCATCTTACGAATGAATTTTGGCCATCGTAATTACTTTACCTTGAAATGCAGGATTTTAGGCTATTTCTTTGAATTTAACAATATTATTTCATAAATCGCGAAACAACAATTGATGGTTGCGTGCAAGTTTTACGAAGCATGAATTGTTGTTGCTAAAGATAGAATTATTAAGCAGTAAGTCAAAAGATTTACCATGTGTAATGCTTATGTTTTTAAATGCGCGTGGTAGGCTAGAGGTGGGTGGACAATTGGAATTTGGTTGCGGAGCTGCGTGGTGATTTCCAGGAGGGTGACTAGTCCCCGTTTTGAAGTCTCCTACAAGATCTTTTCGTAATTTCTCTCTTACCCATTATAAAGATGTCGAAGCGTGTTCAGACTTCTAATAACAAAGGCGGTAAGTGGGTGAGGAGGGACTCTCCACATTGTTGGCTGCGTTGGCGGAACTTCCCCATTTCAAAACAGGAATGAATTTTGGGAATTGTATGAAGACCATGAGGTTCAACATCCGCTGATCATCCACGCTCTTCGGCATGAGCTTTTCTCAGCAGCAATTGATGCCGGAGTCTCACCTGACTCCGACCTTGGCCAGTGCTGTGCGATACTGGCTCAGCTCATTATCGACCAGCGAGAGGAGTTGCTGGCTAGGTAGTTCTTTCGCCGCGACCAAAAGCCAGGCGAAAACGACGGGGAGTACGCTGGGGTCCTGCAAATCCTAGCCGAACGGGCCTTTAGAGTCTGCCCGCCTAACAAGGTGAAAAGCTGGGTGGCCGTTCAATTCAAAGCCGGAGTCCGACTACCAACCATTGCAGCGAAGCTCCACGCCGTGCCGACCAACGATCTCCCTGACATCGTCGTTCTACATGGCTAACCGCTGACCGAATCCTACGCGTCCACGTTGGACTCCGTCGCGTCGTATCTCAAAAGCAGGTAAAGTGCACTACTTCTTATCCTGCTTACCTTCCCATGGTTCCCTCCCATTTATACGAGCCTCTGGCGAGCTAGAGGGATGACCCTGTAGTTTCCACCTTGACTCAGGCACAGCCAAGTCGTTAGTGAATCCCTAAGCTTCCCTAGATCTCCGCATTAAGTTTCGTACTGGTCCTCCCTCTGCAAAACTTCTCTCAGCAGAAGGGAGAAAGATGAAGGCGAAAGGGGAGACGTCGTCAATAGTCTCACTGGAGAGAGAAATTTGGACAGTCCAGTTTGGCATTGACTTCATTTGTAACACCAAGGCGGTCCTGAATTTTGCAAAAGGCACATTTGCGTCTTATCAGTATAAGGGAACAATCCCCGTCAAACCTCCTACAAAAAGGACTCAGGCGAAATCTGTAGTGCCCTTTTCGATACTGCGGGCACCCTTATTAGCAAATTAGATTAGCTTTGCTTCCAGTTGACGCAGATCACCGACAGCGAGAGAAAGGAGCTGAGCTCATTGCTTGGCAGGTACCCGAACATGTCCTCATGGCAAGGAGCGAGACGCAAACAAATATCGTCAAACATACCATTGACACTAGCGAGGGTAGGCCCATTTGACAACCACCCAGACGCATGCTACCGCCTTTCCTGGACAAAGTGAACCGTCTGGTGGACGAGTTGATCAAGGATGAAGTTATAAAACCATCCAGGTCACCATGGGCCTCCCCAATCGCACTGGTAAAGAGAAGAGACGGTAGTCCACGGCTGTGTATCGAATACAGAAAGCTAAATGCCGTAACTAAGGAGGACGCCTTTCCCTCACCTCAAATGGACGTTTCCTTGGATGCTCTGCATGGATCAAAGGGATTCTCCACACTAGACTTAAAATCCGGATACGGGCAAGTAGAAGTGGCGGAAAAAGATAGAGAGAAGACGGCTTTCATAGTGCCTAACGGGCCTTATGAATTCTAGGCAATGCCGTTTGAACTCCGCAACGCCGCAGCCACTTTCCAGCGCCTGATGCAGACAGTACTGATTGGACTTTTTCCGAAACATTGCATACTTTACCTCGATGACGTCCTTGTTTTTGGTAGAGACATTGGCGAACATNATAAAGCAAATAGACACTATGATGACCGACGTTTTCAGGCGGCTCACTCCACGTCAAAACCACGGTGGATGAGTTCACTGCTTCCAAACTCACGCTCTAGGGAAAACAAGGACCTGCACAAATGAAGAATAGTGATTTTCCATTATTGTTGGGCGAGCAATGAAGCTTCATTCATACCAATGTGCTCTCACATGTCATCAATGAATGGGGATGGAGGTGGAGTGGTCAAGCCCCAGGGTCGTTGGACGAATGACCAGGCTTAATGCTGGAATATATGGATCTGAGCTATAAGCTCCACGTACCAATGGGTAAGCCAACAAGCTAAGACTGTCAGGTAGTCTGGTTCCGTGCAATAAAATGCATCTTACCAACGGACCAATCTCACTGCATAACATTCCGCATTGTGCATATTTCATAGTTGTAAGCTTCAATAAGACCTCGAGACTACCAACTTACCTCTCAATGCTCATGCCATTATGCATCACAATGAACAGAGCGCTATAAAACACTTTGAGGTGCCCTCAATACCAGGTTTCCAATGTTCGTGACAAGAGGCAGGAAGTGTACGTACGAAAGGTGGGCATTAACAAACGGGTAATTGTTTTCAATAATGCTGTTGCGGCAAAGACCTTAAGTCTAAGTGGAGACAAAAGCGCATGCATCTGTAAGTTGACAGGAAAATAGCAAATGATTATATTTGTCGGAAAGTGTTGGTATATGCCAATCAGGTGGATTGGAGCTATCCTACGCTGCACATTTACACTCTGCGGATCTCCTCATCGTACTAGTCGCATTTACTTTCAATGCATTGCCTGTAGCCGTGTCTTGTTCGAAGTCATCCGAATCAAACAATAGCTCGTGTAGGCTCCCAGTACAGACCTTAGTGCATTCTCACATGTGTCACACAAGTGAGTTAGACAAAGTCCTGCCCGTCACAAAACGGATGCAAGTTTGAAGGCGCCATAGAGACAAACAGGAAAGTTGTGAAGAGAATTGAGGAGCAGAGGATGTGATGCCAAGCAAGGGAACATGCCTACTCGGCCGTATTAAGCCAATTTGCCTGTGATGTGATGCAATGCAAAGCTAGAGCACTCTCCTCATCCTTGCTGCATGTACAAGTATAGTAAATGCCCTCATTTGAGAATATTCCCAAGCATACACTGCTTAGAGTTCGGCATAAGAAGAGACAACTTACGGATATCCACTGCAAATCCTACATGCAAGATGGAACTAGCTAGCAAAGTGCTTATAAATGTGTTGCAAGCCAATGGAAATGCCCTCTCTTGCCCCACGAAGCCAACTGCACACTTACACGCACACCGTGAGACCATTGATCGTTGAATCATTTAAGGCAATGTGCTGGTTAGTCTGGTGAAGATGTCTGCCCCATCAGCATTACAGCGTTCATCCTCAACTATGTGACCAGCTACAATATCGTGAATGGGTAATTTGCACGCAGTTACGAGAAAGTCGACACGAGCACTAGAACCATAAAAGTAAACAAGTTAGCAACGCCAAATTCGGTGGGTGTAGATCTGCCGGTTTCAGCGATTGTAGGAATGAACGCCGGATCTTTGGCGCAGGCATTGAGAATTGATGATAGATCCACTCAACGGATGCTTCTTCGACATCCGTTCGAATTTGGACGCACTGCTATTACACCTGGAGGCCTACACGCCAACATGCACTC
This sequence comes from Taenia hydatigena, assembly GCA_036345935.2. Lineage (NCBI taxonomy): Eukaryota > Metazoa > Platyhelminthes > Cestoda > Cyclophyllidea > Taeniidae > Taenia > Taenia hydatigena. The sequence goes on from JADWOT020000005.1 coordinate 2,173,727, forward strand.
GATGCTACATAGTGGATAAATTTGTTGCACTGCCTGTGGCTGATTCCATGGTAGGAGATGATCGAGTTGTAGATGCGACCAAGAAGCACGGCTTACCTTCCCATCGTGGATCGTACTTTGATTAAACGCCCAATATGGACTAATCTCCTCCTTAAATAGATGCAGCTACGGCCTGAAATTATCTGAGGTGAAAAGCAGTGTGAAACATTTCATCGAAATTGTGGTAATGTGTGCACAACAGCGATAGTAGCAATGGCTTTTTAGTAAGCTGAGTTATGGAAGTGACACAGAAGGAGGATAACTATTTGCCACCAGTTATGGAGACGCCATTCGACTGTGCGCCGCAGTCGCAGTTGCACTCATCAATGAATGATAGAATGAGACGTGGATTATCATCGTTGGAAATAACTCAGCATTCAGCGAAGGTGCATGGCCATTTAGCCACAAACCGTCATCTTGTCGTTACTATGCTATAGGGTGGCATATTCTTTGCTGGGTGAAATTTCACACCTACATAACCACTTTGGTGGCATGAAAACCTCATGCGCCAATATTGCATCACCAAGAGACTACGCCTTAATGGAATAAAAGAAGCTGCATAGTAGCCAGCCCTTCATCACTCTCCGCAGGCTGTTCTGTTGCTTCTGGTCATGGTTTTTAGGCCGTCTCGATGGCCTCTACGACCTTCTGCAGGAAAGTAGGTAGTCTGTTCTTCCATAAAGCTGCAGTTTATTGCAGCGTCACTATAAACTCATGTGGCCACGTTTATGAGTCTTTTGGGAACCTGTTAGATTCCCCACGCTAGATGAGTTTGCAGGCAATCAAAGCTTGGGTAGCCGCGCACAAGTCACCAATACGAGCAGATGGCAACTCAAACTCATGTGAGTAGGCGACGAATGGATGACACAAGTCAGCATCCAACTCTGCATCCAGCCCAAAACAAGGGAGAAAAGAAGAGGCTGAAAGAATTAGATAATGTGGGATAATGTGAAGGCGTAGAGGTCATTAGGTGAGCGTGTGGCTGGGCCAACGTGGCCTCATGCAGCACCATCGGCCGACGCGTTGGAGCGTGTACATCAGCCATGTGATCTAGGAGCGGACCACTGTCAAGACCTTTTTGTACCCTCTCTCTTACTCGCAATGAAGATATCGAAGCGTGTTCAGACTTTTAATAACACGGCGGGTAAGAGGGGAGAGGAGTAACCATCCACACTGATGGCAGCGCTGGCGAACCTTCCCCATTTCAAGACAGGAATAAATTTTGGGAATTGGATGAAGATTGTGAGTGTTGACACTCATACCCACAGTGGCAGAAAATTCCGCTGATCCTCCACGCACTTCCGCAAGAGCTTCTCTCAGCAGCAATTGATGTCGGAGTCTCACCTGACTCCGACCTTGGCCAGTGCTGTGCGATACTGGCTCAGCTCGTTATCGACGAGCGAGAGGAGTCGCCGACTAGGGAGTTTTTTCGCCGCGATCAAAAGCCAGGCGAAAACAATGAGGAGTACGCTGGGGTTCTGCATATCCTAGCCGAACGGACTTTCAGAGGCTGCCCACCTAACAAGGTGAAAAGCTGGGTGGCTGTTTAATTCAAAGCCGTGGTCTGACTACTGACCATCGCAACGAAACTCCACGTCGTGAAGACCAACGATCTCGGCCAGTTGGTCGAGGCGGCGACCAGGAGGCGTTAGGAACTCCTTTTGACATCGCCGTTCCATATGGCCAACCGCCGACCGAATCTTACACGTCCACGTTGGACTCCGTCGCGTCGTATCTCAAAAGCAGGTGAGCCGCACTACGCCTTATCCTGCCTACCCTCATACGGTTTTACTCCCATTTATGCGAGTCTATGGCAAGCTAGAGGGGCGTCCCTTCAGTTTCCTCCTTGACTCAGGCGCAGCCAGGTCGTTAGTGAATACCTAAGCTTCCACAGATCTCCGCATTAAGTTCTGTACTGGTCCTTTCTCTGCCAAACTTCTCTCGGCAGAAGGGAGGAAGATGAAGGTAAAAGGGAAGACGTCATCAAAAGTCTCGCTAAGGAGAAAACCTGGACAGTGTAATGTGAAATATGCTTCGAGTTAGTTTGAGATGCGAAACTAGGCATTGACTTCCTTCGTAACACCAAGGCGGTTCTGAATTTTGCAGAAGACAAATTTGCGTCCCATCGTTATAAGGAACAATCCCCGTCAAACCTCCTCCGAAAAGGACTCACGCGAAATCTGCGGCCACCTTTATCAGTAACTTGGATTAGCTTTGCTCCCAGTTGACACAGATCACCGATGGCGAGAGAAAGGAGCTGCGCTCATTGCTTAGCAGGTACCCGAACATGTTGTCATGGCAGGGAGCGAGACGCAGACGAACAAATATCGTCAAACATACTATTGACACCAGCGAGGATAGGCCCATTTTGCAACCACTCAGACGTATGCCGTCGCCCCTGCTGGACGGAGTGAACCGTCTGGTGGGAGAGATGATCAAAGATAAAGTTGTAAAACCTTCCAAGTCACCATAAGCCTCCCTAATTGCACTGGTAAAGAGAAGAGACGGTAGTCTGCGGCTGTGTATCGGTTACAGAAAGTTAAATGCCGTAACTAAGGAGGACGCCTTTCTCTTACCTCATGTAAACGATTCCTTGGATTCCCTGCATGGATCAAAGTGGTTCTCCACACTAGACTTAAAATTCGGCTACTAGCAAGTAGAAGTGGCGGAAAACGATAGAGAGAAGACGGCTTGCATAGTCCCCAACAGGCTTTGTGAATCCCAGACAATGCGGTTTGTAATCTGTAACGCCGCAGCCACTTTTTAGAGCCTGAGGCAGAGAGCACTGATTGGGCTTTTTCCGAAACATTGTATAATTTACCTTGATGACGTCCTTGTTTTCGGTAGGGACACTGGTGAACATAATGCCAATCTTAAACTAGTCGTGGACCGTCTGTAAAATGTAGGTCTCACCTTGAATACAAGGAAGTGCTATTGTCTGCGCCGTTTAGTGGCCTTCTTGGGGCACACAGTCTCGTCAGATGGGATGGCTGTCACCGAAGATCGTACAAAAGAAGTGAGAATTTAGCCAACACCAACTAATCAGACGGAACTCTGCAGTTTCCTCGTTTTGGCAAAATACTACGGGCGTTTCGTTAAAGGCTTTGCCACGATCGCTAGTCTCCTACACAAGGTGGCCGAGAGGCAGGCAAAAGGAATTTCAAGTGGCAGAACCATCATGATGAAGTCCTCAAAGAAGTAAAGCGAACGCTTTGCTCTGCTACGATTCTGGCTTTACCAAACTTCAAGACCGACGCACCACCCTTTGTACTTGGCATAGCAACGTGGTTGCATTAATCCGCAGACCTCTCTCAGCAGAAAGGCATAGCGGTATGGTAAGAACCCCATTTTTAAGCAAGCCGACCAAACACCAGTGGAGAAACACACAGAGTACGGATCCAGACCCGCCCTTGGTATACGACAGGTTTTTGGCATCCTCGTGCAAGCCCACTGCAGATGAGATGAAATCGGTCAGCAAGGTAGGCAGCCAGACAGAAATGGTAACAATGGTTCAAACTCTCCCTGGAAGATGAGATCTTGTAGTACCAAGATGATGTCACGTCTACGAAGCGTCTGGTTGTTTTAGGTTCCCTGATACAAACAGTCCTTCAAGAGTTGCACGAACAATTGGGCCATGTAGGCAAGAAAAAAGGTGGTGGAGACCTCGATGAAGCGATACTGGTGGCTCTTTCTTTCCCCAGACGTGCATGACTTCTGCCGAACCTGCATTACTTGCAGCAGTTTCAAGAACCCTCATTTTACAGCAGTTGCACCTCTGCAGCCTATGCCCACAGGATTTCCGGGCGAACGAGTGGGATAGACATTATGAGTCCTTTACCACTTACGAAGAAGGGAGATCGGCATATATTTATGGTTGACTACTTCACGAAAGTAGCCGAAGCAGAAGCTGTGAAGTCACAAGACGCCGAGACGACCGCGTCAACCTTTCTTAATCGTTGGATCTGTCAAAACGGAGTGCCTGAACCAGTTTATAGCAATCAAGTTCCTAATTCCGAAAGCCGACTCATCGCTGAACTCTGCAGGACCCTTGGAATTGCAAAGACGCACACGACACCGGACCCAGATAGGACTACCAAAGGCTTTCACGATGGAGGTACGACTGGAAGATTGGGATTTAAACCTTGGACGCGCTCTTCTAGCCTATAGGGCTACGGTCCATACATCAACCGGTGTCTCTTCGTTCAAGATGCTCACAGGCCGCGAAATGAGAGACCCCTCTGATAAATTCCTACCGAGTAAGGAGGTGGCTGCTGACAATGTCCTGGAGTAAGCTACTGGCGGTAGCACCGGGCACAGCGCTCAAAAGACGTGGGGGCTGTGTAGCGTTCCGAGGCTGCCTCGAAGGCAAAAGAAGGCAGAATGCTAGGGCAGAATACATATATATTCAACGGACAGAGGGAAATGGGCTACTGGCATGACCCAGAGGCCAGCCCACGCAGCTAGGGCAGTACGGCCACCTCTGTGTCCTTGACCGAAACCGATTGTTCCCACAAACACAGTACTACAGGCTGTGTAGTACTTATGACCTTTAGATGTGCCTTGTAGGCCAGAGGTGGGTCGACAATTAGAACCTGGTTGCGGAGCGGCGTGGTGCGGTGACTCCCAGGAGCGCAACTTGTCCCTGTTCTGGGCTCTCCTACAAGATCTCTTTATACCCTGTCTCTTACTTGCAATAATAACATCGAAGCGTGTGCAGACTTTTTGTAGCTAGGGCGGTAGGAGGAGCGGGGGGAGTTCTTTAAACTATGGGCTTTCTGTTTACGCGATTGGGGTGGGGATGTATAAAGGCTAGTCGATTTGAAAGCGGTTTTAAGGCTCACTAGCGTTCCTTTTTAGTGTGCTTTGCGCTTTAGGAAGATCTTATTGCATCGTGTAAAATCTAGGCGGCTATTTTGCAAAAATTCTTGGTAAAATTAGGGATTTACTCGATGTGGCATTTTAGTGCAACAATGCAAAATCATTGGTGTCTTTTAACAGATGAAATGTTCAAAATGCTGATTTAAACATGGGATTGTCCTTAATGGATTCGCTAGTTCTTGTTTGGCATTTAAAGGCGCATCCATTTTGCGTTTGGATTTCGTTATTTAAACCTTTTGAAGGTTGTTTGTGGATGTAGCCTATTTTCTCATTAGTGTGACGTGAGTTCATTACTTAGTTCGTGACAAGTGATTTCATTTAATGGTATGCTCGGATGTTTTCCTTTTTCTTGCCTGCGGCTTTTCGTAATGTGAAAGGTAAAAATTGATGTAAGTGCTTAGTGCATATCTCAAACATTGCAAGCTGGCATTTCGTCCATTGAGGCGAAATCGTTGCATCCGATCTTGGTGACCTTTTACTTTGAAGAAGCCCAAGTGTTTAATCCATTTCTTGTCCACCTTGATTTGAACTCCAGGATTTCTGAGGTCGCTCGTTGGGTGGATGATGAAGTGTCCACTTCTAAAAAAGTATTAATGGGTTGCATGGGACCTTAATGTAATGTTTGAATGGTTGCTGCTGTGTAGGCCCAGTGACGGTGTTTTACACACATGCACGAATCTCGGTCTTTTGAGGCTGAAGCATTTTTCGACGGACATATCTTGGGCAAAGAAGACACGGGAATTGGACGAAGAGAATACGGAATGAGAATTGGGATTTGTCTCCCTAATCGCTAATATGTGTGTGACCTCACGATGTACATTTTCTATTGCTCTGTAATGGAGGACTGTGATGCTGGCATTGCTGTTGGCATAGGATGGATGGGCTTCCTATGGGGACGCAGAGGAGGTGGCCTGTTGATGAGACGGGAATTGTGTTGGGAGGAGGGTTGAAGTCTCTAGCGTATTGATTGTCCGATGTAGACTTATGCAGATATTTGCGGGTAGAATTGTCTTCTGTTTCTCTGTTCCACCCGCAGTGTTGGTTTATTGAAATACGTGCAATGGAGTCGTTGATGTCCATTCTGCATGCGAGATATGCAATCGGGGCGATTGACGATGGGTCGCCTCAGTTTGTTACAGAACTTCTACACGAAGGTGGTGATGACGGTAGTAGGAGCTTTGAGAATCTCTCTGACTTTGGCTTCAACTGCTTCCCATCTCATCCCGTCTTTCGTTTGATGAAAATCTTGGTGCATTGTCTGCGATAAACCATCTCTACCATCTCATTTTGTTGCATTGATTTGTGGAGGCTACCATCATTTGCCTCTTCTCGCCTCACTTTTCGGTTCCACGCTTTTTGGGACTTCCTGCTTCTACCACGGAGTGCTTAAATTTTTTCCATTAAGTAACGAATTGAAAAAATGGAACATTGGTAATGCGGTGGGTAGGCCGGTGGCATGCAGCTGGACCAGACTACGCAGAAAATTTGGACGGTTGCCAAACTGGGACTTGAAAGCGAACCGATAGTCGGGTAAGTGGACTTTTTTGCTTTGAGGATGTGGGACGATTCTGTGTGTACTTTTTAATCTCTCCTATCATGCAGTGCATTAGCCTAGTATTAATATTTCCATCCATCCGCACAACTGGAAGGCCTCCGATTTCTAGGCGATTTACAATATGTATTTTTCACGATTTGAATGCCCTTTGCAGGCATTGTGAAGATGTCCATCCCGACCAGACTTGCACATTTATAGTGCACTGTCCGAAGTGACCCTTATACACTCCATAGAGTAAGTCGTAGAGGATTGGGCAGACGGAGGGGTGATTAAGTAGACAGAAGTTAGGGCAGAAAGCAAAAGTGGTAGTTGCGGCCTTAAAAAGATCACGCTAATTATGCTCTATCACCCGACTTCTGCCTGCACGACCTAGGCACATCCGAAGGCTGGGGTGCTTCGCACAGTCTCACAAGTGTGGGTCAAATGGCACAAGACGCGGGCACAAATTGAAACGAATTCACCAAACCGACGATTGTGGTGCTTTGCAACTATTCGAAGAATAAATTAAACGAGGATACCAAACAGGCGGATGAAAGCTTGTGTTATAGCGCAGTCATTGGTTGAATTGTACAGGCTAACAGGATTGCTTAATGGCTAACTTTGTTGTTGCCTTGAATACCATTTTATTCAGCCTGTTGTAACAGTGACGTTTGACTCGGTCTTGTTCATTAAAGAATATGAGCGAACTGCAAGCATGTCGGTCCAACCGTCAGTAATAGGGTGGGCGGATCCCTCGCAGCGGCGAGCCTATAATGCATGAATTGCAGCCCAAAGGTGGAGACTGGTGGAGTTATGCAGCAAAGAGGGGAGAAGATGCTCAGAGCCAAGTCCACTTCTCCAATGTGTGCATACGAAACCATTAATGAAGGATGTTCGCCATCCTTCAATGGGCACTTAACGCAAAAATATCCCTTATGTTACAAGGCGAAATAAGGGTTGTCGTGCAAAATGTCACCCTAGATTGGCGTCTGAAGTAGTGTGGTCAGGTTGTGCGATTGGCTTCTTGCCTGTCTGGTAAGGCAACCACAAAGACAGTGCTGAATATCAGGCAGCGGCTCTGGATTAATTAATTAGCTAGAGTGAATTCATGAAGACGCAGGCTCTTCACTGTCCACCGATCTACTCCACTGCGTAATGCTTTAGCCGTTGCAACACTTCTGGAGCGAATAAAGGACGAATGATGAGGTGACATGAGTAGAGTAAGGGAAGGCATTTCGCGCTTTCACCGAATAGGTGCTTTCGGCTGTGTACATCTGTCTGGTGGATATGTTGATTAAGGGAGACGCTTCACCGAATGTCAATCGACTGGAGGGTCGTTTTCGTTACGGCTTAACACAGAACTTTAATTTGAATACTGTTGCAATTTTTAGCACTTTTTAGAACAAAATGATGTTAGAAAGTGCTCAGTGTTAAATGGCTTAAAAGCAACACTCCTAATTTGCCATAATTCATTGTTAAGAAGACTCTTTCTGTTCGGCTCTTCCCCTAGAAGTTCTGGTTTTCCTTTTACACAATAAAATCATGAGTATTGCCATCTTGTCGTTCCCTGTTTTAGTAGTGCTCTGATATAGATAAGCAGGCGGAGTGATGCGATGCTGTTTGCTCAAGTCGGCATCGCTAACCACAATGAAGCCACTGCTGGCGAGCGAAATGGCAACAACTAAAGAGGCGATAGACAAGGTGGATGTGGACGTGGAGGTGGGACCAAATGAGAAAGAGGGGAGAGGAGAAAAGGATATTGATGCAGTGGAGAGATTACAAGAGAAATAGCACAGGACACCCTGCTTCTTAAAATACCCTGGCAAGTGTCGCTAATATTCGTGCCACTCCTCGTAGAACCAAGTCAGTTAGCTAGCCGGCCAGCCAGCCAGTCAGCCACCTGGGTTGAAGGAGAGAAGGAGAGATGGAACAATAATTAAGTTAAATAGGATGAGTGAATGAAGTAAGGAATAGGTGAAGAAATGGAGAGAAAGGTATTACTGTGTCCACTGCTTAAAAAGTCGACGCGAGAAGAAATAGATGCGGACATGTGTGAGGAAATGGAACATCAAAGGGGCATGCATACAGGCATGAAGAGAGTGACGGATAGGCAAGTGGGTGCGTGGATGATAGGCAGGCGGGAATCAGTACTCATCTTAATGCTTCAGTCGAAAGCTCGTTTACTGCTCTTCTCTCTTCCTTGTTTATCGCCCGCTTCCCCTCCACTCTCCTACATCCTTCAGTAAGTTTGCATTCTTCCACTCCTTCCTTCATTCCTTCCTTTCAATCGCTATGCAAATGCCCTTTTCACTCACGAGGACATGCCTCATCCTCTAGAACCTTTGCCGCTTCCTCCCTCTCTTCGCCGATCCTAATGAGCTACACGACTGAGGAGGCGTCTTCACTACTGCTGCCGTCGTTACCTTCAACCCCAATTCCCACTGACTGATCCACGGACTAATGAATCGAATCTCTGACCTGCAATTGAAGTGATTGATTGACTGAATAACTCGATGATACACTCATCCCTCTACTGCTTTGCTTTTGTTTAGACTGCTCCTCTGCTTGACTGATTGCCAATACAATGATTTCGTGTTATAATCTGCAGTTACTATAAAGTGCTGAAGGCAGGGAGGGAGAAGGTTGACCTGGTCCGAGGAAGAAGCGAGGCCACAGCACTGGTACCCCGATGCCCACCAATTTGGCACCCTTCTTTAGCCCACCCGTCAATCAAGGTGGCGCACAACATTGCAGGCGTAGGTATAGTAATCCTCCTCCCATCCCTCCTTAGTTGTCTGGAAATTCAGTGGCTGGCGCTGTTGACTCGTGGGTGTTTTTATTTCACCATCCACAAGTTTTGATGGCTCATGCCGACACACATTCTGCACACTTCAAACCCACTCCCAAGGCTAAGTAGTAGCGCATCACCCCCTAACAATTCACGATGCACTCAACAGTGGACAACTTACTCTAAGATGCACTCGTCATCTCTGCCTACAATCAACTTCAACCCAACAAAACAAAAACATTTCAATACTTCTTGAAGCAAAATATGCCGCAGATGTCACACAGCCACACAAATGAGCTACGGTCAAAAGTTCTTCAAGTCCCGATGAAACATCTCCATTACTACTGCATACACATCCACTACGGCGCCCGCAGTCTTTCCTTACACCCAAGAAGGCAAAAGGAGACAATTTTCGGACTAAATGTGCATCTATTTTACACACCGACAACCTACCCAGCGAACGTACAACAGTGGGGAAAGTACGCGACCCCACCACCAGCACCCGTCAATTAACAAACTACCAATGCATTACATGGCCCGCCTCTCCTCCTACAGCGCCATCCTCCGTGCTCTTCTTGGTAATTTTGTTGCATCTGCAGTCGCCTCCTCACCTCCTATGGCTGAAACACACTCCGTGGGGGATGATGGGGATACGCTGACCACCACACCTAAAAGCAAAAGTCGCACCTCCGTTAACGTCACGACCTCAGGACCACGGTATCGAGAAAACAACTAAGACTTCATGCGGCTACCAGTCTGAAAGCTACTGTCGCATGGCAACCATACAATGACAAGCTTAACTACTTGCATTAGGCAGCGGCAAAACTCAGTACCATCAACCGACAGATGGACGTCAGACAACATACATACACACACACACACACACACACACACACACACACACACAAATCGCAAAATCACACAATTTGATGAGGGAATAAACGACATATTAGAATCTGTGGAAGCGAGTGGAGCACAAAGTCACCGAGCATTTACCTTCTCTCCTACGAATTCAACGCACTTTGGCAATATGCCACCCCACTCACTGCAACACTCACACATGTAGACGTCGTTAAAAACGCCACCTTGGGTAAGTTATGCATGCGTGAAAGCTTGTCAATTACTTGCGTCAAATGTCCTCAACATTCGTCAAACGATTATCAAGCATATAACAGCTCCACGGCCACCTCACAATGGCTTCACCCATTGTTAAAGGCGACAGAACACGAACACATTATTTTAAACAAGCCGATGACAGCATCTAGTTAAACTTGTGCAACATACTGTCTCATGGGAAGGTACTTACCAGACTACCACTCGGCACTTGGTTCGGTCTCGCGCGCCACCAAAACACCGCATCCAGTCCTTCGCAAGCCACGCTGCTTATGTCCTGTGTGGATTAATACTCCACACTGAGCCAGTAGTCCTCATTGTGCTCTGTAAGAAAGGACTGAGAATGTGTCAACGACGACGACGACGACGATGACGACGAGGAGCTCAAGGGCGCGTCGTGCGGTGTCAGTGGACTCCCATGGGTTGGCTTCTGCAGCCGCATCCTCCCTTGCCAATACCACCGTCAGCAACGATGCATGCTCATAACAGGGTCACATAACCAACTTGAGGGCCTGATCAGCCAAATACAAAAGCACTGCGCTAACAAATTCGCACCTTGTACTGAGCACTGATGTCTCCATGCCTATCACGAAATGCTCCAAGAGATAAAACCCCTCTTACCATACTTTGAGCCCGCAACAACCTCAGCACCACGTAAATCCAAGTGACTGGTAGGTTTTTCCCACTGCTCCTAACAAATTAGGTCTCACCCGCCATAATCCCTCCTTACTGAAATAACCCACTAGCCAACTAACCGCCGGGACAGCTTCAACTGCTCCCCTTTACAAATGTTCAGCGTAACGAACAAGCGTGAAATGATGTTCTACCTAGACAGCAAAAACCCATCCGAGTCCAATTTTTGATTCTCATTCAATAAAAAACTGCTACACGCGTTTCCACATACGCATATACGTGTGCACAACTATAAACGAGTAAGCTCCATGCATTACAAATACATAAACCAGGAAACAACATAAGATACTTTTGTGTGCAATAAAAGAATAAAGAAAAGAATGAAAAGGCGCACATGTTGAAAAGAAAAACTCAAATCCAAGTTCACGAAAAGGGCCTAGACTGGATTCTAAAATAGCTCTGCATCACTCCTCCTCATTCCCATCTTCTCAGTAGTAACCCAATCACCATCTCAATTCACCAGCCCTCCTCAACGCGATAATAAGCTTGCCTTTCAGTTTAACGCCAACCTCACATTCATCGCGTCCGCTTAGCCTGCGGTCGTGCGACTATCCAGTGCTGAAGCCAAAAGAGGTGACGCTTCTCACTATGCCATCAAATGCACCGGCATCGTCCATGACGAGACCCACACAGCGGGTAAAAGGAGACGGCCATGCAAATGGCGCAAAAGCCTTAAATTGCACATCATTCCACAGGCTCACCACACAATGCTTCACGACCATGGTGAGCTCGTAGCACCTGAGAAGCAAAAAAGCCAAAAAATGACAAAACCGATATGCGAACACAGGCACATGTAAGACCGCTACAATGTGAGGTCTACGCAGATCTCTGAACAGTCACCCTCTCGCTTCTGAGTCTGCCTCAACACCAACTCACATCGGAAGTAAACCTACGATTAAGCAATTCCTGAGGTCCAACGTAACAAGTTCTGCAATGATAATATCTACACAGACCCGTGGTACTGAAGTCAAGAAACAATCAGATTACGGAATATTTCTCATGCTCGATATAGTTCCTACCAATGCGCATGTTAGAGTCATGAAACTAATGCACCCATTATCCTACACGAAACACAAGGGGACCCACAGGCAAGTGGTAAAATGCAGGTTGCTACACGAAGAATGCGCATCAAATCCATCACTACACAAGAACGTAGAGACCTATGAAATCCAACTCAATCTTACCTGGGGAATGCAATGAGCAATAGCGGCGGCGAGATTCGCGTTCAGTGCTGCTAAGTAGTAACTCCACACTTAACAGACAATGTCGCACTGGAAACACACATTCCTGCCAAATAAAAGACCAGCACCATCACGCATACAAATTGAAGTCCAATATTTGTTAAAAATTTCCAGTTTTGTACCAATGAAGTCCATTGCAGCTAAAATTCGAGCACACCTGCAATTAACAAGCACTACACGAGAATGGAATTCCAGGTCGACCGCGCAAAAACGGTATGGCATAACAAATAAACATGACTACGTTTTGCCTTTACAGAGCTAAGTTGGAAATAACAAGTGCCTAATTTGTCTTTTAAACTAAAAGCAGCAGTGAATACGGTGCCGGAATTTGACAGTACTAAAAAGGTTGCGTACACGTATTTATGCGCCATTGCATAAGAGTAAGCGAAAATAAAACAACTAAGAAACTATTTTCAAAACGGTGATAAGTGTAAGCTGTACAACGTAGATATAAAAGCAGCTTTCTCGGTAACAACCCATTGCGACCACGCGAGCAGTGTTTCTACGTTGCTTTTTAAGTGCTTTGATTGGCAATTGAGTAGGATGTGGTGGAAATTCAATATAGATGGGCACACAAATGGCTTGCACACGAACGAATTATGCAATGGCGAAGCTGTGTAACACCAGAACTGGGCAAGTGCTAGTCTAATATACAAGAATCATGGACGATTTACTCGTTGCAAAACTAGTGGGTTCATTAAAAAAGATAGGCAAACAGATGGGCGGGTGCAAGGTAAATGCACTTTCGGTGCGTGCCGAATGGTGGAGTCTCGCCACTTTCTCTATCCTTTATGATTGCCATTGTAAAGAAGGAGTAGGAGCGTTGGACGTTCGCTATGCTTAGTTGACTTGACGGTCGATCGGACATGGTAGCTGTAGCGTCCCGAGGCTCTCTTAAAGGCAAAAGAAGGCAGAATACTAGGACAGAATATATGCATTCAAAGGACAGAAGGAAATGAGCTGCTGCCATGGCCATAAAGCCAGCCTACACAGCTAGGGCAATATGGTCACCTCTGTGGCCCTGATCAAAACCGGCAGTCCAAACAAACAAAGTATTACAGTAGCAGATGCAGTGACAACGTCGGTGCAACCAAAGTTGGTGACGCTTGGAATCTCCAAGTGGAAGCAAAGACTGCCATTTTAATTGCACCCACAAACAGCTGCTACGATAGCAACTATTAAAAATCGGAAAAGTGGTCTAAAATCTCACTAAGGTAGACGAGACATTGATGCTTAGTTGTGGACACCCAAGCAGCTAGCATTGTAAAGGCTGCTATGCCCTCTTTTGTTGTGCTGACTGCTTACAGACAGTACTACTCAATAAACCAGACATCCTGAGCTTTCTGTAGTAGGCTGCAGATGGTTCAAGCTACAAAATCAAAAAAAACATCGGATGACAGCAATTGCAATTAGAGCTACTTTGGTGAGTTTTTAGCGCAAGCCTGTCGGTGGCGCAATCCGTTAAATGAAACTCAGCTTAAGGTGATGTTGTGTTCCTTGAGAGCGCCTAGTCTAGCAGACGCACTGTCCTGCATTAAAGACTGCCTTCTTTGGCTCCTTTTAGTCAAGATTTTGAAAAGAAGACCAAAGTGCTTCGAGCCACGTAGATCAAGGCAGGATCGTGTAGGATGAGGCTTTCCCACGAGAGCTAGCACTTTGGAGCAAGCGTTTTGACACCGAGGAAAGCGTCAATATGCAGTAGGTTTCAGGCCCTCAATTAGTTGCCGCCTACACAAGTGATTGCTCAGTACAATGCATAAATTACTCACCTAGTCGTCGTGTTTACACCTTCCCAATGTCAAGGAATAGTTGTGTTCAGCTGCAACCGCTGTGGGCTACCACTGAGATGGAGGGTGACAAAACCTCTGCGATTTGGTAAGTGCGCTTTGCCAAAAGGCAGATACTGCGATGGATGCGTTCAAGACTTCCCTTTCCTTGCGTTGACTTTGTTTACCGCCTGTCATTGATTTGCTATTGCACTGCAGATGGATTGACGGAGTCAAATGATTCCACCCCTACAATCATTGCTACTGTACATGGGTCGCTAATTTCAGCCACTTTCCTGAGCAACGAAACATGACAACACGGCAGGCATTTCTGAATCCATTATCTGATTTCTGTATGGTAAATGCTGCAGCCAACGTTGCTGGCTAGGCCCTTCCAAGGTCTGGACCCAGTGGAAGCTTTGCATTGACAAGAGACTGGCAAAATCAAGCCAAATCAAGCACAAATTTTACTGGTTACACGCAAAGATATTGGCATTTACTGTTTGCCATAATTTTGGACAACTGATGTATTTAACGCAAACATCCATTTGGGCAACGCTTTTTAGTTACTTTGGCAATCACGCAAACAAGTGCGGAAGGCACAAAGCACAGCACTCTGAGCGAGACATTCTTATTAAATGCTTAGTGTTCACGACCAAACATCATCATTTAACTTTTCACCTATTGGGCATATTTGTCAGATTTCAGTGTTGGAGGACACTTCTCTAAACTCAGATGTGAGGCATTAGTCTAGCTGGGCGGCGAAGTCGACACATTGTTCTACCATTTGCGTGCCCCTCGATTCACTCCGAATGGTTTAACGCAGACGTAACGAAGAGGTTTCGATGTTAATACAGATAATACACTCACAATCTCGGCACCTGCCATGCCTTGAAAACGGCGACAAATCACTTTTGAATGCACTTTTCTTATTTGACGAAAGGTAAAGCTGCAAATGTGGAAATTCAAATGACTTTAAAAGTGATTAAAGCAGAGGTAATCATCAATCAGTCCATTCACATTCGTGGTTGATTTGGTCTTTTGCTTTTGCTATCTGATTATAAGGCAGCAACAAGTCAGCATCCGGAAGACCGTTGATGTTTGTGTCCCCTGAAGACAGCCGTCCTACGAGAACCTTAGCAGTAAGTCGCCTACAATCCAAGTGGCTTCTCCTCGAAAGGGATGCTAGAAATATGACCAAATGAACCGCACTCCAGGAGCTACTTGCTCCGAGGTGCGTTGACTAGAAGTGGGGGAAGGACACCTTGGAACACTATCGCCATCATCCACTAGGTTCCACTTCAATCCACTGGTTGTAGTGACTGAAATATGACAGCTTCCACCTATGTCTTGCAGTACTTTGATCTTCTTTTCAACCTTCTCGACTGGAGACGGAAGATGCATCTGTCGGGCTCAGTATGCGCATAAAGCATGCAGCATCTAGTTTGGCAAGGTGCGATTTAACAGTTTGCGACGGGAACAGACCTACGCGAAAGGCCAACGAAGTATCCCTGAATGCAAACTGTCATTCGGTATTGCATGGTTCTGTGGCTTGGATCATTCTCAGCAAACACAGCAAGATCAGAATGTCCGGGTAAGAGAGCAGACTTCGTAGCTTTGTGAGTTAAAGCGATTTAATTGTCCAAAACAAATAGCAGTACATCCCACCGACCTTTGTGTTGTGTTGAAGACTTTTGTCCTCATATTTTATGACTGTTATCGTTACAGCCACGAGGGAGTGGAGACGAATGCGTAGTCAGTGTCGACACCGTAACTGCTTCTCCTAGCGTGCAAGGTCAGCTTTCAACTCAGTTGAAACTGAATTTGAGGTGACGAAAATTGATTTCTCGATTTTATGCATCTGTTAACAACACATTTGTCCTGGGCGCATCTGTCTTTCCACCTGTTCTTCCCACTAAATCTGCTAAGTTGCAGTGAATCATTGACACCAGATTTTCGTCAATAACGCCGACACTATCGGCTGTGGCACCACGCACCTCCTCCACCTTGTGTATCACTTGTATATGCCACCTGCATGACATTCTATACTGCAATCGTCAGCATCGCTCACACCGTCAATTAAAGTCATTGTCAAGCGGCAGAGAGTTTGTGGCACTTTGATGTCATAGTAAAGTAGTCAGGATAGAATAGTCGAGTGGTAGGGCGCACGGCTTCTCCAAGCAATTTTCGAACATCATGTGCATCGTTGGGGTAAGCAACTTTCCAATGTACCGTCCCGCTCTCATCGGCATGAATCACAACTTAGCAATCGGCACTTTGATGACGTTTCTTCCAATTGAAGATTTAACTCATAGGCGTCAAAAACTGGCTGACTCATTTAATATTCGTTGCTAGTCAATGACCCGCAATAACGGCGTTCGAGGAGTAAACCGTAAGGATTTTACATCCTGATGCCCAGCAAAGTATGCCAATCTGCATGTCATAGCATTACATCATTGCCTTCCGCTCATCCAATTTGTCTGATTGATGGCTTTATTATGTTTAAATTGGGTGATTTTTTTCGAATAAGCTAGCGCAATATGGCCACCTCTGTGACCCTGACCTTCCAACGAGTGCGAACACTAGTGGTTGCGCATTTAAAGGTGTACGACGAGTAGAATGTTAAGTAAGAAGGAGAAGGAAGAAACTAAGAGGAAAATGAGGGGATACAAAGCCAACTTTTGCTCATCCTGATGCAGAAACTTGCAAACGTTGGAGTAAGCTCCAAGTAACCGAACGAGACTGCCCATGCGACACTGGCTATGCATTTACAAAAAGCCATGCATAAAAGACGAATTGAAGCTCGACAGTTGATCACATTTACTGCACAGCATGTTGAGCAACTTTATTTGCAGCTTGGGTAAAATTCGCAAATACCTTCGTCGTGGTAACGATGGACTCGCCCATAATGCAGATAGGAACCAGTGATCCGTCAAAAAGATGAGGAAAGTTGTCCTTTGGGGGAAGCTTCTGCTTGCCGCCTGGCCGGACGATGAACTGCCGAAAACTGAGCTTGTGTGCACGAGTGTCCTGCATCGTATCGATCGCTTGACCGGTTGACCAATACGCAACGATTTCAAGACAAATGCTCTGATCGATTGATCGATTAGTGCTGATGAGTCAGCAACGAGATGCACGTTAAAGTCACAAGACCAACAAAGGCAAGCGAGAAGTTGTTGGTCTATTTTCTTCTTAAAATATACTTGACTTGTGGGTTGTATTCCTTCAAAATCAATCGGCCAACACTTTCCTGCTGATCAAATAGGTCTTCCACAGCGCATCGCACTTACCAGTCTGGGGTCTCTGGCAGACAAGTGAAGTACAGTCATGAAGGAAATTAGATATCTGACCATGAAGTAAGTGCGGTTGGAATTATCCCTATTTCAATTCAGATGCTAGCAAGTGGGTGGCGGTTTGTTATATTCTACCTGTCAACCGCACTGCCACGCACTTTGTGCTCACAAACAAACGAAGTACAGTGCAAGAGGCAATGGTGTCGAAATCACTGAGACCAACTGTGTGTAAAAACAAAAGCCTAATTCAAAGGTTACTGTAATGATTTGTTTGTTTGGACTGCCGATTTTAGTCAGCGTCACAGAGGTGGCCATTTTACGCTAGCTTACGCGGAAACAATCACCCAATTTAAACATAATAAAGCCATCAATCAGACAAATTGGATGAGCGGAAGGCAATGATGTAATGCTATGACATGCAGATTGGCATACTTTGCTGGGCATCAGGATGTAAAATCCTTACGGTTTACTCCTCGAACGCCGTTATTGCGGGTCATTGACTAGCAACGAATATTAAATGAGTCAGCCAGTTTTTGACGCCTATGAGTTAAATCTTCAATTGGAAGAAACGTCATCAAAGTGCCGATTGCTAAGTTGTGATTCATGCCGATGAGAGCGGGACGGTACATTGGAAAATTGCTTACCCCAACGATGCACATGATGTTCGAAAATTGCTTGGAGAAGCCGTGCGCCCTACCACTCGACTATTCTATCCTGACTACTTTACTATGACATCAAAGTGCCACAAACTCTCTGCCGCTTGACAATGACTTTAATTGACGGTGTGAGCGATGCTGACGATTGCAGTATAGAATGTCATGCAGGTGGCATATACAAGTGATACACAAGGTGGAGGAGGTGCGTGGTGCCACAGCCGATAGTGTCGGCGTTATTGACGAAAATCTGGTGTCAATGATTCACTGCAACTTAGCAGATTTAGTGGGAAGAACAGGTGGAAAGACAGATGCGCCCAGGACAAATGTGTTGTTAACAGATGCATAAAATCGAGAAATCAATTTTCGTCACCTCAAATTCAGTTTCAACTGAGTTGAAAGCTGACCTTGCACGCTAGGAGAAGCAGTTACGGTGTCGACACTGACTACGCATTCGTCTCCACTCCCTCGTGGCTGTAACGATAACAGTCATAAAATATGAGGACAAAAGTCTTCAACACAACACAAAGGTCGGTGGGATGTACTGCTATTTGTTTTGGACAATTAAATCGCTTTAACTCACAAAGCTACGAAGTCTGCTCTCTTACCCGGACATTCTGATCTTGCTGTGTTTGCTGAGAATGATCCAAGCCACAGAACCATGCAATACCGAATGACAGTTTGCATTCAGGGATACTTCGTTGGCCTTTCGCGTAGGTCTGTTCCCGTCGCAAACTGTTAAATCGCACCTTGCCAAACTAGATGCTGCATGCTTTATGCGCATACTGAGCCCGACAGATGCATCTTCCGTCTCCAGTCGAGAAGGTTGAAAAGAAGATCAAAGTACTGCAAGACATAGGTGGAAGCTGTCATATTTCAGTCACTACAACCAGTGGATTGAAGTGGAACCTAGTGGATGATGGCGATAGTGTTCCAAGGTGTCCTTCCCCCACTTCTAGTCAACGCACCTCGGAGCAAGTAGCTCCTGGAGTGCGGTTCATTTGGTCATATTTCTAGCATCCCTTTCGAGGAGAAGCCACTTGGATTGTAGGCGACTTACTGCTAAGGTTCTCGTAGGACGGCTGTCTTCAGGGGACACAAACATCAACGGTCTTCCGGATGCTGACTTGTTGCTGCCTTATAATCAGATAGCAAAAGTAAAAGACCAAATCAACCACGAATGTGAATGGACTGATTGATGATTACCTCTGCTTTAATCACTTTTAAAGTCATTTGAATTTCCACATTTGCAGCTTTACCTTTCGTCAAATAAGAAAAGTGCATTCAAAAGTGATTTGTCGCCGTTTTCAAGGCATGGCAGGTGCCGAGATTGTGAGTGTATTATCTGTATTAACATCGAAACCTCTTCGTTACGTCTGCGTTAAACCATTCGGAGTGAATCGAGGGGCACGCAAATGGTAGAACAATGTGTCGACTTCGCCGCCCAGCTAGACTAATGCCTCACATCTGAGTTTAGAGAAGTGTCCTCCAACACTGAAATCTGACAAATATGCCCAATAGGTGAAAAGTTAAATGATGATGTTTGGTCGTGAACACTAAGCATTTAATAAGAATGTCTCGCTCAGAGTGCTGTGCTTTGTGCCTTCCGCACTTGTTTGCGTGATTGCCAAAGTAACTAAAAAGCGTTGCCCAAATGGATGTTTGCGTTAAATACATCAGTTGTCCAAAATTATGGCAAACAGTAAATGCCAATATCTTTGCGTGTAACCAGTAAAATTTGTGCTTGATTTGGCTTGATTTTGCCAGTCTCTTGTCAATGCAAAGCTTCCACTGGGTCCAGACCTTGGAAGGGCCTAGCCAGCAACGTTGGCTGCAGCATTTACCATACAGAAATCAGATAATGGATTCAGAAATGCCTGCCGTGTTGTCATGTTTCGTTGCTCAGGAAAGTGGCTGAAATTAGCGACCCATGTACAGTAGCAATGATTCTAGGAGTGGAATCATTTGACTCCGTCAATCCATCTGCAGTGCAATAGCAAATCAATGACAGACGGTAAACAAAGTCAAGACAAGGAGAGGGAAGCAGTATCTGCCTTTTGGCAAAGCGCACTTACCAAATCGCAGAGGTTTTGTCACCCTCCATCTCAGTGGTAGCCCACAGCGGTTGCAGCATGGCAAACCTACGACGCTCCTACTCCTTCTTTACAATAGCAATCATAAAGGATATAAAATTGGCAAGAATCCACTATTTAACACGCACCGAAAGTGCATTTACCCTGCACACTCCCATTTGTTCGCCTATCCTTCTTAGTGAACCCACTATTTTTGCAACGAGTAAATCGTCCATGATTCTTGTGTGCTAGACTGACACTTGCCCAGTCCCGGTGTTACACAGTTTCACCGTCGCATGATTAACTTGCGTGCAAGCCATTCGTTTGCCCATCAATATAGAATTTCCACCACATCGTACTCCATTGTCAATCAAAGCACTTAAAAAGCAATGGAGAAGCACTGCTCACGTGGTCGCAATAGATTGTTACCGAGTAAGCTGTTTCTATAACTACGTTGCACAGTTTACACTTACCACAGTTTAAAAAATAGTTTCTTAGTTGTTTTATTTTCGTTTACTCTTATGCAATGGCGCATAAATACGTGTGCGCAACCCTTTTAGCATTGTCAAATTCTAGCATCGTATTCACTGCTGCTTTTAGTTTAAAAGGCAAATTAGGCACTTGTTATTTCCAACTTAGCTCTGTAAATGCAAAACTTAATCATGTTTATTTGTTATGCCATACCGTTTTTGCGCGGTCGACCTGGAATTCCATTTTCGTGTAGTGTTTGTTAATTGCGGGTGTGCTTGAATTTTAGCTGCAATGGACTTCATTGGTACAAAACTGGAAATTTTTAACAAATATTGGACTTTGATTTGTACGCGTGATGGTGCTGGTCCTTTATTTGGCAGGAATGTGTGTTTCTAGTGCAACATTGTCTGTTAAGTGTGGAGTTACTACTTAGCAACACTGAACGCGAATCTCGCCGCCGCTATTGTTCATTGCATTCCCCAGGTAAGATTGAGTTGGATTTCATAGGTCTCCACGTTTTTGTGTAGTGATGGATTTGATGCGCATTCTTCGTGTAGCAACCTGCATTTCACCACTTGCCTGTGGGTCCCTTTGTGTTTCGTGTAGGGTAATGGGTGCATTAGTTTCATGACTCTAACATGCGCATTGGTAGGAACTATATCGAGCATGAGGAATATTTCGTAATCTGATTGTTTCTTGACTTCAGTACCACGGTTCTGTGTTGGCATTATCATTGCGGAACTTGTTGCGTTGGACCTCATTAGTTGCTTAATCGTAGGTTTACTTCCGATGTGAGTTGGTGTTGAGGTAGACTCAGAAGCAAGAGGGTGGCTACTCAGAGATCTGCGTCGACCTCACATTGTAGCGGTCTTACATGTGCCTGTGTTCGCATATCAGTTTTGTCATTTTTTGGCTTTTTTGCTTCTCAGGTGCTACGAGCTTACCATGGTTGTGAAGCATTGTGTGGTGAGCCTGTGGAATGATGCGCAATTTAAGGCTTTTGCGCCATTTGCATGGCCGTCTCCTTTTACCCGCTGTGTGGGTCTCGTCATGGACGATGCCGGTGCATTTGATGGCATAGTGAGAAGTGTCACCTCTTTTGGCTTCAGCACTGGATAGTCGCACGACCACAGGCTAAGCGGAGGCGATGAATGAGTGAGGTTAGTGTTGAACTGAAAGGCAAGCTTATTATCGCGTTGAGGAGGGCTGGTGAATTGAGATGGTGATTGGGTTACTACTGAGAAGATGGGAATGAGGAGGAGTGATGCAGAGCTGTTTTAGAATCTAGTCTAGGTCCTTTTCGCAAACTTGGATTTAAGTTTTTCTTTTCAACGTCTGCGCCTTTTCATTCTTTTCTTTATTTATTTATTCTTTTATTCTTGTGTTATTCCTTGGTTTATGTATTTGTAATGCATGGAGCTTACTCGTTTATAGTTGTGCACACGTATATGCGTATGTGGGAACGCGTGTAGCAGTTTTGTATTAAATGAGAATCAGAAATTGGACTTGGATGGGTTTTTGCTGTCTAGGGATAACATCATTTCACGTCTGTTCGTTACGCGGAACATTTGTGAAGGGGAGCAGTTGAAGCTGTCCTGGCGGTTGGTTGGATAGTGGGTTGCTTTGATAAGGAGGGATTATGGAGGGTGAGACCTAATTTGTTAGGAACATTGGGAAAAACCTACCAGTCACTTGGATTGACATGGTGCTGAGGTTGTTGCGGGCTCAAAGTATGGCAAGAGGGGTCTTATCTCTTGGAGCATTTCGTGATAGGCATGGAGACATCAGTGCAGAGTACAAGGTGCCAATTTTGGGCGCAAAAATTGTTCGCGCAATACTTTTGTATTTGGCTGATCAGGCTCTCAAGTTGGTTATGTGACCCTGTTATGAGCATGCATCGTTGCTGACGGTGGTATTGGCGAGGGAGGATGCGGCTGCAGAAGCCAATCCATGGGAGTCCACTGGGGCCGCACGACGCGCCCTTGAGCTCGTCGTCGTCGTCGTTGACACTTTCTCAGTCTTTTCTTGCATAGCACAATGAGGACTACTGGCTCAGTGTGGAGTATTAATCCACACAGGACATGAGCAGCTTGGCTTGCGAAAGACTGGATGCGGTGTTTTGGTGGCGCGCGAGACCGAACCAAGTGCCGAGTGGTAGTCTGGTAAGTACCTTCCCATGAGACAGTATGTTGCATAAGTTGACCTAGATGCTGTCGCCTTTAACAATGGGTGAAGCCATTGTAAGGTGGCCGTGGAGCTGTTATATGCTTTATAATCGTTTGACGAATGTTGAGGACATTTGACGCAAGTAATTGACAAGCTTTCACGCATGCATAACTTCCCAAGGAGGCGTTTTTAATGACGTCTACATGTGTGAGTGTTGCAGTGAGTGGGGTGGCATATTGCCAAAGTGCGTTTAATTCGTAGGACTTTGTGAATCCACGCGCTTGCACAGATTCTAATATGTCGTTCATTCCCTCATCAAATTGTGTGATTTTGCGATTTGCGTGTGTGTGTTTGTGTTATCTGACGTCCATCTGTCGGTTGATGGTACTGAGTGTTGCCGCTGCGTAATGCGGCAGTAGATTTCAGACTGGTAGCCGCATGAAGTCTTAGTTGTTTTCTCGATACCGTGGTCCTGAAGTCGTGATGTTAACAGAATTGTAACTTTTGCTTTTAGGTGTGGTGGTCAGCGTATCCCCATCATCCCCCACGGAGCGTGTTTCAGCCATAGGAGGTGAGGAGGCGGCTGCAGATGCAACAAAATCACCAGGAAGAGCACGGAGGATGGCGCTGGAGGAGGAGAGGCGGGCCATGTAATGCATTGGTAGTTTGTTAATTGACGGGTGCTGGTGGTGGGGTCGCGTATTTTCCCCACTGTTGTACGTTCGCTGGGTAGGTTGTCGGTGTATGAAATGGATGTGCATTTTGCCCGAATTCTGTGCCTCCTTTTGCCTTCTTGGGTGTAAGGAAAGATTGCGGCCGCCGTGGTGGGTGCGTATGCAGTAGTAATGGGGATGTTCTACTGTGACGTGAAGAACTTTTGACCGTAACTCATTTGTGTGACTGCGTGACAGCTGAGGCATATTTTGCTTCAACGTGTATTGAAATGTTTTTGTTTTGTTGGGTTGCAGTTGATTGTAGGCAGAGATGACAAGTGCATCTTAGAGTAAGTTGTCCACCGTGGATTGTTAGGAATTGACGCGCTACCACTTAGCCCTGGGAGTGGGTTTAAAATGTGCAGAATGTGTTGGCGTGAGCCACTAAAACTTGTGTGTGGTGAAACAAAAACACCCACGAGCCAACTGCGCCATCCACTGAGTTTCCAAGCAACCGAGGAGGGAGGGGAGCAGGATTACTACACCTTTGCCTGCAATATTGTGTCGCCACCTTGATTGACGGGTGGGTTAGAGAAGGGTGCCAAATTGGTGGGCATTGGAGTACCAGTGCTGTGGCCTCACTTCTTCCTCCGACCAGGTCAACCTTCTCCTTCCCTGCCTTCAGCACTTTATAGCAACTGCAGATTATAACACGAAATCATTGTATTGGCAATCATTCAAGTAGAGGGGCAGTCTAAACAAAAGCAAAGCAGTAAAGGGATGAGTATATCATCGAGTTATTCAGTCAATCAAGCACTTCAATTGTAGGTCAGAGATTCGAATCATTAGTCGGTGGATCAGTCAGAGATTTGGGAGATCAGTCAGTGGGACTGGGGATGAAGGTAACGACGGTGGCAGTAGTGAAGACGCCTCCTCAGTCGTGTAGCTCATTAGGATCGGCGAAGAGAGGGAGGAAGCGGCCAAGGTTCTAGAGGATGAGGCATGTCCTCGTGAGTGAAAAGGGCATTTGCATAGCGATTGAAAGGAAGGAATGAAGGAAGGAGTGGAAGAATGCAAACTTACTGAAGGATGTAGGAGAGTGGAGGGGAAGCGGGCGATAAACAAGGAAGAGAGAAGAGCAGTAAACGAGCTTTCGACTGAAGCATTAAGATGAGTACTGATTCCCGCCTGCCTATCATCCACGCACCCACTTGCCTATCCGTCACTCTCTTCATGCCTGTATGCATGCCCCTTTGATGTTCCATTTCCTCACACATGTCCGCATCTATTTCTTCTCGCGTCGACTTTTTAAGCAGTGGACACAGTAATACCTTTCTCTCCATTTCTTCACCTATTCCTTACTTCATTCACTCATCCTATTTAACTTAATTATTGTTCCATCTCTCCTTCTCTCCTTCAACCCAGGTGGCTGACTGGCTGGCTGGCCGGCTAGCTAACTGACTTGGTTCTACGAGGAGTGGCACGAATATTAGCGACACTTGCCAGGGTATTTTAAGAAGCAGGGTGTCCTGTGCTATTTCTCTTGTAATCTCTCCACTGCATCAATATCCTTTTCTCCTCTCCCCTCTTTCTCATTTGGTCCCACCTCCACGTCCACATCCACCTTGTCTATCGCCTCTTTAGTTGTTGCCATTTCGCTCGCCAGCAGTGGCTTCATTGTGGTTAGCGATGCCGACTTGAGCAAACAGCATCCCACCACTCCGCCTGCTCATCTATATCAGATTACTGCTAAAACAGTGAACAACACAGTGACAATACTCATGCTTCATTGCGTAAAAGGAAAACTGAAACTTCTAGGAAAAGAACCGAACAGAAGGAGTCTCCTTAACGATGAATTGTGACAAATCATTAGCGTCCTTTTCGTTCCAATACTTTGTAGCAATCAGCAGTTGACACGAATCCAGAAATGAAGGGCAGGACAATTGTGCATTTCTCCAAAGCCAGTTTTTAAGTACCAACCAAGATTGTTATTTCCTGTAACAGTGTCTGACCTAGGTTATACTGACTGAGCTTGATGGAACGCTGTAAAAAAAAAGTGGAAAAGAAATAGCACAATTGGTATTGGCAGAGTGAGTTCGTCAGACGAGGGAGAGCAGCTGTACACCTTTTCATGCAGTCATGAATATGAATTACGACCATTCATTCACACAATTTAACTAATCAAGGAATTTTGCGGAGGCCAACCTCAGGTGGGCCAAAGCTAGTCATCTTGTCCCACTGATGATCGTCCACTTTGCACGCAATCGGTTAATGACGCTGTATGCATGATTGAGTGCGTATGTATTTGCGCATGTGGAACACAAATCAGTAATAGCAATAAATTAAAATCCTATTTTTTTGGGCTTGTAATTGAGCCACCTACAATCTTACGCCTACTCATTGCAAAGGATATTCTCATTCCCATGGCTTTTATCAACGTATAAGGAGGCTTTGAATGAGTGCGTTAAGAAATCGCTATTAGAGGCTGCTCAAAACATTCACCAGCCCGATAAAATAAGATCAATGTAGAGAGGAAGATCACTCAAAGCCATCCCTTTAATGATATTGAGGAAAGCTGAAATTGCTCGAGGCTTACAACCGGCCCTCCTAGACACCATAAGGGGAGGGTGAGAAGGGGACTCAATGGACTTGGACTTTGTGTGCACCCATTGCGGAGTACGTTTATAAACAAATGAATGCTGTATCCAGGCGCCTGACGAGTCATTGACGGGAGCCATGCAGAAATAAATCCAACGCGCCTCTTCAGAGCTACTAAGCGCGTCTTGCGATTGTAAGTGGGTCTGTTTTTTTTCGCATCCGTTTGTCCGTTTTAGCATAACGGGTGACGGGACCACTACTACTTATTTGCAGCAGTAGCACATGGCAGTTCTACTTCCCACCGAAGTTGGTGTTAATCAGCAGAGATGTGGGGCCGGCGTGGGCGAGTCGTGGTAAGGCCGGTGAGAGGAGGCTATTGGAGAAAGGGATTGGGGGCGGGGAGGAGAAATGAAACAACTGCGCGTGGCGGGAGTCCAACCCGGATCGACTGCTTGGAAGGCAGCCATGACAACCGCCACACCACACGCGCGTGCCCACGCGACTCCCATAAACCACCCTCCAAATATCTGCAACAGCTAACGACGTCCCACTCAAACACTACACCTCCCTCTCCTCCGACTAATTCATTAACCCATCTTGTCCACAATGCTGACTCTGTACGCGTCGCCTTTGGTGATGATATTGCTGATTACTCTCTCTTGCGATCAGCATTTCTTCTTTACACACGTAACACAGCAGATTTGCTTCCACCGCTTCTCCGCCATCCACTCCTCAGTTCTCACCAATGTGAACGACATGCACGCAGAAGGAATGGCCATCTGCTAGCATGAGCGGAAGGTTCCACTGTCACAATGGTGATGCACATCACGAAGGTTAATGAGCAGACCCGTGTGCTAACTAAATGGATATCAAAACACCACGTGAACCTTCTCCCACCCCTTCCCTTCACCTTATTCCCGCCTCTCATGAACACCTCGGGCGTCATGATTTCCCCTTGTATCAGAGGTGAGGTTCCTTTCCATTACCGCACATGTGGATGGACACTCAACTCCTTGGTTTTGCTTGCGAATCGCATGTCATTCTCCGCTCGCAGCAACTTCTACCCAACAGACGAGCCTCCGACTTTCCTCTCCACGCCTTCGTGCCTCTGTGCTCGCATTCCAATATCACTCATCACTCCGTCCCAATCATTTCCTCTTGCACGATCATCCATCGGTATGCGAAATCGCAGTTATGCCTAGAAGAGAAAGCCATCACCTTTGTTCCTCCACACCTTCCTGTATGTCATACACATGACCTGCTTAGCCTCCCAAAATCCATACCTCTCCATCCACACTTGCACAGTCTCCTCACAAAGACATTGACACCAATCCCGTCAATGACCGAGTCTTGCAACAGCCTCGATGGTGGTGGCAGATCTTTCCTCGAAGGCGATCTTTGCTCAACTGACTTCTACGTAGGTCAACAGTAAGCAACCCAACCACGGTTAGACTCGACCAAACTGCAACACTTGATACTCATCCTAATCCTCGGCACTATCCAAATTTCTGCCTTCAAGTTCATCCTCAACGCCCCTCCCTCACCTCAATTCCGCCTTACAGTTAGTCGTGCTCACAATCGTCGCCCCCATTCCATTCCTGATCCTACACAGCAGCTAGAGGTCACAGAAAAGAGGCGCTCGAGTCATACCCTTTCTATGTGTCGGTGCAAACATTAACTAGACTGGTGGCCTTACTAACACATTGACTCCACAGACTGCACACTTGAAGCATGCCAACTGGGAGTTCATATTTATTCCATCTATTGCCCTCATACCACATACAATGACACGCCAGTGACCAGATGAATGGAGCCCACCAAACTACACTGTACAGACACCAAGATTTGGGATTTCCTGCTCCATCGCACCCAATCCACCTCCACCACCACTCGCCTCCTTGGCAGAAGGCACCGATCAGCACACAGGCTGAATTTAAGAAATAGCAAAAGTGTTTTTGAGGAAAAGAGTGTTAGTTATAAGGATAGAGCAGTTCGTCGGGCTACCTACTTTTCATAATCGAGTATACAAGGCTATTTCTCCCTCTCCTGCCACTCCACATCTACTCAAAACGGAACTAGATAAAACATCTTCATTCCGCCTCGCAAAGAGGAGACTAGAAAGTACACACAGAATCGTCCATCGTCCTCAAAGCGAAAAAGTCCACTCACCCGACTATCAGTTCGCTTTCAAGTCCCAGTTTGGCAACCGTCCAAATTTTCTGCGTAGTCTGGTCCAGCTGCATGCCACCGGCCTACCCACCGCATTACTAATGTTCCATTTTTTAAAATTCATTTCTTAATGGAAAGGATTTAAGCACTCAGTAGTACAAGTAGGAAGTCCCAAAAGGCGTGGAACCGAAAAGTGAGGCGAGAAGAGGCAAATGATGGCAGCCTCCACAAATCAATGCAACAAAATGAGATGGTAGAGATGGTTTATCACAGACAATGCACCAAGATTTTCATCAAACGAAAGACGGGATGAGATGGAAAACAGTTGAAGCAAAAGTGAGAGAGATTCTTAACAGCTCCTACCACCACCATCACCACCCTCGTGTAGAAGTTCTGTAACAAACTGAGGCGACTCATCGTCAATCGCCCCGATTGCACATTTCGCATGCAGACTGGACATCAACGACTCCATTCCACGTATTTTAATAAACCAACACTGCGAGTGGAACCCATGAACTTGACGGGTCGCAAAGACCTAAAAGGAGACAAACAGAGAAACACATGACACCCATGGAAACAGAAGATAATTCTACCCGCAAATATCTGCATAAGTCTACATCAAACAATCCATAAGCTAGAGACTTAAACCCTCCTCCCAACACAATTCCCGTCTCATCAACAGGCCACCTCCTCTGCATCCCCATAGGAAGCCCATCCATCCTATGCCAACAGCAATGCCAGCATCACAGTCCTCCATTACAGAGCAATAGAAAATGTACATCGTGAGGTCACACACATATTAGCGATTAGGGAGACAAATCCCAATTCTCATCCCGTATTCTCTTCGTCCAATTCCCGTGTCTTCTTTGCCCAAGATATGTCCATCGAAAAGTGCTTCAACCTCAAAAGACCGAGATTCGTGCATGTGTGTAAAACACCGTCACTGGGCCTACACAGCAGTAACCATTCAAACATTACATTAAGGTCCCATGCAACCCATTAATACTTTTTTAGAAGTGGACACTTCATCATCCACCCAACGAGCGACCTCAGAAATCCTGGATTTCGATCCAGGGTGGACAAGAAATGGATTAAACAACTGACATTCTTCAAAGTAATAGACCACCAAGATGGAATGCAACGATTTCGCCTCAATGGACGAATATAACTAACAATTCTAATACCAAATGATAGAATTTTTGACATGCAAGAAGTAAAAACAAGTCTTTTGCCCCTTAAAATCACAGCTACGGTAACAGACGAATCGCAGAGAAATGCAGTACGCTTAAGAGTAGGGTTCCCACCATACCACTATGCCTTTCCACTAAGAGAGGTCTGCGGATTAATGCAACCGCGTTGCTATGCACAGTGAAGTCATATTGTTGCAGTTCCTCGTACCAGCGTACAACCGAACGGTCGATCTTCATCGTTTCAACAGGTCAGTGCCTGATGGTCTGCTCTCACTATGACCTGTCTCGCTATCAGGTAGTGTTTGAAGTGTCGCACTATTGTGCAAATGGCAAAAAGTTCACGTTCTGTTGCACTCTTCTGTCTCATTTTTTGTTTCGTCTGGCGCTAGCATAGGCGTTGACATGTTCCTTGCCTTCTTTGTCTCTTTGTGAGAGGACGCCGCCCATGGCCACGTCACTGGCGTCCGTGCCAAGTACAAATGGTAATGCGTCGGTCTCGAAGATCTGCAAAGCCAGAATCGGAAAGGAGCAGACCAGAGCAGAGCGTTCGCTTTAGTTCTTTAAAGGCTTCGTCATGTTCGCACTCCCACTTGAAATTCTTTTTCGCCAGCTTCTCGGGCACCTTGTGTAGGGGACTAGCGATCGTGGCGAAGCCTTTAACGAAACGCCTGTAGTAGTTTGCCAAAACGAGGAAACTGCAGAGTTCCGTCTGATTAGTTGGTGTTGACCAGGTTCTCACTTCTTTTGCACGATCTTCGGTGACAGCCATCCCATCTGACGAGACTGTGTGCCCCAAGAAGGCCACTAAACGGCGCAGACAATAGCACTTCCTTGCATTCAAGGTGAGACCTACATTTTACAGACAGTCCACGACTAGTTTAAGATTGGCATTATGTTCACCAGTGTCTCTACCAAAAACAAGGACGTCATCGAGGTAAATTATGCAATGTTCCGAAAAAGCCCAATCAGTGATCTCTGCATCAGGCGCCGAAAAGTGGCTGCGGCGTTACAGATTTCAAACCGCATTGTCTGGGATTCACAAAGCCCGTTAGGCACTATGAAAGCCGTCTTCCCTCCATTGTTTTCCGCCACTTCTCCGCCACTTCTACTTGCCAGTATCCGGATTTTAAGTCTAGTGTCAATAACCACTTTTATCCATGCAGAACATCCAACGAGTCGTCCATATGAGGTAAGGGAAAGGCGTCCTCCTTAGTTACGGCATTTAGCTTTCTGTAATCGATACACAGCCGCAGGCTACCGTCACTTCTCTTTGCCAATGAGATTGGGGAGGACCATGGCGACTTGGATGGTTTTATAACTTCATCCTTGACCATCTCTTCCACCAGACGGTTCACTTCGTCCAGCAGGGGCGACGGCATACGTCTGAGTGGTTGCCAAATGGGCCTATCCTCGCCCGTGTCAATAGGATTCTTGACGATATTTGTTCTTCCGGGTTTCGCTCCTTGCCACGAAAACATGTTCAAATACTTGCTAAGCAATGAGCGTAGCTCCTTTCTCTCGCCATCGGTGGTCTGTGTCAACTGGGAGCAAAGTTCACCAAAGCTGTTGATGAAAATGCCCGAAGTATCGAAAAAGGCGCTACAGATTTCGCGTGAGTCCTTTTTGGAGGAGGTTTGACGGGGATCGTTCCCTTATACTGATAGGACGCAAATTTGTCTTCTGCGAAATTCAGGACCGCCTTGGTGTTACGAAGGAAGTCAATGCCAAGTTTCGCATCCCAAATTAACTCGAGGCATATTTTACATTGAACTGTCCAGGTTTTCTCCTTAGCGAGGCTTTTAACGACGTCTTCCCTTTTACCTTCATCTTCCCTCCTTCTGCTGAGAAAAGTTTTGCAGAGAAAGGAGCAGTACAAAACTTAATGCGGAGATCTGTAAAAGCTTGGGGATTCACTAACGACTTGTCCGCCCCTGAGTCAAGAAGGAAACTGAAGGGACGCCCCTCTAGCTTGCTAGAAACTCCCATAAATGGGAGTAAAACCGTATGAAGGTAGGCAGTATAAGAAATAGTGGGGCTCACCTGCTTTTAAAATACGACGCGACGGAGTCCAACGTGGACGTGGAGGATGCGGTCGGCGGTTAACCACGTAGAACAGCTGAGATCGTTGGTCTTCACGACATAAGCTTCGCTGCGATGTTGGGTGGTCGGACTTCGGCTTTGAATTAAACAGCCACCCAACTTTTCACCTTGTTAGGTGGGCAGCCTCTGAAGGCCCATTTGGCTAGGATTTGCAGGACCTCAGCGTACTCCTCATCGTTTTCGCCTGGCTTTTGATAGCGGCGAAAAAACTACCTAGGCAGCGACTCCTCCTGCCTGCCGATCAAGAGTGGAGTCAATAGCTCACCGCACTGGTCAAGGTCGGAGTCAGGTGAGTCTCCGACATTAATTGCTGCTGAGAAAAGCTCATGAGGAAGAACGTGGAAGATTAGCGAATGTTGAACCTCACGGTCTTCATCCAATCTCCAACATTTATTCCTGTCTTAAAATGAGGAAGTTCCGCCAACGCTGCCACCCATGTAGAGAGTTCCGACTCACCCTATTACCGCCTTTGTCCGAAGACGCTTCAACATCTTTATTATAAGTAAGAAAGAGAATGCAAAGAGATCCTGTAGGAGAGTTCAATACGGATATTAATCGCGCCCTTCGAGATCACCACACGGCTCCGCAACCAAATCCCAGTTATCCTCCCGCCTCTAGCCTACTTAGCACATTTAAAAACATAAGCATTCCACATGGCAAATCTTTTGACTTATCAGCTAGTATTTTTCCACTTAGCAACAAAGTTCATGCTTCGTAGAAATTGCACGTAATCGTCAATTTTTGTTTTGCAATTCATCGACGGATATCGATAACAACATAAATAATAGGCTAAAATCCCTTCATACGAAGGTGGAGTAAATTTTACTATGCTTGTTAAAAATATTATTAGTCGCTCGCATTTGTGTATGTTAATAAAAACTTTGACCATTCCTTCTCACAATTACAATTGGAGAAATACGGACGTAAGATAAATGCGTTGGAAAAGATTTTTGCATCGTTGTACTTTAGACACAGTTGATAAGTAATATGACAAATCTTTCTGCATCTAAAGTTATTGTTGAATTTCCTACTTCTTCTCCATCGGTCAATCTGCTGCCGAGGCGCCATGTTAATGTGGGTTTGCTATGAGACATGTTACCGTGTATGCTATTTGTTTGGGTTCCATTTGCCCTAGGGTTGACACTTCAGGAGGCAAAGACCGATAGAAGTAGATTTATTTTTCACGATGAAGGTAATAATGATCCGAATTTTCACTTGTGGAGGTACTTTTAATCGAGGATACCACGTTATTCTTGCGGCCTGTGTCACTTATGGCTTCCTCATTGTCTTCATAACTGTCGTCTGTATTGTCGTAAAAAGTCTATCTCGTCACAAATCCAGGAAGGCTAAGGTGAAGTGGACAAGCTACACCCAATTTCAGCCGTAGATTTTCGGTTGGTTGGGTCAGTATTGCTTTCTTCTAGGCAAGTGTTAGAGGAAGCCCAGGAGTTCACCTATGAAGAATCTGATGGCAGTGACACTGAAGTCACTTTGAAGGAAAGCAAAGAGGAGACGGGAGGAAAGTTCTGAAGAGGTTTTTTAATTTCAGCTGTACCGTGGGTGTATCTTGTACCATTTTTAATAAAGTTTTCCAACCCGCACATTCATTTCGTCATGGGGTTGAGTTAGTAATATCGACTGCAATAAGGCAGAAGGAGGTTGAACTGAATGGATTCATTAAGGTTGATTAGATCCGCGTGGAGAGAACACATGCAAATTAGGACCCACCTGGCACCACGAAGGCTGATTGTGGTACCCAGTGCCATCGTGGAATGCGAGCGACAACATTTGAGGATATTGTGGATTTGGCTTCGAGGGTCTTATGTGTACATTAGGGGCATTAATGGAGTAGATACCATTAGTAATGTTGTGCACCGACGAGGGTGCTGCTGATAACGAAATGGCTAGTTACGAAGCGACGTCACCTCGTCACACAGGCATGCCGAGTGCCAATGAATTTCTTTGCTTAAGTAAATGTAGGCAAATAATGGATCGCAGGGCTTTGTTAGTGCGGGTGGAACAGAGAAACAGATGACAATCATGGAAACAGAAGACAATTCTACCCGCAAATACCTGCATAAGTCTACATCGGACAATCCATAGGCTAGAGACTTCAACCCTCCTCCCAACACAATTCCCGTCTCATCAACAGGCCACCTCCTCTGCATCCCCATAGGAAGCCCATCCATCCTATGCCAACAGCAATGCCAGCATCACAGTCCTCCATTACAGAGCAATAGAAAATGTACATCGTGAGGTCACACACATATTAGCGATTAGGGAGACAAATCCCAATTCTCATCCCGTATTCTCTTCGTCCAATTCCCGTGTCTTCTTTGCCCAAGATATGTCCATCGAAAAGTGCTTCAACCTCAAAAGACCGAGATTCGTGCATGTGTGTAAAACACCGTCACTGGGCCTACACAGCAGTAACCATTCAAACATTACATTAAGGTCCCATGCAACCCATTAATACTTTTTTAGAAGTGGACACTTCATCATCCACCTGCCAGCTATGAGACCTCAGGCAAGATCTTTTTAACCCCATCCACTTATTCAGCCTCAGGTTCAAATGACTCGCAGTGATTTAATTATGCAACTTTCTTGTTTCCAAATCGAAGTCTCGTAAAGGTTCACTCATTTGCTTGAGTGTAGATGGAGTGGCCAAGATCGGCCGTGGCATGCGTCAGTCTACGGACTTCTATTCCTAGCCACCATTCCTAACCTTCCACATTTCCGGATATGCCTCAAATGTGCTACTACACCAGGTGTTTTTCTCGTTTTTTCCTCGGAGAGGAAGCATTAATTAAAGCCTTGCTGGAGATCTAACATGCTTCATAGAGAAAAAGATAAAGGAAATTGCGGACCAAGCCAAAAGAACTACGACAAGGTCTCAATAAGCTTATCGAAAATAAGGCCATCCTTAGGACGTTTTAGACTAGCAAAGATGTTAGGCATTTGGGTTGCATTTAGCTGCAACAGTCATTTCAACTGCATCTGACTGCCAATATTATAAAAAAAGTAATTTCTGCGTGTTTCACACTTCAGCATGAAAAGGTTGCACTAGAGCAGTCAAGCGTGTACGAGACAATGGTCCGCTCCTAGATCACACGTCTGATGTACACGCTCCAACGCGTCAGCCGATGGTGCACGAGGCCACTTTAGTCCAGACACAGGCTCACCTAATCACCTCTACGTCTTCACATTATCCCACATTATCTATTTCTTTCAGCCTCTTCTTTTCTCCCTTGTCTGAGGCTGGATGCAGTGATGGATGTTGACTTGTGTCATCCATTCGTCGCCTACTCACATGAGTTTGAGTTGCCATCTGCTCGTATTGGTGACTTGTGCGCGGCTACCTAAGTTTTGGCTGCCTGCAAACTCATCTAAAAGATTCGCAAACGTAATCACATGAGTTTATAGCGAGGCTGCAATAAACTGCAGCTTCATGGAAGAACAGACTACCTACTTTCCTGCAGAAGGTCGTAGAGGCCATCGAGACGGCCTAAAAACCATGACCAGAAGCAACAGAACAGCCTGCGGAGAGTGATGAAGGGCTAGCTACTACGCAGCTTCTTTTATTCCATTAAGGCGTAGTCTCTTGGTGATGCAATATTGGCGCATGACGTTTTCATGCCACCAAAGTGGTTATGTAGGTGTGAAATTTCACCCAGCGAAGAATATGCCGCCTCATAGCATAGTGACGACAAGATGACGGTTTGTGGCTGAATGGCCATGCACCCTCGGTGAATGCTGAGTTATTTCCAACGA
Organism: Taenia hydatigena; assembly: GCA_036345935.2. Taxonomy (NCBI): domain Eukaryota; kingdom Metazoa; phylum Platyhelminthes; class Cestoda; order Cyclophyllidea; family Taeniidae; genus Taenia; species Taenia hydatigena. Next base: position 2,208,915 of record JADWOT020000005.1, read on the forward strand.
TGACAATCCACGCCTCATTCCATCATTCAGTGATGAGTGCAACTGCGACTGCAACGCACAATCGAATGGCGTCTCCATAAGTGGTGGCGGATAGTTGTCCTCCTTCTAAGTCACTTCCATAACTCAGCTCATCAAAAAGCCATTGCTACCACCGCTGTTGTGCACAAATAACCACAATTTCGATGAAATCTTTCACTCTGCTTGTCACCTCAGATAATTTCAGGCAGTAGCCGCATTTAGTTAAGGAGGAGATTGGTCCATTTTGGGCGTTTGGTTAAAGTTCGGTCCACGATGGGAAGGTAAGCCGTGCTTCTTGGTCACAGCTACAACTCGATCATCTCCTACCATAGAATCAGCCACAGGCAGTGCAACAAATTTATCCACTATGCAGCACAAAGTGCTTGTTGACGTGTAGGCCTCCAGGTGTAATAGTAGCGCGTCCTAATTCGAACTAATGTCGAAGAAGCATCCGTTGAGTGGATCTACCATCAATTCTCAATGCCTACGCCAAAGATTCGGTGTCCATTCCTACAATCGCTGCAACCGACAGATCTACACCCACCGAATTCGCCTTTGCTAACTTGTTTACTTTTATGGTTCTAGTGCTCGTGTTGACTTTCTCGTAACTGCGTGCAAATTACCCATTCACAACATTGTAGCTGGTCACATAGTTGAGGGTGAACGCTGTAATGCTGATGGGGCAGACATCCTCACCAGACTAACCAGCACATTGCCCCAAACGATCCAATGGTCGTTGATCTCACGGTGTGCGTGTAAGTGTGCAGTTGGCTTCGTAGGGCAAGAGAGGGCATTTCCATTGGCTTGCAACACATTTATAAGCACAGGTGTGTGGAGTGTGAATGTGAGTTATTTCTTGAGGAGTGATGTCGCTCCACATCTGCCTCACTTTGCTGGCAAGTTCCATCTTGTATGGGGGATTCGCGGTGGCTATCCGTAAGTTATCTCTTCTTATGTTTCACTCTAATCAGTGTATGCTTTAAAATATCCACAATTGAGGGCATTTACCATGCTTGTACATGCAGCAAGGATGAGGAGAGTGCTGCAGCTTTGCATCGCATCACATCACAGGCAACTTGGCTTAATACGGCCAAATAGGCGTGTTCCCTTGCTTGGCATTACATCCTCTGCTCCTCAATTCTCTTCACAACTTTCCTGTTTGTCTCTATGGTGTCTTTAAACTTGCATCCGTTTTGTGATGAGCACAACTTCGTCTAACTTATTTGTGTGGCACATGTGAGAATGAACTAAGGTCTGTACTGGGAGCCTACACGAGTCATTGTTTGATTCGGATGACTTTGAGCTAGACGCGGCTACAGGCAATGCATCGAAAGTAATTGCGACTAGTACTATGAGGAGACCCACAGAGTGTATACGTAGAGCGTAAGGTAGCTCAAATCCACCCGATTGGCATATACGAACATATTCCGACAAATATTATCATTTGCTATTTTCCTGTCAACTTACAGATGCATGCGTTTTGTCTCCACTTAGACTCAAGGTCTTTGCCACAACAGCACTATTGAAAACAATTACCCGTTTGTTAATGCCCACCTTTCGTACGTACACTTCCTGCCTCTTGTCACAAACATTGCAAACCTGGCATTGAGGGCACCTCAAAGTGTTTTATAGTGCTCTGTTCATTGTGATGCATAATGGCATGAGCGTATAACGATAAGTTGGTAGTCTCGAGGTCTTATTGAAGCTCACAATTATGAAATATGCACAATGCGGAATGTTATGCAGTGAGATTGGTCCGCTAGTAAGATGCATTTTTATTGCACGGGCCTAGACTACCTGACAGTCTTAGCTTGTTGGCTTACCCATTGGTACGTGGAGCTTATAGCTCAGATCCATATATTCCAGCATTAAGCCTAGTTATTGTTCCAACCGCCCTGACGCTTGACCACTCCACCTCCATCCCCATTCATTGATAACATGTGAGAGCACATTGGTATGAATGAAGCTTCATTGCTCACCCAACAATAATAGAAAATCATTGGTTTTCATTTGTGCAGGTCTCCATGCTCCTCAGAACGTGAGTTTGGAAGCAGTGAACTCAAACATGGTACTTTTGACGTGGAGTGAGCCGCCTGAAAACCTCGGCAAGAGTAGATTCTATTACGTTTATTATGATCGCGGTGGAAAGTCTTATGAAACCACGATAGCACAAGATTATACCAAGCATTTCATCACAGGCCTATACCCAGGACAAAATATTACTGCCTATGTTGGTGTATACATTAATGGACAATATTATTACAGCGATGAATTGAGCGTGACTACACCACCTTTGGACAAAGGCGAGTCCTTTTTACCCCATTTATGGAATGCCAAATTACTAACAAATGGCCATGTTTATTAAAAACTAAGCTACATCAGAATTCGTTTGATTCAGGCAGGATAATTCGACTGCGGTTGTCCTATCATGCACAGTTAGTAATTAGTTAACATGTGGATAGTGAAAGTTATGATGGACGAAATTTTTGCTTTGGATACTTAAGCAAGGTATGTCTACAACTACAACGCAATGCACCTCATTTTCAGGAGGTTCTACCGCATCACTCGCAACCACAACGGTCGATTGGACTACCTCCAATGCTTCAATCGCTGCAACCACTGCCTCATCGTTCGCGACTACCACCACTAGCGGGTCTACCCACAGTGCATTAGAAAAAGCAACTCTCTTCAGCTCCATGATCCTCATGTTGTCGTTAATCTCAATATAAGCCAGCGCGAAATGTCTACTAATACGCCTTATCAAATACTATAGCTCGAAATTTGTGTTTAATAAATGTGCTGCTTTTCCTATTGCAGGACTCACTAATCTAGACAGTGGTCTGCCTGACAGTCGTGCATTGTTGTATAGCAGTCTGGCGACCAATTGCTGTAAATCAGTTTATAGCGATAAATAAAACTTTTGACGTTCCGATTCCTTTCCATTGGTACACAAATGGGCTCGCCCTGGGATCGAACGTTAAGTGAAATACAGAAATGAAACGGATTAATTGGAAAGTATGCTGGCACTCATAACATAGTAATGGGATGCTGGATTAGCTTGCAGAATGCAAGTTGAGCCCGACCGACCCTTTGTCTCCAAGGAAGCCAAGAATTTACCTAAAACCTAAGGAAGAGCATCGGAATGAAACGCGGTAGCGAGAAGTGCCACCCAGTTTTGTGTTTCCCTGGTGCTATTAATCCGAGCAAAAGTTTGCTTCCACTTGATTAAATCAGACCATTCTGTGTACAAATGTCAATTCTTGTGAAAAGAACAACTAAGATAAGAATGGTCCTTCAGATGCGTATGGGGGAGAAACATGCTGAAACAGTGGACGACTTGTTGCATTCATCTCAATGATAAGTGTTTGTTCGGCGCTCCTCACGTCTGCACTTTACAGCCAGTACGGTTGCACCAAAGCCTCATTGCAAAGGCATTATGCTTTACGAAGAGAACAATGATAACCGAAAAGTGGGTAAACAAAATCTCAACAACGGCTTGCCAAAGTCATCTTAAATAAGGCTGCCCTAGAGTCCTTTTAGGCAAGCAAACTTAGTGTCTATGGCTGAACGAGACACAGCATTCATTACTAGTATGCTGCTAAACATCTGCAAACTGTTACCATTTCGTTACTACAATATGTGGTGCTAGATTCTTTACTGACATTCTCTTACGAACCCACAGCCGAGGAGATAACCTCGTCCAACAAGGTGGTCGGCTGGATACAGTAAGAGTGACCAAAACTCTGTCAAGTAGACATGGACGTGTGTTACGAAGAAGGCGCTGGGTCTCTTAAGCGACTCATGATTCTAGTCCCATCAGTGCATACAACTCTGCAAGAGTTACACGCAAATTGGGATACGCGAGCGTGAAGATATTAGATGCCACGACCAACGGACAGTGAGGAACTTCGCTTGCCCTGGACGTACTAAATTTCTACTGAACTTACATCGCCGGCAGCAGGTTCAAATGGCCTCATCCCACAACGATCCCACCATTGCAGTCTATGTTCAGAGGGTCCCTAAAATAGGGAGTGGGTATGGGCATGATGAGCCCTCTATCACCCATCGAGAGAGAAAACGGATAGATTCTGGTTGTGGTGCACCTGTTGATAAAAGTATACGAGGTAGAACCCAAAAAGGGCACGGAACGTTTTGGTTTATAAAGCGGCTTTTATGCTGAGTTACGCCAGACTCACTGAATCTTAGCGGTAAGCACAACATCTAGGCACGAGTGAGGCTAAAAGAGGTAGAAGAAAAAAATTGCACGTCGCTTGGACTCCCAAGACTTTTATTAAATATGCTTTAGGTGAAAGGGACAAAGTTTGGTTAAAGTGTGTTAATGCTCCATCCAGCCAGTTGTCCGGTAACTAATGTGGCACTCAAGTCTGCACTTGACACAGTGGCCTAATGAGATGGAGTGAAATTAACACGTTTGGAAGTAACGCCGGATGCATTTAGTCCCCGTTGTGCTTGCTACTGTTCCTCTCTTGTCTGAAGCCCAAGTAGCACGGAGCGTTGCATTGGCTTGAAAAATGCAATTTAAGATTGACTGATTCATAAGCCGAAGTCGAGCCTGTGCTGCCGAAGAAGCCGCGGCTTTGCTTAACACCAATGAACAGCATTGGGATGAGGTGTGGTAGCGGGATGTGTCACTTCAGGCAATGATTTTCATCCAAACGATAACACTAGACAATTCCTTGTACAAATCGCAATCCTTGAGGGAATAACAACTGACATTAACACAGTCTTCTCGCTCTTTCTAAAGAGCGAAATATGTAAAACAGCAGGTGATCTTTTGCTCTCAACCCGAAAATGAAGATTTGAATGCTGTCCCTTATGCTTGCTTTTTCCAACCAATACGGTTGCTTCAAGGTCTCATCGCGAACCCACTATGCTTCACGACGAAAACAACTAATGCAGAAAGCAAGCAAACAAAACCTCGACTGCGACTTAGAAAAACCAATTTAAATAGGGCTGTTTTTAAATTAATTCAAAATAGAAAACTTTGTGCACTATGGTGTTACTGATAGCTGTTGGAAGTCATGCACTTAGCTGCCAATTTTGAAAACAAAATCAATATTCTGGTGCTGCATGCCTCCACATTGAACATCTACACAGAGGCAGTCAAGCATACCCAAGTAGGCGGTCCACCCACGGATCACATGACTGGTGTGCATGCGCCAATGTGTCAGCCGATAGTGTACGAGTCCACGTTGGCTCAGTCTCATCACCCACCCGATGACCTCTACGCCTTCACGTTAACCTGCATCATCCATCGTGTTCTTTCACCCTCTTCGGTTCTCCTGCAGCCTTCCTTAGATGATGCAGACTGCAATTCACTGTTCCCAAAAACCTACTTCAAGGCATTCCTGAATCCGCGCGAAGTTGTCTACTTCCTAAGGACTACTGAACGATAGCTTTCGAGACTTATTGTTAAAGTGACACAACTTCTCCGCAGCCCTCTGATGCCATTACTCCAAGTAATGATTTCAACCCATTCAATGGCATCAGACGATTGCGTCAGAAAAGGAGCGATTGGTGTGGAGGCAACGACCGAGGTGGGAACGGACTGCTTACTGGTTCTGGAGACAAAACTTACTACTGCAGCAGGTGTGTGTTCGCCTACCTCGATGAGAAAGCATTATTTGGTTCTCCTTATGTCTGTGCGTTTCAACCAACCTGCCGTGCTTCATGCAGAAAAACGGGGAAAGTTTTAGACTAGACAAGGGAGAATTTTAACAAAGGTATAATTAGGCCTTCCTTAAAGCCTTTTGGGCAAGCAAAAACGTTAGGCGTTTAAGCTAAAGTTAGTTGCTAAAGTAATTATTACATGCATTTAGCTACGAGTTTCAAGAATAAGATTGACTTTTGATGAGGCACGCTAAGTTTTCGCACCAAATGCAGAGCTGTAGGCAGCGATTTCCTCTTCGACCAGCTTAAAGTAAGGGAGAAATATTGGGGATGAAAGGAGACAAGAAATAATGAAGGCCATTGGGAAAGCAAAGAGGCCGCAGGGTGAGGGTACGACACAGCCAACGTTAACTCTTGCGCCGTCGGCTAATGCATGGGCGCATGAACATCTGCGGACGGACCACCTCCTTGGGTATGCTTGACTGCCTCCGTGTAACACAATGGCCTTCATTATTTCTCGTCATTTTTCATTTGTGTGTGCCCTCAGAAATTAATATTATGAAGAAAAATGATTTTGCGGTGTTGCATGCCTCCGCATGAAAGAGTCACACAGAGACGGTGAGGCGTATCCAAGTCGGTGGTCCTCTCACAGATCACATGGCGTCGGCCAAAGAAGTACGGGACCACGTTAGTACAAACACACGTTCATCTGATGACCTCTGTGTTTTTACAATAACCTGCACTATTTCTCGTCCTCGCTCAACCTCTCAGCTCCCCTTCTAATTTAAATTGGACGCAGAGTCAACTGCTCACTTGAGCTCTGCATTCACCACCGCCTACTATACAATAATATCGCTGAGGGTTCATGTTAGGGGACGTGGCGCCACAGGTCCTCATTCACGTCGTATGGAAGAGCAAACTGCTTAAGACGACGCAGGAGGGATGAGATGCCAGTGGCATGGTTCGAAGGCCATGCACTGAAGTGACTTACAGCCTCCAGAGAGCAAATCGTTTGCACTGCTAAACTCACAGTTAAACGAATCGTTAGACTATTGAGTAAATTCTTTGTTCTTGCAAGAAGTAGTTTTGTAGGAATGGAATACTTGGGCATGAGGTCCTTGTGCGGTGCAAATGATCCCATAGGTGTGGCAATTCACTCAGTAAAGAATGCGACGCCTCGTGTTGTGGTAATGAGGTGATAACGGGTTGCAGCTGGTCAGCAGTATACCAGCACCAAACGCTGCGATTCGTTCAAACATAGACACTAATTTTGCTCGCCTGAAAGCTCTAGAGGACAGCCTTATTTAAGATGGCTTTAGTGAGCCCTTGTAGGCATTTTGTTTCCTCACAACTTAGTATTCATAATTTTCTTCGCGAAACATAGTGAGTTTACAATGCGACTTCAAGGTGACCGTATTAGTTGACAAGTGCAGGCATGAGGGGTGTGGAACAAACGCTCCTCATAGAGATAAACACAAAGTCACCTACCTTTCAGCATGTTTTTACTTCACATGTATCAACAAAACCATTCTCATCTTGGCTGTTCTATTCACAAGAATTTATATCAGTGCATAATGCGGTTAAGTGGATGCAAATGATTTCTTGGAGTAATAGCACCAGAGAAGCACTAGACTGGGCGGCACTTCTCGCTGCCACACTTCATCCCGATGCTGTTAAATGGGTGTCATCTAGAGCCACGTCTTCGTTGGCGACAAAGGGACGACTTCGGTCTACAGGTCGGTCAAGCTCAACTTGTATTCTGCAGTCGATCCTCTGAGAGCCTACACGTCAACAAGCACTTGGTGCTGCATAGTGGATAAATTTGTTGCACTGCCTGTGGCTGATTCCATGGTAGGAGATGATCGAGTTGTAGCTGTGACCATGGCGCACGGCTTACCTTCCCATCGTGGACCGAACTTTAACCAAACGCCCAAAATGGACCAATCTCCTCCTTAACTAAATGCGGCTACTGCCTGAAATTATCTGAGGTGACAAGCAGAGTGAAAGATTTCATCGAAATTGTGGTTATTTGTGCACAACAGCGGTGGTAGCAATGGCTTTTTGATGAGCTGAGTTATGGAAGTGACTTAGAAGGAGGACAACTATCCGCCACCACTTATGGAGACGCCATTCGATTGTGCGTTGCAGTCGCAGTTGCACTCATCACTGAATGATGGAATGAGGCGTGGATTGTCATCGTTGGAAATAACTCAGCATTCACCGAGGGTGCATGGCCATTCAGCCACAAACCGTCATCTTGTCGTCACTATGCTATGAGGCGGCATATTCTTCGCTGGGTGAAATTTCACACCTACATAACCACTTTGGTGGCATGAAAACGTCATGCGCCAATATTGCATCACCAAGAGACTACGCCTTAACGGAGTAAAAGAAGCTGCGTAGTAGCTAGCCCTTCATCACTCTCCGCAGGCTGTTCTGTTGCTTCTGGTCATGGTTTTTAGGCCGTCTCGATGGCCTCTACGACCTTCTGCAGGAAAGTAGGTAGTCTGTTCTTCCATAAAGCTGCAGTTTATTGCAGCGTCACTATAAACTCATGTGACCACGTTTATGAGTCTTTTGGGAACCTGTTAAATTCCCCACGTTAAATGAGTTTGCAGGCAACCAAAACTTAGGTAGCCGCACGCAAGCCACCAATACGAGTAGATGGCAACTCAAACTCATGTGAGTAGGCGACGAATGGATGACACAAGTCAGCATCCAACTATGCATCCAGCCTCAGTCAAGGGAGAAAAGAAGAGGCTGAAAGAAATAGATAATGTGGGATAATGTGAAGGCGTAGAGGTCATTAGGTGAGCGTGTGTCTGGGCCAACGTGGCCTCATGCAGCACCATCGGCCGACGCGTTGGAGCGTGTACATCAGCCATGTGATCTAGGAGCGGACCACTGTCTTGTACACGCTTGACTGCTCTAGTGCAACCTTTTCATGCTGAAGTGTGAAACACGCAGAAATTACTTTTTTATAATATTGGCAGCCAGATGCAGTTGAAATGACTGTTGCAGCTAAATGCAACCCAAATGCCTAACATCTTTGCTAGTCTAAAACTTCCTAAGGATGGCCTTATTTTAGATAAGCTTATTGAAACCTTGTCGTAGTTCTTTTGGCTTGGTCCGCAATTTCCTTTATCTTTTTCTCTATGAAGCATGTTAGATCTCCTGCAAGGCTTTAAATAATGCTTTCTCTCCGAGGAAGTAGTAGCACGTCCTGTCCTCAGAAACAGTAGGCAGTCCCTCTCTGTCTCAGTCGTTACCTCCACGCCAATTGCTTCTTTCTCTGCGCAATTGCCTTATTCTGTTGGGTGGGTTGAAATCATTACTTGCAGTGATGGCATCACAGGACCACAGAGAGGTTCTGCCACTTGAACGATGGGTTTTCAGGTGTCATTGCTCACTGGTCCTTAGAAAGTAGACAACTTCGTGTGCATTCAGCAATGCCTTGAAGTGGATTCTTGGGAGTAAGGGGTTCTAATCAAATCAACCTAAGGAAAGCTGCAGTGGGAGACGGGCGTGCAAGAAATGCTGAATAAGGAGGTTGGATGACTTCATTTGTTCAGTGACCCAATTGGGACGAGTTTAAGCACAAACGCTCTGCCGCTGAGATAAAAACTGTTCACAGTTCTGTTCGAAGACGTACCACCTGTTCATCTCGAACAGGGGTTGTGCGACACTCAGTCGTTTGGAGAAATGAGTGCCTCGACGTTGTGATTGGGAACCATCACGGTCAGTGCCATCACGGACAAATGAGCTGCTGTTCAACGTTCTATCACCTTTGACATTCATGCATTGTACACCATTGCTGAATTGACCAGAAAACACAGCACTGTATGCTATCTAACGAGAAATGCATTTGTTGTTCGTCTTCTCGTTTAGTATCAGCAAAACAGATCTGTGATGCATAGGCCGATTGCCAGTGCCCAGACATGTCTTCCACAATAGTCTAGCTCCTCACACGTGTACTATTGAATGTGATAATCTGGCCCGAACTCTAGTCGAAAATTCAGCCATTTGAGGCATATCCGGAAGTGTAGAATGTTAGGAATGGTGGCTAGGAATGGAAGTCCGTAGACTGACGCATGCCACGGCCGATCTTGGCCACTCCATGTGCACTCAAGCAAATGAATGGGCCTCCACGATGCTTCTGTTTGGGAAACAAAGAAGTTTCATAATTAAATCACTGCTAGTCATTTGAACCTGATGCTGAATATGTGGCGAGCCACCATCAGCATCCACTGACTTGGTCTGCTCTAGTTTCTTAAATCTCATCCCACCACCCATCAAACCCTGCTGATTGTCTCACTTCTCGACCCCTGCACAACCCGTTGTGAACTCCCAGTCAACCATCAATAGCTCCGATGTGGATGTTAAGGAACACTTTTTCACCATTTCATTAGGTGTCACCACTTCAGGCAGTCAAATTCAAGTTCCACCTCCGTGAGTTATTAAACTGCCCACGTTTAGGGGCCATTGTGTCAAAAGCATACCTATATGTCTATGCATTGCAGAAAGGTGGCTTGGTAAATTCTTGCCGCACGTCAGCCAGCAACTGCCGCCTTTACTGATCGCCACCATGAAAAGCTTGATGCACCTCTGAACCACGTAAAATGGGTTGCATATTTGGGGCAGACAAGTCCCCAATGCTTTAGCTCCTTAATCTACAAGTTGCCATTAAATTTTGGTGACATGTCCTTTAGCTTACGTTTGAAGATCGCGAACAGTCCTACTACCAATTCAAAATTGCAGAGCAGCTTCTTTCAGGGCCAAATCCTGGACATTAAATGCTTTGTTTTGAGGCAATAACAAGGGACGCCTACACGATTGTTCGACGCCAAGTTGTTTAGCTTCACGTTGCTTATGATGAGTGCCTAGTTTGTGCCAGTTGGTCATCCATCAGCGCTGCATCTCACCTTTGTCAGAAATCGCAGATCCCTGAGAGTGCTAAAGTGGACGCTTTTCTCTATTTGTGACGTTTAAACGGTACAAAGACATGCGAATCATGCAATGCATTAGACTAGCATTAATATTGCCATCCATGCGCACAACTGGAAGGCTTCTGATTTCTAGACGATTTACAATAAGCATTTTGCACGATTTGACTGCCCTTTGCAGGCATTGTGAAGATGTCCATCCCGGCCAGACTTGCACATTTATAGTACGCTGTCCGAAGTGACCCTTATACATTTCATAAAGTAAAAGAAGCCGTAGAGGAATTGGCAGACGGAGGGATGATTAAGTGGCTCACAAACCTTGTTTTTCGTCTCTCATGCAAGCATTTGGCAGAACATGCCTAATCCACAGTCTTCGACTGTTGTTAGTTGCTTTCATAGCTCACAACCATATTATTTTGTGCCAAGCAACATATATTTGCATAAATTTAGGCTTTCTTAGTAACCCCCATTGCCTCCGGGTGACTAAATGTTAGCTGGAATCATCAGTTGTAACTCGGATTTTCAGCATCGCAATCTCCCTCCCCCTGAATGTTTAAACCAACGTAGAGTAGTCCCCGTCTGTAGATTACCTGGTTGAAGTTACCGCTGTGTGACGTGTACAGTCCAGAACCACTGAGATTTTGAATGAGTTTCGGTTTCCAGCGATTTCCACGTATGATGACTTTGCGTGTCTGCAAATATGTTGGACATGTGAGTTCGAGTGGCTCACTTCTCAGCATATACAGCTTTCTTAACGACCACTTGGGGGCGCTTTTCCTGCTCTTCATTTAAGAATCATGACCATTTACTTGCATTCATGGACTTTTGGTGAGCGTAAGGCGAGGACTTTGATTTCTATCCCTCCTTGCCTCAATAATGTTCTTGCTCGAAATTGGAATTGACGGACCATTACCAAAGCCTTCCGATTAATTATTCGCCTGAATTTACTTAAGCAAAGAAATTCATTAGCACTCGGTATGCCTGTGTGACGAGGTGACGTCGCTCCGTAACTAGCCCCTAACGTACACACAAGACCCTTGAAGCCAAATCCACAATATCCTCAAATGATGTCGCTCGCATTCCACGATGGTACTGAGTGCCACATTCAGCCTTCGTGGTGAAGAGTTCCTTGGCAGTTCTACATCTTGCCATGTAATGCTAATGTTTTTAGGTGTACTTTGTGGGTTAGATGCGGCAGGACAATTTGAACCTGGTTGCAGAGCGATGTGGTGATTCTCAGGATCGTGGTTTATCTCAGTTCTAGACTCTCCTACAAGATCTTTTTGTACCCTCTCTCTTACTCGTAATGAAGATGTCGAAGCGTGTTCAGACTTTTAATAACACGGCGGGTAAGAGGGGAGAGGAGTAACCATCCACACTGATGGCAGCGCTGGCGAACCTTCCCCATTTCAAGACAAGAATAAATTTTGGGAATTGGATGAAGATTGTGAGTGCTGACACTCACTCATACCCACAGTGTCAGAGAATTTCGCTGATCCTCCACGCACTTCCGCAAGAGCTTCTCTCAGCAGCAAATGATGTCGGAGTCTCACCTGACGACGAGCGAGAGGAGTCGCCGACTAGGGAGTTTTTCCGCCGCGATCGAAAGCCGGGCGAAAACAATGAGGAGTACGCTGGGGTGCTGCATATCCTAGCCGAACGGACCTTCAGAGGCTGCCCACCTAACAAGGTGAAAAGCTGGGTGGCTGTTTAATTCAAAGCCGTGGTCTGACTACTGACCATCGCAACGAAGCTCCACGTCGTGAAGACCAACGATCTCGGCCAGTTGGTCGAGGCAGCGACCAGGAGGCGTTAGGAACTCCTCCTGACATCGCCGTTCCATATGGCCAACCGCCGACCGCATCCCACACGTCCACGTTGGACTCCGTCGCGTCGTATCTCAAAAGCAGGTGAGCCGCACTACTCCTTATCTTGCCTATCCTCATACGGTTTTACTCCCATTTATGCGAGTCTATGGCAAGCTAGAGGGGCGTTCCTTCAGTTTCCTCCTTGAATCAGGCGCAGCCAGGTCGTTAGTGAATACCTAAGCTTCCACAGATCTCCGCATTAAGTTCTGTACTGGTCCTTTCTCTGCCAAACTTCTCTCAGCAGAAGGGAGGAAGATGAAGGTAAAAGGGAAGACGTCATCAAGAGTCTCGCTAAGGAGGAAACCTGGACAGTGCAATGTAAAATATGCTTCGAGTTAGTTTGGGATGCGAAACTTGGCATTGACTTCCTTCGTAACACCAAGGCGGTCCTGAATTTCGCAGAAGACATATTTGCGTCCCATCGTTATAAGGGAACAATCGCCGTCAAACCTCCTCCAAAAAAGGACTCAGGCAAAATCTGTAGTGCCCTTTTCGATGCTGCGGGCACCCTTATTAGCAACTTGGATTAGCTTTGCTCCCAGTTGACACAGATCACCGACAGCGAGAGAAAGGAGCTGCGCTCATTGCTTAGCAGGTACCCGAACATGTTGTCATGGCAGGGAGCGAGACGCAGATGAACAAATATCGTCAAACATACTATTGACACGGGCGAGGATAGGCCCATTTGGCAACCACTCAGACGTATGCCGTCGCCCCTGCTGGACGAAATGAACCGTCTGGTGGACGAGATGATCAAGGATGAAGTTATAAAACCATCCAAGTCACCATGGGCCTCCCCAATCGCACTGGTAAAGAGAAGAGACGGTAGTCCACGGCTGTGTATCGATTACAGAAAGCTAAATGCCGCAACTAAGGAGGACGCCTTTCCGTTACCTCATATGGACGATTCCTTGGATGCTCTGCATGGATCAAAGTGGTTCTCCACAATAGACTTAAAATTCGGCTACTAGCAAGTAGAAGTGGCGAAAAACGATAGAGAGAAGACGGCTTTCATAGTCCCCAACAGGCTTTGTGAATTCCAGACAATGCGGTTTGAACTCTGTAACGCCGCAGCCACTTTTCAGAGCCTGATGCAGAGAGCACTGATTGGGCTTTTTCCGAAACATTGTATAATTTACCTTGATGACGTCCTTGTTTTCGGTAGGGACACTGGTGAACATAATGCCAATCTTAAACTAGTCGTGGACCGTCTGTAAAATGTAGGTCTCACCTTGAATACAAGGAAGTGCTATTGTCTGCGCCGTTTAGTGGCCTTCTTGGGGCACACAGTCTCGTCAGATGGGATGGCTGTCACCGAAGATCGTACAAAAGAAGTGAGAATTTAGCCAACACCAACTAATCAGACGGAACTCTGCAGTTTCCTCGTTTTGGCAAAATACTACGGGCGTTTCGTTAAAGGCTTTGCCACGATCGCTAGTCTCCTACACAAGGTGGCCGAGAGGCAGGCAAAAGGAATTTCAAGTGGCAGAACCATCATGATGAAGTCCTCAAAGAAGTAAAGCGAACGCTTTGCTCTGCTACGATTCTGGCTTTACCAAACTTCAAGACCGACGCACCACCCTTTGTACTTGGCATAGCAACGTGGTTGCATTAATCCGCAGACCTCTCTCAGCAGAAAGGCATAGCGGTATGGTAAGAACCCCATTTTTAAGCAAGCCGACCAAACACCAGTGGAGAAACACACAGAGTACGGATCCAGACCCGCCCTTGGTATACGACAGGTTTTTGGCATCCTCGTGCAAGCCCACTGCAGATGAGATGAAATCGGTCAGCAAGGTAGGCAGCCAGACAGAAATGGTAACAATGGTTCAAACTCTCCCTGGAAGATGAGATCTTGTAGTACCAAGATGATGTCACGTCTACGAAGCGTCTGGTTGTTTTAGGTTCCCTGATACAAACAGTCCTTCAAGAGTTGCACGAACAATTGGGCCATGTAGGCAAGAAAAAAGGTGGTGGAGACCTCGATGAAGCGATACTGGTGGCTCTCTCTTTCCCCAGACGTGCATGACTTCTGCCGAACCTGCATTACTTACAGCAGCTTTAAGAACCCTCATTTTACAGCAGTTGCACCCCTGCAGCCTATGCCCACAGGATTTCCGGGCGAACGAGTGGGATAGACATTATGGGTCATCTACCACTTACGAAGAAGGGAGATCGGCATATATTTATGGTTGACTACTTCACGAAAGTAGCCGAAGCAGAAGCTGTGAAGTCACAAGACGCCGAGACGACCGCGTCAACCTTTCTTAATCGTTGGATCTGTCAAAACGGAGTGCCTGAACCAGTTTATAGCAATCAAGTTCCTAATTCCGAAAGCCGACTCATCGCTGAACTCTGCAGGACCCTTGGAATTGCAAAGACGCACACGACACCGGACCCAGATAGGACTACCAAAGGCTTTCACGATGGAGGTACGACTGGAAGATTGCGATTTAAACCTTGGACGCGCTCTTCTAGCCTATAGGGCTACGGTCCATACATCAACCGGTGTCTCTTCGTTCAAGATGCTCACAGGCCGCGAAATGAGAGACCCCTCTGATAAATTCCTACCGAGTAAGGAGATGGCTGCTGACAATGTCCTGGAGTAAGCTACTGGCGGTAGCACCAGTCGACAATTGGAACCTGGTTGCGGAGCGGCGTGGTGCGGTGACTCCCAGGAGCGCGACTTGTCCCTGTTCTGGACTCTCCTACATGATCTCTTTATACCCTGTCTCTTACTTGCAATAATAACATCGAAGCGTGTGCAGACTTTTTGTAGCTAGGGCGGTAGGAGGAGCGGGGGGAGTTCTTTAAACTATGGGCTTTCTGTTTACGCGATTGGGGTGGGGATGTATAAAGGCTAGTCGATTTGAAAGCGGTTTTAAGGCTCACTAGCGTTCCCTTTTAGTGTGCTTTGCGCTTTTGGGAAGATCTTATTGCATCGTGTAAAATCTAGGCGGCTATTTTACAAAAATTCTTGGTAAAGTAGGGATTTACTTGACGTGGCATTTTAGTACAACAATGCAAAATCATTGGTGTCTTAATAGATGATGTGAGTTCATTATTTGGTTCGTGACAAGTGGTTTTATTTAATGATTTACTCGGATGTTTTCCTTTTGTCTTGCCTGCGGCTTTTTGTGATGAGAAGGGTAAAAATTTATGTAAGTGCTCAGTGCATATCTCGAACATTGCAAGTTGGTATTTAGTCAACTCTATGGAACCATTCATTTGTGCAGACATTTTGACGGAGTGTACAGCCATTCCTCCTTTATAAAGTTGGCTAAAATTCTGTCATCGATATTTGATTTAGAATGCATTAATTCTCTTCGAGTGTTTTCTTTTTTAGATGTCATTGTTCGAAACTGTAGTAAACGACCTCTTATTCTTGGATTTTACTTCTGGTTTATTTGTGGTCCTGTGAATGATCAGTGGGGCGGTTTCTACGTTTTTTAAATGTTTTCATAATAAAGCTGGTAAAATCTACCTGATTTTTTGTGAAGGCCATTGAACTACTCAAAAACCTGATTTGTTGCTCTTGAAACACCTGATGGCTTTCGGTAGAGTCCTTTGAGAATTAAGATTGACACCTTCTATGCGTTCAATGACAACTGTTGGAGTAGATTGTTAGGAAAAGTAAATGCTTCCCTCTTCTGGACATCGCGCTGGATTGGTAAATCTTTGAACTTCAATCAATAAGTTTTCACACTGAAAGGAATAACTTGGGAGCTAGAATTTGTCGCTCGTTGCATTATGTTACGCAGTGCGTATCTGTTGTAGGTCCTGAATGAACTAATCAGATTTCATGTCTGGAATCCATTTCCTAGCTGTTTACGCTCGGCGCTACAAATAGTTTGCTTTGATGATTGTGTCTATCGTTAAGGATTGCGTTGTCTTACTATCCTTTTTGTTGCATCAATACTTTGAATAAAACATGAGGCATTTGTTTATCTGTTTATCAAGTCGGGTAGAAATGTGTATAATTATGATTGCACCCAAATAGCAGTGTCGGATGATTATGTGAAGTTTTTCGGGTTTCATTGTTCTTATATGCTAATGGAGGTGTATAGAAGGCGAAATCAACTTGCCGTTTCATGTAGATGGTTTTGAATTTCGGGTTTTTGATGGATGACCTAGAAGTTGTTATTTGTCACTGATATGATGCATTTGTTTGCATTTTTATTCGAATGGAACCATTGAGTTCAATCCATCGATTTCGTGATGCTTTCGTTCTTAAAATCTAATGCGCTTGTTGAGTTCACGGCCGAACGTCCTGGTCATCATGCGGTGGTTTTAACTGTCATTTTACAGCATGCGACTTCTGTACATTCCTGGTCTTCCTCGTATCGATAATGTGGGTGTGCCCTACTTGTTTTACAGTTTAGTGTCTATCTCACATGTCCAAATAGGTTCGCTGCTCACGCTAGTTAATCGAAGAAATGTGCCAAAATGTAGCGGTTGATAGGGTCCATTCTTTTGCATAAAGACCCTTTTTTGTTTTCTGCAAGAGAGGACGACAAGTTTTTATGCTAAATTTCACTCTTAACGCAGTTGTGATTTCAAGGGGCAAAAGGCTCGCTTTCACTTCTTGCAAGCCAAAAAATCCTGTCATTTGGCATTAGAATTGTTAGCTCTATTCGCCTATTGAGGCGAAATCGTCGCATTCCATCTTGGTGGTCTTTTACTTTGAAGAATGTCAGGTGTTTAATCCATTTCTTGTCCACCCTGGATCGAAATCCAGGATTTCTGAGGTCGCTCGTTGGGTGGATGATGAAGTGTCCACTTCTAAAAAAGTATTAATGGGTTGCATGGGACCTTAATGTAATGTTTGAATGGTTACTGCTGTGTAGGCCCAGTGACGGTGTTTTACACACATGCACGAATCTCGGTCTTTTGAGGCTGAATCACTTTTCGATTGGCATGTCTTGGGCAGAGAAGACGCGGAAATTGGACGAAGAGAATACGGAATGAGAATTGGGATTTGTCTTTCTAATCGCTAATATGGGTGTGACCTCACGATGTACATTTCCTATTGCTGTATAATGGAAGACTGTGATGCTGGCATTGCTGTTGGCATAGGATGGATGGGCTTCGTATGCGGACGCAGAGGAGGTGGTCTGTTGATGAGACGGGAATTGTGGTGTAGGGGCGGGGGTTTAAGTCTCCAGCATATGGATTGTCCGATGTGGACTTATGCAGATATTTGCGGGTAGAATTATCTTCTGTCTCCATGAGTGTCATCTGTTTCTCTGTTTGTCTCCTTTTAGGTCGTTGCGATCCGTCAATTTCATGGGTTCCACTCGCAGTGTTGGTTTATTGAAATACGTGTAATGGAGTCGTTGATGCCCAGTCTGCATGCGAGTTGTGCAATCGGGGCGATTGACGATGGGTCGCCTCAGTTTGTTACAGAACTTCTACACGAAGGTGGTGATGGTGGTGGTAGGAGCTTTGAGAATCTCTCTGACTTTGGCTTTAACTGCTTCCCATCTCATCCCGTCTTTCGTTTGATGAAAATCTTGGTGCATTGTCTGCGATAAACCATCTCTACCATCTCATTTTGTTGCATTGATTTGTGGAGGCTGCCATCATTTGCCTCTTCCTGCCTCACTTTTCGGTTCCACGCCTTTTGGGACTTCCTACTTGTACTACTGAGTGCTTAAATCTTTTCCATTAAGAAACGAATTGAAAAAAATGGAACATTGGTAATGCGGTGGGTAGGCCGGTGGCATGCAGCTGGACCAGACTAGGCAGAAAATTTGGGCGGTTGCCGAACTGGGACTTGAAAGCGAACTGATAGTTGGGTAAGTGGGCTTTTTCGCTTTGAGGACGTGGGACGATTTTGTGTGTACTTTTTAATCTCTCCTATCTGTTTGGCGGAATGAATAAGTTTTACTTAGTTGCCTTTTGAGTAGACGTGGAGTGGCAGGAGAGGGAGAAATTGCCTTGTATCCTGGATCATGAAAGGTGGATAGCCCGACGAACTGCTCTATCCTTATTGCTAACAGGCTTTTCCTCAGAAACACGTTTGCTATTTCTTGAAGTCAGCCTGTGTGCTGATCGGTGCCTTCTGTCAAGGAGGCGAGTGGTGGAGCTGGGTAATAGTTATTTTAGCTGAAAGGGACAATGAGGTGGGTGTGATGGAGTAGGAAATCTCAAATCTTGATGTCCGTACAGTGTAGTTTGGTGGGCTCCATTCATCTGGTCACTGGCGTGTCATTGTATGTGGTATGAGGGCAATAGATGGAATAAATATGAACTCCCAGTTGGCATGCTTCAAGTGTGCAGTCTGTGGAGTCAATGTGTTGGTAAGGCCACCAGTCTAGTTAATGTTTGCGACGGCACATGGAAAGGGGATCGTAAGGGCATGACTCGAGCGCCTCTTTTCTGTGACCTCTAGCTGCTGTGTAGGATCAGGAATGGAATGGAGGCGACGATTGTGAGCACGACCAACTGTAAGGAAGAATTGAGGTGGAGGAGGGGCTTTGAGGATGAACTTGAAGGCGGAGATTTGGATAGTGTCGAGGATTAGGATGAGTATCAAGTGTTGCAGTTTGGTCGAGTCTAACCGTGGTTGGGTTGCTTACTGTTGACCTACGTAGAAGTCAGTTGATCAAAGATCGCCTTCGAGGACAGATCCGCCACCACCATCGAGGCTGTTGCAAGACTCGGTCATTGACGGGATTGGTGTCAATGTCTTTGTGAGGAGACTGTGCAAGTGTGGATGGAGAGGTATGGATTTTGAGAGGCTAAGCAGGTCATGTGTATGACATGCAGGAAATTGCAGAAGAACAAAGGTGATGGCGTTCTCTTCTAGACATAACTGCGATTTCGCATACCAATGGATGATCGCGCAAGAGGAAATGATTGAGACGGAGTGATGAGTGATATTGGAATGCGAGCACAGAGGCACAAAGGCGTGGAGAGGAACGTCTGAGGCTCGTCTGTTGGGTAGAAGTTGCTGCGAGCGGAGCATGACATGCGATTTGCAAGCAAAACGAAGGAGATGAGTGTCCATTTACATGCGCGGTAATGGAAAGGAACCTCACCTCTGATACAAGGGGAAATCATGACGCCCGAGGTGTTCATGAGAGGCGGGAATAAGGTGAAGGGAAGGGGTGGGAGAAGGTTCACGTGGTATTCTGATATCCATTTAGTTAGCACACGGGTCTGCCCATCAACCTTCGTGATGTGCATCACCATTGTGACAGTGGAACCTTCCGCTCATGCTAGCAGATGGCCATTCCTTCTGCGTGCGTGTTGTTCACATTGGTGAGAGCTGAAGAGTGGATGGCGGAGAAGCGGTGGAAGCAAATCTGCTATGTTACGTGTGGAAAGAAGAAATGCTGATCGCAAGAGAGAGTAATCAGCAATATCATCACCAAAGGCGACGCGTATAGAGTCAGCATTGTGGACAGGATAAGTTAATGAATTAGTCGGAGGAGAGGGAGGTGTAGTGTTTGAGTGGGACGTCGTAAGCTGTTGCAGATATTTGGAGGGTGGTGCATTGAAGGCGCGTGGGCACGCACGTGTTGTGTAGCAGTTGTCATGGCTGCCTTCTAAGCAGTCGATCCGGGTTAGACTCCCGGCTCGCGCAACTCTTTCCTTCCCCTCCCCAATCCTCTTCTCCAATAACCCCGTCTCACTAGCCTTACCACGACTCCCCCATGCTGGCCCCACATCTCCGCTGATTTAACACCTACTTTAGTGAGAAGTAGAACTCTCATGTGCTACTGGCACAAATAAGTAGTAGTGGTCCCACCACCCGTAATGCTAAAACGGACAAACGGATGCGAAAAAAACAGACCCACTTACAATCGCAAGACGCACCTAACAGCTCTGAAGAGGTGTAGTGGATGCTTTTCAGCATGGCTCCTGTCAACGACTCATCAGGCGCCTAATTACTGCATTCATTTGTCTATAAACGTGCTCTTCCTTCCCTTATGGTGTCTAGGAGGGGCCCATTGTAAGCCTCGAGCAATTTCAGCTTCCCTCGATATCAAAAGTTTTGCAATTCTTTGACATCATCTCCAACAGGGTGTTTGTTTCTTTTTACGTCACGCTCAAGTTATCCTATAACTTGCTGTGTTTTGGTAAAAGTTTAGAGAAGACTCAGGAACTTTCTGCGTAAGTTTGTGCTGCTTAATGAATGATGTTACTTCCTGATATCCGTTTGTTACCCTTTTGAAATACCGGCTCTACTTAAGCCTAATTCAGTAGACTTTATAGCAATGTTTTAACGTACCATGTGAGTCGGATACAAAACGAAGTACAATTGTATTACATTTCGCTGCAATTCTTGAGCAGATTCGTTGCATAAGAAACTGATTCATCGAATAATGAACACTTTCCTAGGGGTAAAACTCTTTCAATTTGCATGCTCGCGCACACAGTGTTATCAGCCTGCCTGCTCACCACACCGCTTATCGTGATGGGTGATGGCCTATTGCAGCTGCATTTATTTAAGGAGGAGATTGGTCCATTTTGGGCGATTGATGATATTACGATCCACGATGGGAAGGTAAGCCGTGCGCCATGGTCACAGCTACAACTCGATCATCTCCTACCATGGAATCAGCCACAGGCAGTGCAACAAATTTATCCACTATGCAGCACCAAGTGCTTGTTGACGTGTAGGCCTCCAGGTGTAATAGTAGCACGTCCTAATTCGAACGAATGTCGAAGAAGCATCCGTTGAGTGGATCTACCATCAATTCTCAATGCCTACGCCAAAGATTCGGTGTCCATTCCTACAATCGCTGCAACCGACAGATCTACACCCACCGAATTTGCCTTTGCTAACTTGTTTACTTTTATGGTTCTAGTGCTCGTGTTGACTTTCTCGTAACTGCGTGCAAATTACCCATTCACAACATTGTAGCTGGTCACATAGTTGAGGGTGAACGCTGTAATGCTGATGGGGCAGACATCCTCACCAGACTAACCAGCACATTGCCCCAAACGATCCAATGGTCGTTGATCTCACGGTGTGCGTGTAAGTGTGCAGTTGGCTTCGTAGGGCAAGAGAGGGCATTTCCATTGGCTTGCAACACATTTATAAGCACAGGTGTGTGGAGTGTGAATGTGAGTTATTTCTTGAGGAGTGATGTCGCTCCACATCTGCCTCACTTTGCTGGCAAGTTCCATCTTGTATGGGGGATTCGCGGTGGCTATCCGTAAGTTATCTCTTCTTATGTTTCACTCTAATCAGTGTATGCTTTAAAATATCCACAATTGAGGGCATTTACCATGCTTGTACATGCAGCAAGGATGAGGAGAGTGCTGCAGCTTTGCATCGCATCACATCACAGGCAACTTGGCTTAATACGGCCAAATAGGCGTGTTCCCTTGCTTGGCATTACATCCTCTGCTCCTCAATTCTCTTCACAACTTTCCTGTTTGTCTCTATGGTGTCTTTAAACTTGCATCCGTTTTGTGATGAGCACAACTTCGTCTAACTTATTTGTGTGGCACATGTGAGAATGAACTAAGGTCTGTACTGGGAGCCTACACGAGTCATTGTTTGATTCGGATGACTTTGAGCTAGACGCGGCTACAGGCAATGCATCGAAAGTAATTGCGACTAGTACTATGAGGAGACCCACAGAGTGTATACGTAGAGCGTAAGGTAGCTCAAATCCACCCGATTGGCATATACGAACATATTCCGACAAATATTATCATTTGCTATTTTCCTGTCAACTTACAGATGCATGCGTTTTGTCTCCACTTAGACTCAAGGTCTTTGCCACAACAGCACTATTGAAAACAATTACCCGTTTGTTAATGCCCACCTTTCGTACGTACACTTCCTGCCTCTTGTCACAAACATTGCAAACCTGGCATTGAGGGCACCTCAAAGTGTTTTATAGTGCTCTGTTCATTGTGATGCATAATGGCATGAGCGTATAACGATAAGTTGGTAGTCTCGAGGTCTTATTGAAGCTCACAATTATGAAATATGCACAATGCGGAATGTTATGCAGTGAGATTGGTCCGCTAGTAAGATGCATTTTTATTGCACGGGCCTAGACTACCTGACAGTCTTAGCTTGTTGGCTTACCCATTGGTACGTGGAGCTTATAGCTCAGATCCATATATTCCAGCATTAAGCCTAGTTATTGTTCCAACCGCCCTGACGCTTGACCACTCCACCTCCATCCCCATTCATTGATAACATGTGAGAGCACATTGGTATGAATGAAGCTTCATTGCTCACCCAACAATAATAGAAAATCATTGGTTTTCATTTGTGCAGGTCTCCATGCTCCTCAGAACGTGAGTTTGGAAGCAGTGAACTCAAACATGGTACTTTTGACGTGGAGTGAGCCGCCTGAAAACCTCGGCAAGAGTAGATTCTATTATGTTTATTATGATCGCGGTGGAAAGTCTTATGAAACCACGATAGCACAAGATTATACCAAGCATTTCATCACAGGCCTATACCCAGGACAAAATATTACTGCCTATGTTGGTGTATACATTAATGGACAATATTATTACAGCGATGAATTGAGCGTGACTACACCACCTTTGGACAAAGGCGAGTCCTTTTTACCCCATTTATGGAATGCCAAATTACTAACAAATGGCCATGTTTATTAAAAACTAAGCTACATCAGAATTCGTTTCATTCAGGCAAGATGATTCAAATGCAGTGAGTACGATAGTCGTGATTAATAAGGCAGCTGCGATTGTCCTATCATGCACAGTTGCTATTTGTTGACATGTGGATGGTAAATATATGATGGGCGAAATTTGTTGCTTTGGATAGGTAAGGAAGACGGGTCTACAACTACGACGATTAGCACTTCACACGTTACAATTCCTGTGGACACAACTTCAGGAGGTTCTACCGTATCACTCGCAACCACAACGGGCGATCGGACTACCTCCAATACTTCAACCGCTGCAACCACTGCCTCATCGTTCGCAACTACCACCACTAGCGGGTCTACCTACAGCGCATTAGATAATGCAACTCTCTTCAGCTCCACGACCCATACGCTTTACTCGAATGCTATAGCTCGAATTTTGTGTTTACTAAACGCGCTGCTTTTCCTATTACAGGATTCACTAATTTAGACAGCGGTCTGGCTGACAGTCGTGCATTGTTGCATAGCAGTCTGGTGACCAATCGCTGTATACCAGTTTATAGCGATAAATAAAACCTTTGACGTTCCGATTCCTTTCCATTGGTACACAAATGGGCTCTCCCTGGGAATGTACGCTAGGCGAAATACAGAAATGAAACGGATTAATTGGAAAGTACGCTGGCATTCATAACATAGTGATGGAAGGCTGCACTATAGTGATGGGTACATCTTCAAGTCCAGTGAGACGTTCCTGTCCAAGGTTGCAGAGTTTTCACCTCGTGGCTGCTTTATCGTCCCTGCCTCTTTCTTTCGTTCCTGATTGCCTGATTAGTCCATTGTTCACACCTTGGGTGTAATGGCGGTCACTTCAAGCCTGCTCTCACTCAGCCACTGGTAGGCGCACGTGGCCTGCCCAACCGAGTGACTGAGAGACTGAATTCACGAATGGACTCAGCCTCAGACGAATCGGATGTTTGGGGTCATTTATTTTGTAAAGTGTTCGATATCCCTCCACCCAATGATTTACTGTCACTTCAAAGGGTCGGAAATATGCATTCAATCGTTCGCAGATGTGGATGTGCGTATCCTCATTCATGTGGTCTATATCACAACTGCCATTGTCCTCCTCCTGCCTGAACCTCCAAAAGCACAGAGTGTTTAGTTGGCTTGCAGAATGCAAGTTGAGCCCTACCGACCTGTGGTCCGAATTCGACCCTTTGTCTCCGAGGAAGCCAAGGATTTGCTTAAAAGCTAAGGACCAGCATCGGGATGAAGCGCGGTAGCGAGAAGTGCCACCCAGTTTTGTGTTTCCCTGGTGCTATTAATCCGAGTTAAAGTTTGCGTCCACTTGATTAAATCAGACCATTCTGTGTACAAATGTCAATTCTTGTGAAAAGAACAACTAAGATAAGAATGGTCCTTCAGATGCGTATGAGGAAAAAATATGCTGAAACAGTGGACGACTTGTTGCATTCATCTCAATGATAAGTGTTTATTCGGCGCTCCTCACGTCTGTACTTTACAGCCAGTACGGTTGCTCCAAAGCCTCATTGCAAAGGCATTATGCCTTACGAAGAGAACAATGATAACTGAAAAGTGGGCAAACAAGATCTCAACAACGGCTTACCAAAGTCATTTTAAATAAGGCTACTCTAGAACCCACAGCATGATAGTCAGCCAGGTATAGTAAGTGTGATTAACACTATTCTGTAGACGAGGATGCATGCTTTGAAGAAGGCGCTGGGTCCCTTAAGCGACTCGTGATTCTAGACTTATAAATACATACAAATCTGCAAGAATTACACGTGAAATGGGCCACATGGACGAAAAGATGCTAGATGCCATGACCAACGGGCAATGAGGAACTTCGCTTGCCCTGGACGTACTAAATTTTTACTGAACTTACATCGCCGGCAGCAGGTTCAAATGGCCTCATCCCACAACGATCCCACCATTGCAGTCTATGTTCAGAGGGTCCCTAAAATAGGGAGTGGGTATGGGCATGATGAGCCCTCTATCACCCATCGAGAGAGAAAACGGATAGATTCTGGTTGTGGTGCACCTGTTGATAAAAGTATACGAGGTAGAACCCAAAAAGGGCACGGAACGTTTTGGTTTATAAAGCGGCTTTTATGCTGAGTTACGCCAGACTCACTGAATCTTAGCGGTAAGCACAACATCTAGGCACGAGTGAGGCTAAAAGAGGTAGAAGAAAAAAATTGCACGTCGCTTGGACTCCCAAGACTTTTATTAAATATGCTTTAGGTGAAAGGGACAAAGTTTGGTTAAAGTGTGTTAATGCTCCATCCAGCCAGTTGTCCGGTAACTAATGTGGCACTCAAGTCTGCACTTGACACAGTGGCCTAATGAGATGGAGTGAAATTAACACGTTTGGAAGTAACGCCGGATGCATTTAGTCCCCGTTGTGCTTGCTACTGTTCCTCTCTTGTCTGAAGCCCAAGTAGCACGGAGCGTTGCATTGGCTTGAAAAATGCAATTTAAGATTGACTGATTCATAAGCCGAAGTCGAGCCTGTGCTGCCGAAGAAGCCGCGGCTTTGCTTAACACCAATGAACAGCATTGGGATGAGGTGTGGTAGCGGGATGTGTCACTTCAGGCAATGATTTTCATCCAAACGATAACACTAGACAATTCCTTGTACAAATCGCAATCCTTGAGGGAATAACAACTGACATTAACACAGTCTTCTCGCTCTTTCTAAAGAGCGAAATATGTAAAACAGCAGGTGATCTTTTGCTCTCAACCCGAAAATGAAGATTTGAATGCTGTCCCTTATGCTTGCTTTTTCCAACCAATACGGTTGCTTCAAGGTCTCATCGCGAACCCACTATGCTTCACGACGAAAACAACTAATGCAGAAAGCAAGCAAACAAAACCTCGACTGCGACTTAGAAAAACCAATTTAAATAGGGCTGTTTTTAAATTAATTCAAAATAGAAAACTTTGTGCACTATGGTGTTACTGATAGCTGTTGGAAGTCATGCACTTAGCTGCCAATTTTGAAAACAAAATCAATATTCTGGTGCTGCATGCCTCCACATTGAACATCTACACAGAGGCAGTCAAGCATACCCAAGTAGGCGGTCCACCCACGGATCACATGACTGGTGTGCATGCGCCAATGTGTCAGCCGATAGTGTACGAGTCCACGTTGGCTCAGTCTCATCACCCACCCGATGACCTCTACGCCTTCACGTTAACCTGCATCATCCATCGTGTTCTTTCACCCTCTTCGGTTCTCCTGCAGCCTTCCTTAGATGATGCAGACTGCAATTCACTGTTCCCAAAAACCTACTTCAAGGCATTCCTGAATCCGCGCGAAGTTGTCTACTTCCTAAGGACTACTGAACGATAGCTTTCGAGACTTATTGTTAAAGTGACACAACTTCTCCGCAGCCCTCTGATGCCATTACTCCAAGTAATGATTTCAACCCATTCAATGGCATCAGACGATTGCGTCAGAAAAGGAGCGATTGGTGTGGAGGCAACGACCGAGGTGGGAACGGACTGCTTACTGGTTCTGGAGACAAAACTTACTACTGCAGCAGGTGTGTGTTCGCCTACCTCGATGAGAAAGCATTATTTGGTTCTCCTTATGTCTGTGCGTTTCAACCAACCTGCCGTGCTTCATGCAGAAAAACGGGGAAAGTTTTAGACTAGACAAGGGAGAATTTTAACAAAGGTATAATTAGGCCTTCCTTAAAGCCTTTTGGGCAAGCAAAAACGTTAGGCGTTTAAGCTAAAGTTAGTTGCTAAAGTAATTATTACATGCATTTAGCTACGAGTTTCAAGAATAAGATTGACTTTTGATGAGGCACGCTAAGTTTTCGCACCAAATGCAGAGCTGTAGGCAGCGATTTCCTCTTCGACCAGCTTAAAGTAAGGGAGAAATATTGGGGATGAAAGGAGACAAGAAATAATGAAGGCCATTGGGAAAGCAAAGAGGCCGCAGGGTGAGGGTACGACACAGCCAACGTTAACTCTTGCGCCGTCGGCTAATGCATGGGCGCATGAACATCTGCGGACGGACCACCTCCTTGGGTATGCTTGACTGCCTCCGTGTAACACAATGGCCTTCATTATTTCTCGTCATTTTTCATTTGTGTGTGCCCTCAGAAATTAATATTATGAAGAAAAATGATTTTGCGGTGTTGCATGCCTCCGCATGAAAGAGTCACACAGAGACGGTGAGGCGTATCCAAGTCGGTGGTCCTCTCACAGATCACATGGCGTCGGCCAAAGAAGTACGGGACCACGTTAGTACAAACACACGTTCATCTGATGACCTCTGTGTTTTTACAATAACCTGCACTATTTCTCGTCCTCGCTCAACCTCTCAGCTCCCCTTCTAATTTAAATTGGACGCAGAGTCAACTGCTCACTTGAGCTCTGCATTCACCACCGCCTACTATACAATAATATCGCTGAGGGTTCATGTTAGGGGACGTGGCGCCACAGGTCCTCATTCACGTCGTATGGAAGAGCAAACTGCTTAAGACGACGCAGGAGGGATGAGATGCCAGTGGCATGGTTCGAAGGCCATGCACTGAAGTGACTTACAGCCTCCAGAGAGCAAATCGTTTGCACTGCTAAACTCACAGTTAAACGAATCGTTAGACTATTGAGTAAATTCTTTGTTCTTGCAAGAAGTAGTTTTGTAGGAATGGAATACTTGGGCATGAGGTCCTTGTGCGGTGCAAATGATCCCATAGGTGTGGCAATTCACTCAGTAAAGAATGCGACGCCTCGTGTTGTGGTAATGAGGTGATAACGGGTTGCAGCTGGTCAGCAGTATACCAGCACCAAACGCTGCGATTCGTTCAAACATAGACACTAATTTTGCTCGCCTGAAAGCTCTAGAGGACAGCCTTATTTAAGATGGCTTTAGTGAGCCCTTGTAGGCATTTTGTTTCCTCACAACTTAGTATTCATAATTTTCTTCGCGAAACATAGTGAGTTTACAATGCGACTTCAAGGTGACCGTATTAGTTGACAAGTGCAGGCATGAGGGGTGTGGAACAAACGCTCCTCATAGAGATAAACACAAAGTCACCTACCTTTCAGCATGTTTTTACTTCACATGTATCAACAAAACCATTCTCATCTTGGCTGTTCTATTCACAAGAATTTATATCAGTGCATAATGCGGTTAAGTGGATGCAAATGATTTCTTGGAGTAATAGCACCAGAGAAGCACTAGACTGGGCGGCACTTCTCGCTGCCACACTTCATCCCGATGCTGTTAAATGGGTGTCATCTAGAGCCACGTCTTCGTTGGCGACAAAGGGACGACTTCGGTCTACAGGTCGGTCAAGCTCAACTTGTATTCTGCAGTCGATCCTCTGAGAGCCTACACGTCAACAAGCACTTGGTGCTGCATAGTGGATAAATTTGTTGCACTGCCTGTGGCTGATTCCATGGTAGGAGATGATCGAGTTGTAGCTGTGACCATGGCGCACGGCTTACCTTCCCATCGTGGACCGAACTTTAACCAAACGCCCAAAATGGACCAATCTCCTCCTTAACTAAATGCGGCTACTGCCTGAAATTATCTGAGGTGACAAGCAGAGTGAAAGATTTCATCGAAATTGTGGTTATTTGTGCACAACAGCGGTGGTAGCAATGGCTTTTTGATGAGCTGAGTTATGGAAGTGACTTAGAAGGAGGACAACTATCCGCCACCACTTATGGAGACGCCATTCGATTGTGCGTTGCAGTCGCAGTTGCACTCATCACTGAATGATGGAATGAGGCGTGGATTGTCATCGTTGGAAATAACTCAGCATTCACCGAGGGTGCATGGCCATTCAGCCACAAACCGTCATCTTGTCGTCACTATGCTATGAGGCGGCATATTCTTCGCTGGGTGAAATTTCACACCTACATAACCACTTTGGTGGCATGAAAACGTCATGCGCCAATATTGCATCACCAAGAGACTACGCCTTAACGGAGTAAAAGAAGCTGCGTAGTAGCTAGCCCTTCATCACTCTCCGCAGGCTGTTCTGTTGCTTCTGGTCATGGTTTTTAGGCCGTCTCGATGGCCTCTACGACCTTCTGCAGGAAAGTAGGTAGTCTGTTCTTCCATAAAGCTGCAGTTTATTGCAGCGTCACTATAAACTCATGTGACCACGTTTATGAGTCTTTTGGGAACCTGTTAAATTCCCCACGTTAAATGAGTTTGCAGGCAACCAAAACTTAGGTAGCCGCACGCAAGCCACCAATACGAGTAGATGGCAACTCAAACTCATGTGAGTAGGCGACGAATGGATGACACAAGTCAGCATCCAACTATGCATCCAGCCTCAGTCAAGGGAGAAAAGAAGAGGCTGAAAGAAATAGATAATGTGGGATAATGTGAAGGCGTAGAGGTCATTAGGTGAGCGTGTGTCTGGGCCAACGTGGCCTCATGCAGCACCATCGGCCGACGCGTTGGAGCGTGTACATCAGCCATGTGATCTAGGAGCGGACCACTGTCTTGTACACGCTTGACTGCTCTAGTGCAACCTTTTCATGCTGAAGTGTGAAACACGCAGAAATTACTTTTTTATAATATTGGCAGCCAGATGCAGTTGAAATGACTGTTGCAGCTAAATGCAACCCAAATGCCTAACATCTTTGCTAGTCTAAAACTTCCTAAGGATGGCCTTATTTTAGATAAGCTTATTGAAACCTTGTCGTAGTTCTTTTGGCTTGGTCCGCAATTTCCTTTATCTTTTTCTCTATGAAGCATGTTAGATCTCCTGCAAGGCTTTAAATAATGCTTTCTCTCCGAGGAAGTAGTAGCACGTCCTGTCCTCAGAAACAGTAGGCAGTCCCTCTCTGTCTCAGTCGTTACCTCCACGCCAATTGCTTCTTTCTCTGCGCAATTGCCTTATTCTGTTGGGTGGGTTGAAATCATTACTTGCAGTGATGGCATCACAGGACCACAGAGAGGTTCTGCCACTTGAACGATGGGTTTTCAGGTGTCATTGCTCACTGGTCCTTAGAAAGTAGACAACTTCGTGTGCATTCAGCAATGCCTTGAAGTGGATTCTTGGGAGTAAGGGGTTCTAATCAAATCAACCTAAGGAAAGCTGCAGTGGGAGACGGGCGTGCAAGAAATGCTGAATAAGGAGGTTGGATGACTTCATTTGTTCAGTGACCCAATTGGGACGAGTTTAAGCACAAACGCTCTGCCGCTGAGATAAAAACTGTTCACAGTTCTGTTCGAAGACGTACCACCTGTTCATCTCGAACAGGGGTTGTGCGACACTCAGTCGTTTGGAGAAATGAGTGCCTCGACGTTGTGATTGGGAACCATCACGGTCAGTGCCATCACGGACAAATGAGCTGCTGTTCAACGTTCTATCACCTTTGACATTCATGCATTGTACACCATTGCTGAATTGACCAGAAAACACAGCACTGTATGCTATCTAACGAGAAATGCATTTGTTGTTCGTCTTCTCGTTTAGTATCAGCAAAACAGATCTGTGATGCATAGGCCGATTGCCAGTGCCCAGACATGTCTTCCACAATAGTCTAGCTCCTCACACGTGTACTATTGAATGTGATAATCTGGCCCGAACTCTAGTCGAAAATTCAGCCATTTGAGGCATATCCGGAAGTGTAGAATGTTAGGAATGGTGGCTAGGAATGGAAGTCCGTAGACTGACGCATGCCACGGCCGATCTTGGCCACTCCATGTGCACTCAAGCAAATGAATGGGCCTCCACGATGCTTCTGTTTGGGAAACAAAGAAGTTTCATAATTAAATCACTGCTAGTCATTTGAACCTGAGGCTGAATAAGTGGATTGGGTTGGGGATAACTTGCCTGAGGTTCCATAGCTGGCAGGTGGAGAGGTAAATGCACCAAATGTAGGTAGATCGTTTTACTCAGAATTGACAGATGACTCTCAACGATGATTGGGAAAGGGCATCAACTTCCTTGTGCGATGGAAGGTTGGGTGAAGAGACTGCTCAGAAGTGCATGGGCAGATGGATGATCGAGTGGCCAAAGCTGACCCTCTGTAAGTGCAGCTCCTTGTGACGTCGCAAGTTTGCCATTGAGGTGGCTTCTAGCGTCCGACAACGGAACAGCCTCAATCGCCCACTAAAGAATGCGGCGACTATAGAGGAGTCTACGACTTCAACAATTATTCTGGATCGAATGTTACTGAATTAGTTGCAAATCACTCATTGACAGGGTGGGTGGATGCACGGGTGAAAGGAAGAAAGGGGCTTACTCCATTTTATTGACTGCGCGCAGGGTGTAGAGAGATGAGGTGATGGAATCGTAGTTGGTCACGAAAAATTAAGCCAACATTTGTCCAGGCATGTATGAAGCAAGGGAAGAATGAAATGAGGGAGAAAGGAGAGAACGAAATATAGACAGGTTGAGTAGAGAGTTCTGGGGTTTCACTCAGCGTTGACCAAAATGGAGGGCGAGCTAAGACGGTAGATGCACAGTTCGTACGTTTTACGCTAGGCACGATTGTGGTAGTCCGTACAGATTTCTTGCAATAAGATATTTTGGCAAGGATGCTTCGCACAGCCTCACAAGTGTGCGTCAAATGGCACAAGATGCAAGCACAAATTGCAACGTATTCACCAAATCGACGATTGTTGTGTTTTGCAACTATTTGAAGAATAAATTAAACGAGACTACCAAACAGGCGGATGGGAGCTTGTGTTATAGCGCAGTCATAGGTTAAATTGTACAGGCTAACAGGATTGCTTAATGGCTAACTTTGTTGTTGCCTTGAATACCACCTCATTCAGCCTGTTGTAACAGTGAAAATTAACTCGGTCTTGTTCATTAAAGAATATGAGCGATCTGCAGCCATGTCGGTCCAACCGTCAGTAGTGGGGTGGGCAGACCCTTCGGCATGTGAATAATCTCTCTCACCCTCTCTTCTCTCAACGAATCTACTTAATGACCGTCTTACCAAAACGTCGTACGCGTACCATTAAAGTCTGATCTACGACAGTTTGAATCCGCACCGGCAAGCCTATAGTGCATGGAATGCAGCCCATGGGTTGAGACTGGTTGGGTTATGCAGCAAAGATGGGAGGGGATGCTCAGAGCCAAGTCCACTTCTCCAATGTGTGCATACGAAACCACTAATGAAGGATATACGCCATTCTTCAATGGGCCCTCAACGCAAAAAAATATCTTCAATGCTACAAGACGAAATATGAGTTGTCGTTGTTTTTGTTGCCTCTTCTTTAGAATTAACCACTTTCCAATCGAAAATATGTTGTTGGTTCTATCGGTTACAAGGTCACTGCCTTTAGTATATTGTCTGCCGGTATGGTGGACGTGGGCCGTTATGATAACGGTTGGATTTAACTCAGGTAAGTCTTGATTGTCAAAAGGAGCTAAACCGTCCAAGGGATTACCTAGTAACAAATAATTTGAAGTTGAATTTCGGTAGTCCTCCGTACCTTTCTCAGGTAAGAATGGCATCTGGTCTGTGGGTCGCTTTGATGTTTTCGTTTCCCAATGGGCTCTGTGTGCATGTTACGCCGGGAAGTTCGCTCGTACTCCTTTTCTGTCCCGAATGAAATTGGGTTGTCTATGTTGCGTTGCCAAAGTTTCTTTAGTCTCCACTTTGGTATAGCAATCCGTGCTTATTGGACATGGGAGGAGATTTGAGTATGCTCCCGTTCATTAATGAACTACGTCATGTCTTCCGCCATTTCAGCAGGTGCAACCCAAACAAATCCAAGTCGGGGTGGTAAAGATGTTGCTGCGAAGGATTCGTTCACATGCAGCCTACGTCGCCTTTAGATCAAGTGTCGATCTGTCCATTTGAAAGGTAGGGTTGTCGTAGGACTTCACCATATTGGCGATTGTTTCCCTGCATTTCCTTCGTTTTGATGGATGTGAGTATGTTTTTCTTGTCAGTGGTTGTTGAAACTGGCACTTCGAACTCTGACACTCGAAATGGAGACGAACAACCACGTAAAGAGGTATACTAGCCCTATTATCTGCAAATTTATCGAAGGACACGAACCTTGCCAAGACTTTACTGTTGGTCAGGGCGTTTTGTTGATTAGCGATCGCTGACGAACCTTAACTGGGACTGCCGGGCCTGCGAAGTGCGCTGCGATGCTTCAATTCCTGCGTTTGTGACGTGGTAGACGGAGAGGACCAAATGTCAGTGCGAATGAAGGACGTGGATGCGTGGAGGAAGACGCTTGCTAATTTGCAAGCCCTCATAAGGGTAAGTTGGTTGACATTGGAAAGCCCCTAAATCATGCAATTCATTTGTCATCTATCTACTATGGTGAAATGTGCATCCCCACCGTAAAGTGTAGCCTTTTTCATCTGCCGCAGACTTTGTTGCTCTTTACTTTCCTGTTTCCTATGTGGTCCACTTGTTCATGTAGACCTTGAACGAATGTCGTTCTACTGCTGCCACTGTTGGTGCTAGTTGTTTAGGTGCGTAATATGTACGTCAGGCTTCGGCATAACTGATTTTGTGGTCATTATCATCCAATCATGCCATTGACTGATTTTACGCATTTGTGTCATAGACCATGCATCCTACTTTCGTTATCCATTATAAAGGAATAACTGGCTTGCTTTGGGTTGTTACTTGCATTATTGTTCCAGCCTAACCGAGAAGGGTGGTGCTTGGCAGGGTTTGGTGTGCGTGCATGTGCTTTTAAGCAATTGTGGTCAAGACCAGTTGGCAGAGTGTTTGTGTCAGTATTCTGGAGCTACTGTCACCGAATTGAGCTTACTGCGTGTTGGTAAGTAAGGCACAGTAATCTGCGTCATGACTTGCATGAATGTCTGACGCTCAAAGCTGCAGGTCTCGCTGGACTCACTGCCGTGCCTTTGACGACACGGTCCGGTGGAGTGCCCTCTTCTCCTTTTGGCTTGCATATAGACGCGTTTGTGCGATTTGTCTGCGACATTTCAGATTAAAATTTCTTTGCCTAAGTCTTGGTTTCTTTCTATTTGGCGGGGAAGGAGATGGAACCATTGGGCGGGTGTTGGGAAGCTTGAGGGTCTCTGGTTATTTTTCCACATGAAATTGGTAATGATCAGTGCAAAATGGACATCTGAAGGATCGACCTTGGTAGGCTTTAATTTCCTCCCATTGTTGAAATATGTACGCATTGGTTTATGTGGGGTAAAAGTTCGCCTAATAAAGAGGTGAGTACACGTAAGCCTGTTTGAGCTGCTAATAGCAAGCCCTGCTGTTCATAGAATTAAACTTATTGCATTCGTTTTCGGTGTCATGGTCGTTTCTAGTCCAAGTGACCGCCTGTAATGGTTGATTTATGTGAGCGAACTCCTCGAGTGAGGGCTAGTAGGGTTGAGGGCGTTGTCCGATCCACGTTGGGCAC
The DNA here is from genome assembly GCA_036345935.2 of Taenia hydatigena. NCBI lineage: Eukaryota > Metazoa > Platyhelminthes > Cestoda > Cyclophyllidea > Taeniidae > Taenia > Taenia hydatigena. Next base: position 2,243,332 of record JADWOT020000005.1, read on the forward strand.
CTTGTGCTGACATTCCTTATATTTTAGTATTATCTTTAGTGTTTCACGTTTCTACGTCTACAGTATGCGCCGTGGAAGTGCTAGCATCACTTGTGCTGCTTACCTCCGCCCTTGTTAAAACTATGATTTCTTCAAATGTAAATTTGGTGCAGTCTCAGCCGAAGGATGAGGTTTCTTTGCATTGGGTTCTGTCTAGGTGGAGTGACTCATGGGCGAGCTTAGTTTTCTTGTAGGCCAGTTCAAATGAATTCCAGGATGATGGACCTGAAAATCTAAGTGCAGAAACTTTAGAATTGAAGACCAGTCAGATTAAAAAACTACTAAAATGTGATCATGTGGTCTGTCTGGTCGATCGACTTTCTCATCCCTAACGGTTTCATTATAAGAGGTTGCTTGATTGCTCACTTGGTATGGTTACAACGTCGTGGCTTGAAGTGGCTCTGAAGAGGGCACTACAATGAATGCGAAATATTGGAGAGTAGTACTGCGGATGAGCAAGTTGGCAGATCACACGAGCTCCTAGACAATGGGAGAAGGTCGTTGGTAATAAAATGAAAGGTGAAGGTGGTATTTTGTAGGCAATGTGTCGCAGTGATGTACGCGCCAGTGCCTCTACCGCGTCTCCACGATTGGAGCAACAGAATGTGTAAGATGGTGGAGGTAGGGAGAGCAAGGCAGTGAGGAACCATGTAAATGAAATTAAGGTTGTGGTGGCTGCTACTAATCATTCCCAACCTTGTAGCACTTATGAAGGCACACTTTGGCAAGTTGGATAGAGTAAGCGTAATTTTAGCGAGTGATACTGCTGGTGGACTGCTTAGGAGAGGATATGAGCCACCAACTACAGGAAGGGACTCGGTAGTAATAAGGGGATGGTGCAGACGGTTGTGTGTGGGCGATGTGTTGCGATGGGGAATGGGTAGGCTCCTCTGTCAAGGGCGTAGAAACGATGGCGTGACGAAGTGTGGCGGGGAGGGGTAACGTGAAGAATGCTGAGATTGCACAAATTTGTGTGGTCTGTGTCGATGCAGCTCAGGTTGTGCCTACGAGCTGCCAGTGCTTCACCGGTGTTACAAGGGCCTTGATGGAAGGCAAAGGTAAGTATGGAGGTAGAGGGCGTCAGTTTGCCGTAGGCTGACAATACGGCAATTTTCTGGGCCGGGTGTGCGATGCTGGGCTAAGCTAAGGCGAGCTAAGGCAAAAAACCACTAAGACCAGATTCTCCCAGAGGACGTGAGAAGGGCAATGGCAAGATTCCAACCTGCAAGCTTGATACCTTGCCATTCTGCATAAATGCAGACAAGCACAATGGTTGGAAGGCAGTGAGATCGTAGGATTGGATCCCAAATAACCATTTTAGGCATAGTTTGTCAAATGAAAATCCAGGCAAACAAATTGATGCATTTTAAGGCGAGATGTTTTAAGCCGGCAGCATTTTCGTATCAGATAGATGCGGTGTGGAAAAAGGACAAACGGATGAGAGAAAAGTGTACGTATGGCTGATTTAATAAAATACATGTGTCAAATTTGTTGAATTCTAAACAGTTTCAAGCAAGATAACCAACGAGAACGCGTCAGTTTTATTTGAACTAGTAGTTTTGTCATCATTCTAGCAATATCTAGTCAAAATCATTTTTTCCGGATCCCTATGACATGGTAGATGAGTGAGTGATTTCTCAAAACCTCTTTCCTCATACGAAACGCGTTGAAACTAACTTATGCAAAGAAGTCGCTTGTCGTGGCACGATAAAGACGACGGAGAGTCAGGCAGAAGTCGCAATTGAAACTCATCGCAAGCACAGCACTCTTAGACCCGAGATGCTGAAGCTAAACGAAGTACTTGCAACTTCATATTTTTCTTAGTCTGATAGCTCTTATTCTTCAAATTTATTGGCTACATGAATTTGATTGACAACCGACACACTTTAACAGAGTGCTGAAGGCACAAAATGGACAAGCTTTCTCTCTCAATGCGATTCAGAGCATGGCAGGTCAAAGTGAAAATATTCTGGCTCAGCCTTGATTTAGGAAGACAAAGGAACAACGCACTAGTCAGTATTTCTTCCCTGGAAAGATTGACGATTCACCGCTAATGGAGATACTACAGGAGACTGAGGCTTAAATCGAGTGCTCACTTAGCTAATGGGACCTTCATTCTCACCAGCCTAGGTCAAACACTTCATGGCGTCTTCTTCCATGTACACCGATTCGCCGCAAAATTACAAAGTTGCATTAAATGCTAAAAATATTGACAATGCAATGATTTCATCCCGATTTTTCAATCAAAGAAAACAGGAGCAAAAGATAATGAAACAGAAAGATATGTTCAAAGGGCCTGAATTGAAGAGATTTTAGAGGTAGGAAACTTCTTAGCAGTGTACTTATGTAGTCTGGATGGTTGAACAACTTCCTTATTATTTACCGATCCTCAAACGACTTTGCTTGACTGCTCGTCTAGTGTTGTTCACGCGGTGTGGCGTCAAGTGGCACTGATGGGTGTGCTTTCGGCGAATGATATTGCCGATGGGCTAGTTAGTAAAGGGTGTGATCTGCTAGAGACCAAAAGATGCTCGATGGCAGGAAGGATGATAACAAAACTAATGCAGTGTAGCCAATGTGCTATAATGGTGAATGGGTGGGTATATTTGCCAACTCTTGACGCATTAAGCAGGGAGGTGAAGCAGCAGATGGTGGAGTGGGCAAGGTGGTGAGATGCAGCGTGAAGGATGTTATGTTTGTGGCGGCAGGATTATTTGGTTCTTGTCTTGCGAGCGTTGCAAGGTGAGCATCGATGCAGCCCAGACTGTGCCTGAGAGCTGACTGAAATTGTTTGACTGGTCTTACAAGGGCCTTGGTAAAGGACAAAGGCGAGGCAGGCATAGAAAAAGAGGGTGAGGTAGAGAGCACCGACTCACTGATGGTTGAAGAGGTAGCTGCTGTCTGGACCGCCATCACGTATCAGGCTTAACAAAGCTGAGCTAAGATTTGCTACGCTAAGTCTTTTATGCAAGGCCTAGGTAAGCTATGCCACTTCAAGACTTTAGGCGCCGCGTCATGCCATTGTGATGGGGAGGAATGGAATGGAGGTGTTCCAGTCAAGGTGACATTTACAGCGATCTATACATTATCATAGGATGGGAGCGCCCTTTGTGACAATACGGAAGGAAACTAGTGTCTTGCTTTTGGCTGCCTACCCTGACCTACTTGCAGGCATAGGGTTGACGAGTGGTACGCCAGCTAACGAGTCGGATTACTACCCACTGACTGATTGGCCAACCAGACTGTCGTATAACAATAGATTAATCAAAACCTGGCAAAGAGTGATTCGAACAAGACCACATTTGCTTATTGAGGTCTGAATAGTGGCGCTGTGTTGCAGTTATTAACTCGTGCTAAGTCCTACTTCATCGCATCCACCTCATTACAAACTCTTCCCAATGCCTCCTTGCAGGCGGTTCCCTGGCTCCAGAATACTAAGCAGAACACTCGAGAGTTGAGTTTAAAATGCACTATAACCTGCAACGTAAGCTCGCCATTCCGTCTTTTGCCAATTTAGGCGTACTTCACACCTGAAAGCCTAAATTCCCCAAAGTCCTCAAAACCTTTGTAGAATTGATCTCCAGCTATGCATGGCTGTATTAAAGCTTCTGGATGACGCCATCTCGATCACAGCTACAGCTGCATTTAGGACCCCGTAAATGGCAAGTAACTGTGACTGGGCCTAGACTTGTCTGCTCGGCAGACATAAAAACCAACAAATCAAAATCAAGGAAAAGCAATAAATGCTGGTAGTGTGAAGTTCCCTATTCTGTCTGCATAGCTGTAACGCCACGGACGCGACGAATTGCGGCTTCTAGAAATTCAGGGCATGGGACCTAACTACATTTAGCCACAAAAAAAGCTTACCTGTGATTAAGGAAGCGCGATTAATCAGAAAAGAAGGGAAAGTAAAGTTTTGCATTTTAAGCGGTGCATTCATGTCCTGTCACAGTCAAAATGGTTGAGCGTTGTAGTGCATTTTCGTTTTTTGCTAATGACAATGACATTCGATTCACGAAAACAGGTGCTAAGCTTCAAAGGACATTAGGCTTCACCTGCATTTCCAGCTATAGAAGAGCTTTACCTCTGTGATGCCATCAGCTAATCCGCTTGCAATGTGTAATGTGGATTAAGCATAAATAAGAAAGACCACATCGCACACTCAAGGTTGGCACATCCATGTGGAGTGCAATTAAAGCAATCTTTGAAGCAGTTTTGACGATTTACACAGGCACAGGATTGGGTAAACTTACCAAGGATTCACAGTTGTTCACTCACTGGCGATATTTGTGGATGAGTGGCCAACAATTTTTCTTGCATTGCACCTTAATAGCATTGAAGTCCGTTCCCAATTGCTAATACAAACACGAATTCTACAGAGGACGTAATGAATCACAATTACTTGCTTAGAGGTATTTATTTGGCTTGGTTGTTGGATAGATGGTCGACTGAGTGGCTGACTGCGCAAACAGTCAATTTGTAATTGAGGCACTTTTCGTTTTTTGACATCTGAATAATCGCTCTCAGAGATTGCATGTTGTCGTTGCGAATGTACATGGCGGCTTGTCCACATGCGCATGGCGCAATATCATTCAGCCACAAACCGTCATCTTGTCGTTACAATGCTACGAGAAGGCATATTCTTTGCTGAGTGAAATTTCACACCTACATGACCACTTTGGTGGCATGAAAACCTCATGCGCCAATACTGCATCACCAAGAGACCACGCCTTAACGGAGTAAAAGAAGCTGCGTAGTAGCCAGCCTTTCATCACTCTCCGCAGGCTGTACTGTTGTAGCATTGAAGATATTTTTTGCGTTGAGGGCCCATTGAAGAATGGCGTATATCCTTCATTAGTGGTTTCGTATGCACACATTGGAGAAGTGGACTTGGCTCTGAGCATCCCCTCCCATCTTTGCTGCATAACCCAACCAGTCTCAACCCATGGGCTGCATTCCATGCACTATAGGCTTGCCGGTGCGGATTCAAACTGTCGTAGATCAGACTTTAATGGTACGCGTACGACGTTTTGGTAAGACGGTCATTAAGTAGATTCGTTGAGAGAAGAGAGGGTGAGAGAGATTATTCACATGCCGAAGGGTCTGCCCACCCCACTACTGACGGTTGGACCGACATGGCTGCAGATCGCTCATATTCTTTAATGAACAAGACCGAGTTAATTTTCACTGTTACAACAGGCTGAATGAGGTGGTATTCAAGGCAACAACAAAGTTAGCCATTAAGCAATCCTGTTAGCCTGTACAATTTAACCTATGACTGCGCTATAACACAAGCTCCCATCCGCCTGTTTGGTAGTCTCGTTTAATTTATTCTTCAAATAGTTGCAAAACACAACAATCGTCGATTTGGTGAATACGTTGCAATTTGTGCTTGCATCTTGTGCCATTTGACGCACACTTGTGAGGCTGTGCGAAGCATCCTTGCCAAAATATCTTATTGCAAGAAATCTGTACGGACTACCACAATCGTGCCTAGCGTAAAACGTACGAACTGTGCATCTACCGTCTTAGCTCGCCCTCCATTTTGGTCAACGCTGAGTGAAACCCCAGAACTCTCTACTCAACCTGTCTATATTTCGTTCTCTCCTTTCTCCCTCATTTCATTCTTCCCTTGCTTCATACATGCCTGGACAAATGTTGGCTTAATTTTTCGTGACCAACTACGATTCCATCACCTCATCTCTCTACACCCTGCGCGCAGTCAATAAAATGGAGTAAGCCCCTTTCTTCCTTTCACCCGTGCATCCACCCACCCTGTCAATGAGTGATTTGCAACTAATTCAGTAACATTCGATCCAGAATAATTGTTGAAGTCGTAGACTCCTCTATAGTCGCCGCATTCTTTAGTGGGCGATTGAGGCTGTTCCGTTGTCGGACGCTAGAAGCCACCTCAATGGCAAACTTGCGACGTCACAAGGAGCTGCACTTACAGAGGGTCAGCTTTGGCCACTCGATCATCCATCTGCCCATGCACTTCTGAGCAGTCTCTTCACCCAACCTTCCATCGCACAAGGAAGTTGATGCCCTTTCCCAATCATCGTTGAGAGTCATCTGTCAATTCTGAGTAAAACGATCTACCTACATTTGGTGCATTTACCTCTCCACCTGCCAGCTATGGAACCTCAGGCAAGTTATCCCCAACCCAATCCACTTATTCAGCCTCAGGTTCAAATGACTAGCAGTGATTTAATTATGAAACTTCTTTGTTTCCCAAACAGAAGCATCGTGGAGGCCCATTCATTTGCTTGAGTGCACATGGAGTGGCCAAGATCGGCCGTGGCATGCGTCAGTCTACGGACTTCCATTCCTAGCCACCATTCCTAACATTCTACACTTCCGGATATGCCTCAAATGGCTGAATTTTCGACTAGAGTTCGGGCCAGATTATCACATTCAATAGTACACGTGTGAGGAGCTAGACTATTGTGGAAGACATGTCTGGGCACTGGCAATCGGCCTATGCATCACAGATCTGTTTTGCTGATACTAAACGAGAAGACGAACAACAAATGCATTTCTCGTTAGATAGCATACAGTGCTGTGTTTTCTGGTCAATTCAGCAATGGTGTACAATGCATGAATGTCAAAGGTGATAGAACGTTGAACAGCAGCTCATTTGTCCGTGATGGCACTGACCGTGATGGTTCCCAATCACAACGTCGAGGCACTCATTTCTCCAAACGACTGAGTGTCGCACAACCCCTGTTCGAGATGAACAGGTGGTACGTCTTCGAACAGAACTGTGAACAGTTTTTATCTCAGCGGCAGAGCGTTTGTGCTTAAACTCGTCCCAATTGGGTCACTGAACAAATGAAGTCATCCAACCTCCTTATTCAGCATTTCTTGCACGCCCGTCTCCCACTGCAGCTTTCCTTAGGTTGATTTGATTAGAACCCCTTACTCCCAAGAATCCACTTCAAGGCATTGCTGAATGCACACGAAGTTGTCTACTTTCTAAGGACCAGTGAGCAATGACACCTGAAAACCCATCGTTCAAGTGGCAGAACCTCTCTGTGGTCCTGTGATGCCATCACTGCAAGTAATGATTTCAACCCACCCAACAGAATAAGGCAATTGCGCAGAGAAAGAAGCAATTGGCGTGGAGGTAACGACTGAGACAGAGAGGGACTGCCTACTGTTTCTGAGGACAGGACGTGCTACTACTTCCTCGGAGAGAAAGCATTATTTAAAGCCTTGCAGGAGATCTAACATGCTTCATAGAGAAAAAGATAAAGGAAATTGCGGACCAAGCCAAAAGAACTACGACAAGGTTTCAATAAGCTTATCTAAAATAAGGCCATCCTTAGGAAGTTTTAGACTAGCAAAGATGTTAGGCATTTGGGTTGCATTTAGCTGCAACAGTCATTTCAACTGCATCTGGCTGCCAATATTATAAAAAAGTAATTTCTGCGTGTTTCACACTTCAGCATGAAAAGGTTGCACTAGAGCAGTCAAGCGTGTACAAGACAGTGGTCCGCTCCTAGATCACATGGCTGATGTACACGCTCCAACGCGTCGGCCGATGGTGCTGCATGAGGCCACGTTGGCCCAGACACACGCTCACCTAATGACCTCTACGCCTTCACATTATCCCACATTATCTATTTCTTTCAGCCTCTTCTTTTCTCCCTTGTCTGAGGCTGGATGCAGTGATGGATGTTGACTTGTGTCATCCATTCGTCGCCTACTCACATGAGTTTGAGTTGCCATCTACTCGTATTGGTGGCTTGCGTGCGGCTACCTAAGTTTTGGTTGCCTGCAAACTCATTTAACGTGGGGAATTTAACAGGTTCCCAAAAGACTCATAAACGTGGTCACATGAGTTTATAGTGACGCTGCAATAAACTGCAGCTTTATGGAAGAACAGACTACCTACTTTCCTGCAGAAGGTCGTAGAGGCCATCGAGACGGCCTAAAAACCATGACCAGAAGCAACAGAACAGCCTGCGGAGAGTGATGAAGGGCTAGCTACTACGCAGCTTCTTTTACTCCGTTAAGGCGTAGTCTCTTGGTGATGCAATATTGGCGCATGACGTTTTCATGCCACCAAAGTGGTTATGTAGGTGTGAAATTTCACCCAGCGAAGAATATGCCGCCTCATAGCATAGTGACGACAAGATGACGGTTTGTGGCTGAATGGCCATGCACCCTCGGTGAATGCTGAGTTATTTCCAACGATGACAATCCACGCCTCATTCCATCATTCAGTGATGAGTGCAACTGCGACTGCAACGCACAATCGAATGGCGTCTCCATAAGTGGTGGCGGATAGTTGTCCTCCTTCTAAGTCACTTCCATAACTCAGCTCATCAAAAAGCCATTGCTACCACCGCTGTTGTGCACAAATAACCACAATTTCGATGAAATCTTTCACTCTGCTTGTCACCTCAGATAATTTCAGGCAGTAGCCGCATTTAGTTAAGGAGGAGATTGGTCCATTTTGGGCGTTTGGTTAAAGTTCGGTCCACGATGGGAAGGTAAGCCGTGCGCCATGGTCACAGCTACAACTCGATCATCTCCTACCATGGAATCAGCCACAGGCAGTGCAACAAATTTATCCACTATGCAGCACCAAGTGCTTGTTGACGTGTAGGCTCTCAGAGGATCGACTGCAGAATACAAGTTGAGCTTGACCGACCTGTAGACCGAAGTCGTCCCTTTGTCGCCAACGAAGACGTGGCTCTAGATGACACCCATTTAACAGCATCGGGATGAAGTGTGGCAGCGAGAAGTGCCGCCCAGTCTAGTGCTTCTCTGGTGCTATTACTCCAAGAAATCATTTGCATCCACTTAACCGCATTATGCACTGATATAAATTCTTGTGAATAGAACAGCCAAGATGAGAATGGTTTTGTTGATACATGTGAAGTAAAAACATGCTGAAAGGTAGGTGACTTTGTGTTTATCTCTATGAGGAGCGTTTGTTCCACACCCCTCATGCCTGCACTTGTCAACTAATACGGTCACCTTGAAGTCGCATTGTAAACTCACTATGTTTCGCGAAGAAAATTATGAATACTAAGTTGTGAGGAAACAAAATGCCTACAAGGGCTCACTAAAGCCATCTTAAATAAGGCTGTCCTCTAGAGCTTTCAGGCGAGCAAAATTAGTGTCTATGTTTGAACGAATCGCAGCGTTTGGTGCTGGTATACTGCTGACCAGCTGCAACCCGTTATCACCTCATTACCACAACACGAGGCGTCGCATTCTTTACTGAGTGAATTGCCACACCTATGGGATCATTTGCACCGCACAAGGACCTCATGCCCAAGTATTCCATTCCTACAAAACTACTTCTTGCAAGAACAAAGAATTTACTCAATAGTCTAACGATTCGTTTAACTGTGAGTTTAGCAGTGCAAACGATTTGCTCTCTGGAGGCTGTAAGTCACTTCAGTGCATGGCCTTCGAACCATGCCAATGGCATCTCATCCCTCCTGCGTCGTCTTAAGCAGTTTGCTCTTCCATACGACGTGAATGAGGACCTGTGGCGCCACGTCCCCTAACATGAACCCTCAGCGATATTATTGTATAGTAGGCGGTGGTGAATGCAGAGCTCAAGTGAGCAGTTGACTCTGCGTCCAATTTAAATTAGAAGGGGAGCTGAGAGGTTGAGCGAGGACGAGAAATAGTGCAGGTTATTGTAAAAACACAGAGGTCATCAGATGAACGTGTGTTTGTACTAACGTGGTCCCGTACTTCTTTGGCCGACGCCATGTGATCTGTGAGAGGACCACCGACTTGGATACGCCTCACCGTCTCTGTGTGACTCTTTCATGCGGAGGCATGCAACACCGCAAAATCATTTTTCTTCATAATATTAATTTCTGAGGGCACACACAAATGAAAAATGACGAGAAATAATGAAGGCCATTGTGTTACACGGAGGCAGTCAAGCATACCCAAGGAGGTGGTCCGTCCGCAGATGTTCATGCGCCCATGCATTAGCCGACGGCGCAAGAGTTTACGTTGGCTCTGTCGTACCCTCACCCTGCGGCCTCTTTGCTTTCCCAATGGCCTTCATTATTTCTTGTCTCCTTTCATCCCCAATATTTCTCCCTTACTTTAAGCTGGTCGAAGAGGAAATCGCTGCCTACAGCTCTGCATTTGGTGCGAAAACTTAGCGTGCCTCATCAAAAGTCAATCTTATTCTTGAAACTCGTAGCTAAATGCATGTAATAATTACTTTAGCAACTAACTTTAGCTTAAACGCCTAACGTTTTTGCTTGCCCAAAAGGCTTTAAGGAAGGCCTAATTATACCTTTGTTAAAATTCTCCCTTGTCTAGTCTAAAACTTTCCCCGTTTTTCTGCATGAAGCACGGCAGGTTGGTTGAAACGCACAGACATAAGGAGAACCAAATAATGCTTTCTCATCGAGGTAGGCGAACACACACCTGCTGCAGTAGTAAGTTTTGTCTCCAGAACCAGTAAGCAGTCCGTTCCCACCTCGGTCGTTGCCTCCACACCAATCGCTCCTTTTCTGACGCAATCGTCTGATGCCATTGAATGGGTTGAAATCATTACTTGGAGTAATGGCATCAGAGGGCTGCGGAGAAGTTGTGCCACTTTAACAATAAGTCTCGAAAGCTATCGTTCAGTAGTCCTTAGGAAGTAGACATCTTCGTGTGGATTCAGGAATGCCTTGAAGTAGGTTTTTGGGAACAGTGAATTGCAGTCTGCATCATCTAAGGAAGGCTGCAGGAGAACCGAAGAGGGTGAAAGAACACGATGGATGATGCAGGTTAACGTGAAGGCGTAGAGGTCATCGGGTGGGTGATGAGACTGAGCCAACGTGGACTCGTACACTATCGGCTGACACATTGGCGCATGCACACCAGTCATGTGATCCGTGGGTGGACCGCCTACTTGGGTATGCTTGACTGCCTCTGTGTAGATGTTCAATGTGGAGGCATGCAGCACCAGAATATTGATTTTGTTTTCAAAATTGGCAGCTAAGTGCATGACTTCCAACAGCTATCAGTAACACCATAGTGCACAAAGTTTTCTATTTTGAATTAATTTAAAAACAGCCCTATTTAAATTGGTTTTTCTAAGTCGCAGTCGAGGTTTTGTTTGCTTGCTTTCTGCATTAATGGCTTTCCTCGTGAAGCATAGTGGGTTCGCGATGGGACCTTGAAGCAACCGTATTGGTTGGAAAAAGCAAACATAAGGGACAGCATTCAAATCTTCATTTTCGGGTTGAGAGCAGAAGATCACCTGCTGTTTTACATATTTTGCTCTTTAGAAACAGCAAGAAGACTGTGTTAATGTCAGTTGTTATTCCCTCAAGGATTGAGATTTGTACAAGGAATTGTCTAGTGTTATCGCTTGGATGAAAATCATTGCTTGAAGTGACACATCCCGCTACCACACCTCATCCCGATGCTGTTCATTGGTGTAAAGCAAAGCCTCGGCTTCTTCGGCAGCACAGGCTCGACTTCGGCTTATGAATCAGTCAATCTTAAATTGCATTTTTCAAGCCAATGCAACACTCCGTGCTACTGGGGTTTCTGGCAGGAGAGAAACAGTGACAAGCACAATGGGGACTAAATGCATCCGGCATTACTTCAGAACGTGTTATTTCTACTCCATCTCATTAGGCCACTGTGTCAAGTACAGACTTGAGTGCCACATTAGTTACCGGACAACTGGCTGGATCGAGCATTACCACACGTTAACCAAACTTTGTCCCTTTCACCTAAAGCATATTAAATAAAGGTCCTAGGAGTCCAAGCGACGTGCAAATTTTTCCTTTTACCTCTTTTTGCCTCACCGGTTCCTAGACATTGTGCTTACCGCTAAGATTCAGTGAGTCTGGCGTAACTCAGTATAAAGGCGGCTTTACAAGCTAGAAACTTCTTTGCTGTGTTGGCGGAACTCACTGAATGAAGAAATTTTAAGCAAATATTTCAGCGTCTTGTGCCCTTCTTATGTTCTACATCGTATACTTTTATCAACAGGTGCACCACAACCAGAATATATCCGTTTTCTCCCTCGATGGACGATAGAGGGTTCATCATGCCCTTACCCACCCTTTCTTTTAGGGATCCCCTGAACATAGACTGCAGTGGTGGGATCGATGTGGGATGGGGCCTTTCGAGACTGCTGCAGGTGATGTAGGTTCAGTAGAAATTTAGTACGTCCAGGGCTAGCGAAGTTCCTCACTCTCCGTTGGTCGTAACATTGAATATCTTTAAGCTCGCGTATCCCATTTTGCGTGTAACTCTTGCAGAGTTGTATGCACTGATGGGACTAGAATCACGAGTCGCTTAAGAGACCCAGCACCTTCTTCGTAACACATGTCCATGTCTACTTGACAGAGTTTTGGTCACTCTTACTGTATCCAGCCGACCACCTTGCTGGACGAGGTTATCTCCTCGGCTGTGGGTTCGTAAGAGAATGTCAGTAAAGAATCTGGCACCACATATTGTAGTAACGAAATGGTAACTGTTTGCAGATGTTTAGCAGCATACTAGTAATGAATGCTGTGTCGCGTCCAGCCATAGACACTAAGTTTGCTTGCCTAAAAGGACTCTAGGGCAGCCTTATTTAAGATGACTTTGGTAAGCCGTTGTTGAGATTTTGTTTACCCACATTTCGGTTATCATTGTTCTCTTCGTAAAGCATAATGCCTTTGCAATGAGGCTTTGGTGCAACCGTGCTGGCTGTAAAGTGCAGACGTGAGGAGCGCCGAACAAACACTTATCATTGAGATGAATGCAACAAGTCGTCCACTGTTTCAGCATGTTTCTCCCTCACACGCATCTAAAGGACCATTCCCACCTTAGTTGTTCTTTTCACAAGAATTGATAATTGCACACAGAATCGTCCGATTTAATCAAGTGGACGCAAACTTTTGCTCGGATTAATAGCACAAGGAAAACACAAAACTGGGTGGCACTTCTCGCTACCGCGCTTCATCCCGATGCTGGTCCTTAGCTTTTAAGCAAATCCTTGGCTTCCTCGGAGACAAAGGGTCGAATTCGGACCTCAGGTCGGTCGGGCTCAGCTTGCATTCTGCAAGCTAATCCAACACTCTGTGCTTTTGGAGGTTCAGGCAGGAGGAGGACAATGGCAGTTGCAAAATAGACCACACGGATAAAGATACGTACATCCACATCTGCGAACGATTAAATGCAAATTTCCGACCCTTTGAAGTGACAGTAAGTCATTAGGTAAAGGGATATCGAACACTTTACAAAATAAATGACCCCAAACATCCGATTCGTCTGAGGCTGAGTCCATTCGTGAATTCAGTCTCTCAGTCACTCGGTTGGGCAGGCCACGTGCACCTACCAGTGGCTGAGTGAGAGCAGGCTTGAAGTGACCGCCATTACACCCAAGGTGTGACCAATGGACTAATCAGGCAATCAGGAACGAAAGAAAGAGGCAGGGACGATAAAGCAGCCACGAGGTGAAAGCTCTGCAACCTTGGACAGGAACGTCTCACTAAACTTGAAGATGCACCCATCACTATAGTGCAGCCTTCCATCACTATGTAATGAATGCCAGCATACTTTCTAATTAATCCGTTTCATTTTTGTGTTTCATCTAAATTACAATCCCAGAGCGAGATCATCTGAGTACCAATGGAAAGGAATCGAAATGTCAAAAGTTTTATTTATCGCTATAAACTGGTGTACAGCGATTGGTCGCCAGACTGCTATGCAACAACGCACGACTGTCAGGCAGACCACTGTCTAGATAAGTGAATCCTGCAATGGGAAAAACAGCGCGTTTAGTAAACACAAAGTTAGATCCAGAGTATTTGAGTAAAGCGCATGAGTAGACAGTTCGCGCGGGCTTAAATAAGGCTTGACGACAACATGAGGATCACGGAGTTGAAGAGTGCTGCGTTATCTAATGCAGTGTAGGTAGACCCGCTAGTGGTGGTAGTTGCGAACGATGAGGCAGTGGTTGCAGCGGTTGAAGCATTGGAGGTAGTCCGATCGACCGTTGAGGCTGCGAGTGATACGGTAGAACCTTCTAAAGTTGTCTCCACAGGACTTGTAACGTGTGAAGTGCTAATCGTCGTAGTTGTAGACCCGTCTTCCTTACCTATCCAAAGCAACAAATTTCGTCCATCATATCTTTTACCGTCCACATGTCAACTAATAGCAACTGTGCATAGTAGGACAATAGCGGCTGCCTTAGTAAACACGACTATCCTACTCACTGTATTTGAATCATCTTGCCAGAATCAAACAAATTCTGATGTAGCTTAGTTTCTAATAAACATTACCATTTGTTAGTAGTTTGGCATTCCATAAATGGGGTAAAAAGGACTCGCCTTTATCCAATGGTGGTGTAGTCACGCTCAATTCATCGCTGTAATAATAATGTCCATTAACGTATACACCAACATAGGCAGTAATATTTTGTCCTGGGTTTAAGCCTGTGATCAAATGCTTGGTATAATCTTGTGCTATCGTGGTTTCATAAGACCCTCCACCGCGATCATAATAAGCATAATAGAATCTATTCTTGCCGAGGTTTTCAGGCGGCTCACTCCACGTCAAAACCACGGTGGATGAGTCCACTGCTTCCAAACTCACGTTCTGGGGAGCATGGGCACCTGCACAAATGAAAAACAATGATTATTCAATATTGTTGGGTGAGCAATGAAGCTTCATTCATACCACTATGCTCTCACATGCCATCAATGAATGGGGATGGGGGTGGAGTGATCACGCGTCAGGGCGGTTGGAACAATAACCAGGCTTAATGCCGATATGTATAGATCCGAGCTATAAGCTCCACGTACCAATGGGTAAGCCAACAAGCTAAGACTGTCAGGTAGTCTGGGTCCGTGCAGTAAAAATGCATCTTACTAACGGACCAATCGCACTGCATAACATTCCGCATTGTGCACATTTCATAGTTGTGGGCTTCAATAAGACCTGGAGACTGCCACTTTATCTCTCAACGCTATGCCATTATGCATCACAATGAAGAGAGCACTATAAAACACTTTGAGGTGCCCTTAATACCAGGTTTGCAATGTTTGTGACAAGAGGCAGGAAGTGTGCGTACGCAAGGTGAGCATTAACAAACGGGTAATTGTTTTCAATAATGCTGTTGTGTCAGAGAACCTAAGTCCAAGTGGAGACAAAGCGCATGCGTCTGTAAGTTGACAGGAAAATAGTAAATGATAATATTTATCGGAAAGTGTTCGTATATGCCAATCAGATGGATTTGAGCTACCCTACGCTACTTTCGATGCATTGCCTGTAGCCGCGTCTAGCTCAAAGTCATCCGATTCAAACAATGACTCGTGTAGGCTCCCAATACAGAACTTGTAACATTCTCACACGTGCCACACAAATAAGTTAGACGAAGTTGTGCTCATCACAAAGCGGATACAAGTTTAACGGCACCATAGAGACAAACATGGAAAGTTGTGAAGAGAATTAAGGAGCAGAGATTGTGACGCCAAGCAAGGGAACATGCCTATTTGGCCGTATTAAGCCAAGTTGCCTGCAATGTGATGCGATGCAAAGCTACAGCACTCTCCTCATCCTGGCTGCATGCACAAGTATAGTAAATGCCCTCATTTGTGAATATTTCAAAGCATACACTGATTAGAGTGAAACATAAGAAGAGATAGCTTACGGATAGCCACTGCAAATCCTCCATACAAGATGGAAATTGCCAGCAAAGTGAGGCAGATGTGAAGCGACATCACTGCTCAAGAAATAACTCACATTCACACTCCACACACCTGTGCTTATAAATGTGTTGCAAGCCAATGGAAATGCCCTCTCTTGCCCCACGAAGCCAACTGCACACTTACACGCACACCGTGAGCCCATTGATCATTGGATAGTCTGAGACAATGTGCTAGTTAGTCTGGTGAAGATGTCTGCCCCATCAGCATTACAGCGTTTACCCTCAACTATGTGACCAGCTACAATATTGCGAATGGGTAATTTGCATGCAGTTACGAGAAAGTCGACACGAGCACTAAAACCATAAAAGCAAATAGGTTAGCAAAGGCAAATTCGGTGGGTGTAGGTCTGTCGGTTGCAGCGATTGTAGGAATGGACGCCGAATCTTTGGCGCAGGCATTGAGAATTGATGGTAGATCCACTCAACGGATGCTTCTTCGACATCCGTTCGAATTAGGACGCACCGCTATTACACCTGGAGGCCTACACGTCAAAAAGCACTTAGTGCTACATAGTGGATAAATTTGTTGCACTGCCTGTGGCTGATTCCATAGTAGGAGATGATCGAGTTGTAGCTGTGACCAACAAGCACGGCTTGCCTTCCCATCGTGGTGCGTACTTTGATCAAACGCCCAAAATGGACTAATCTGCCCTTCTAATAAATGCAGCTACTGCCTGAAATCATCTGAGGTGACAAGCAGAGTTATACATTTCATTAAAATTGTGGTTATTTGTGCGCAACAGCTATTCGTTGTGCGTTGCAGTCGCAGTTGCACTCATCACCAAATGACGGGTTGAGGCGTGGATTGTCATCGTTGGAAATAGCTCAGCGTTCAGCGAAGTTGCATGGCCATTCAGTAACAAACCGTCATTTTGTCGTAATGTGCTATGGGGCTGCATTTTCTTTGCTGGGTGAAATTCCACACCTACATAACCAATTTGGTGGCATGAAAACTTCATGCGCCAATATTGCATCACCAAGAGACTACGCCTTAATGGAGTAAAAGAAGCTGCATAGTAGCCAGCCCTTCACTGCTCTCCGCAGGCTGTACTGTTGCTTCTGGTCATGGTTTTTAGGCCGTCTCGATGGCCTCTAAGACCTTCTGCACGAAAGGAGGTAGTCTGTTCTTCCATAAAGCTGCAGTTTATTGCAGCGTCACTATAAACTCATGTGGCCACGTTTATGAGTCTTTTAGGAACCTGTTAGATTCTCCACGTTAGATGAATTTGCAGGCAAGCAGAACTGAGGTAGCCTCACACAAGTGACCAATACGAGCAGATAGCAACTCAAACTCATGTGAGTAGGCGACGAATGGATGACACAAGTCAGCATCCAACTCTGCATCCGGCCTAAGACAAGGGAGAAACGAAGAGGCTGAAAGAATTAGATAATGTGGGATAATGTGAAGGCGTAGAGGTCATTAGGTGAGTCTGTCTGGACTAACGTGGACTAGTGCACCATCGGTCGACGCGTTGGAGCGTGTACATCAGCCATGTGATCTGGTAGCGGACCACTGTCTTGTACGCGCTTGACTGCTCTAGCGCAACCTTTTCATGCTGAAGCGTGAAACACTCAGAAATTACTTTTTTTTACAATATTGGCAGCCAGATGCAGTTGAAATGACTGTTGCAGCTAAATGCAACCCAAAGGCCTAACATCTTTGCTAGCCACAAACGTCCTAAGGATGGCCTTATTTTAGATAAGCTTATTGAGACCTTGTCGTAGTCCTTTTCGCTTATTTTACAACTTGCCTTACCTTTTTCGCTATGAAACATGGTGAAACTCCATCAAGGCTTTAAATAATGCTTTCCCTCCGAGGAAAAGACCAGCAAACACCTGATGTAGTAGCTCGTTCTGTCCTCACAAAGAGTAGGCAGTCCCTCTCCGTCTCAGTCGTTACCTCCACACCAATTGCTCCTTTCTCTACGCAATTGCCTTATTCTGTTGGGTTTGTTGAAGTCATTACTTGCAGTGATGGCATCACAGGACCACAGAGAGGTTCTGCCACTTGAACGATGGGTTTTCAGGTGTCGTTGCTCACTGGTCCTTAGAAAGTAGACAACTTCGTGTGCATTCAGCAATGCCTTGAAGTGGGTTCTTGGGAGTAAGGGATTCTAATCAAGTCAACCTAAGGAAAGCTGCAGTGGGAGACGATTGGTTTAAATGAACAGTAGCTTTTGTGACGGGCGTGCAAGAAATGCTGAATAAGGAGGTTGGATGACTTCATTTGTTCAGTGACCCAATTGGGACGAGTTTAAGCACAAACGATCTGACACTGAGATAAAACTGTTCACAGTTTTGTTCGAAGACGTGCCACTTGTTCATCTCGAACAGGGGTTGTGCGACACTCAGTCGTTTGAAGAAATGAGTGCCTCGACGTTGTGATTGGGAACCATCACGGTCAGTGCCATCACTGACGGATGAGCTGCTGTTCAACGTTCCATCACCTTTGGCATTCATGCATTGTACGCCATCGTTGAGTTGACCAGAATCCACAGCACTGTATGCCATTTAACGAGTAATGCACTTGCTGTCCGTCTTCTCGTTTAGTATCAGCAAAGCAGATCTGTGATGCATATATCGACTGCCAGTGACTAGACGTGTCTTCCACAGTAGCCTAGCTCCTCACACGTGTACTGTTGAAGTTGATATTCTGGCCCGAACTCTAGTCAAAATTCAGCTATTTGAGGTATATCCGGAAATGTGGAAGGATGGGAGTGGTGGTTAGGAATGGAAGTCCGTGCGCTGACGCATGCCACCACCTGCCTCCACAGACTTGGTCTGCACTAGTTTCTTAAACCTCATCCCACCATTCCTCAAACCCTGCTGATTGTCTCACTTCTCGACCCCGCACAACCCGTTGTGGTCTCCCAGTCGATCAGTAATAGTCCCGACGTGGATTTTAGGGAACACTTTTCCACCATTTCATTAGGTGTCACCACTTCAGGCAGTCAAATTCATGTTCCACCTTCGTGACCCATTATACTGCCCAAGTTTAGGGATCAGTGTGTCAAAAGCAAACTTATGTGTCTCTCTGCATTGCAGAAAGGTGGCTTGGTAAATCCTTGCCGCACGTTAGCCAGCAACTGCCGCCTTTACTGATCGCCGCCATGGAAAGCTTGACGCACCTCTGAACCACGTAAAATTGGTTGCATATTTGGGGCAGACAAGTCCCCTATGCTTTAGCTCTTAACTTCGGCTCCTTAATCCACAAGTTGCCATTAAATTTTGGCAGCATGTCCTTTGGCTTGCGTTTGGAGATGTTGAACAGTCCTACCACCAATTCGAAATTGCAGAGCAGCTTTATTCAGGGCCAAATCCTGGACACCAAATGCTTTGTTTTGAGGCAATAACATGGGACGCCTACACGATTGTTCGACACCAAGTTGTTAAGCTCCGCGTTGCTTATGATGAGTGCCTAGTTTGGGCCAGTTGGTTATCCATCAGCGCTGCATCTCACCTTCGTCTGGAATCGCAGATCCCTCAGAGTGCTAAAGTGGACACTTCTCTCAATCTCTGACGTTTAAGCGGTAAAAAGACAAGCGAGTCGCGCAATGCACTAGCCTGGCATTAATATTACTATTTTTTCGTAAAACTGGAAGGCTTTTGATTTCTAGGCGATTTACAACATGTATTTTTTACGATTTAGATGCCCTTTGCGGGCATTGTGAAGATGTTCATCCCGACCAGACTTGCACATTTATAGTGCGCTGTCCGAAGTGACCCCTATACACTCCATAAAGTGAAAGAAGCGGTAGAGGAATTGGCAAGCTAGAGGGACTTCCCTTCAGTTTCCTCCTTGACTCAGGTGCAGCCAAGCCTTTAGTGAATCCCCAAGCTTCCACAGATCTCCGCATTAAGTTCTGTACTGGTCCTCCCTCTGCCAAACTTCTCTCAGCAGAAGGGAGGAGGATGAAGTTAAAGGGGAAGGCGTCATCAAAAGTCTCGCTAAGGAGGAAACATGGACAGTGTAATTTATTATGTGCCTCGAGTTAGTTTGGGATGCGATACTTGGCATTGACTTCCTTCGTAACACCAAGGCGGTCCTGAATTTTGCAGAAGACAAATTTGCGTCCCATTGTTATAAGGGAACGATCCCCGTCCAACCTTTTTCAAAAAAAGGACTCAGGTAAAATCTGTAATGCCCTTTTCGATGCTGCGGGCATCCTTACTATTAAATTAGATTAGCTTTGCTCCCAGTTGACACATCACAGATAGCGAGAGAAAGGAGCTGCGCTCATTGCTTAGCAGGTACCCGAACATGTTGTCATGGCAGGGAGCGAGACGCAGACGAACAAATATCGTCAAACATACTATTGACACCAGCGAGGATAGGCCCATTTTGCAACCACTCAGACGTATGCCGTCGCCCCTGCTGGACGGAGTGAACCGTCTGGTGGGAGAGATGATCAAAGATAAAGTTGTAAAACCATCCAAGTCACCATAAGCTTCCCTAATTGCACTGGTAAAGAGAAGAGACGGTAGTCTGCGGCTGTGTATCGGTTACAGAAAGCTAAATGCCGTAACTAAGGAGGACGCCTTTCTCTTACCTCATGTAAACGATTCCTTGGATTCCCTGCATGGATCAAAGTGGTTCTCCACACTAGACTTAAAATTCGGCTACTAGCAAGTAGAAGTGGCGGAAAACGATAGAGAGAAGACGTATTTCATAGTCCATAACGGGCTTTGTGAATTCCAGACAATGCCGTTTGAAGTCCGTAACGCCGCAGCTACTTTTCAGAGCCTGAGGCAGAGAGCACTGATTGGGCTTTTTCCGAAACATTGTATAATTTACCTTGATGACGTCCTTGTTTTCGGTAGGGACACTGGTGAACATAATGCCAATCTTAAACTAGTCGTGGACCGTCTGTAAAATGTAGGTCTCACCTTGAATACAAGGAAGTGCTATTGTCTGCGCCGTTTAGTGGCCTTCTTGGGGCACACAGTCTCGTCAGATGGGATGGCTGTCACCGAAGATCGTGCAAAAGAAGTGAGAACCTGGTCAACACCAACTAATCAGACGGAACTCTGCAGTTTCCTCGTTTTGGCAAAATACTACGGGCGTTTCGTTAAAGGCTTTGCCACGATCGCTAGTCTCCTACACAAGGTGGCCGAGAGGCAGGCAAAAGGAATTTCAAGTGGCAGAACCATCATGATGAAGTCCTCAAAGAAGTAAAGCGAACGCTTTGCTCTGCTACGATTCTGGCTTTACCAAACTTCAAGACCGGCGCACCACCCTTTGTACTTGGCATAGCAACGTGGTTGCATTAATCCGCAGACCTCTCTCAGCAGAAAGGCATAGCGGTATGGTAAGAACCCCATTTTTAAGCAGTGGAGAAACACACAGAGTACGGATCCAGACCCGCCCTTGGTATACGACAGGTTTTTGGCATCCTCGTGCAAGCCCACTGCAGATGAGATGAAATCGGTCAGCAAGGTAGGCAGCCAGACAGAAATGGTAACAATGGTTCAAACTCTCCCTGGAAGATGAGGTCTTGTAGTACCAAGATGATGTCACGTCTACGAAGCGTCTGGTTGTTTTAGGTTCCCTGATACAAACAGTCCTTCAAGAGTTGCACGAACAATTGGACCATGTAGGCAAGAAAAAAGGTGGTGGAGACCTCGATGAAGCGATACTGGTGGCTCTTTCTTTCCCCAGACGTGCATGACTTCTGCCGAACCTGCATTACTTGCAGCAGTTTCAAGAACCCTCATTTTACAGCAGTTGCACCCCTGCAGCCTATGCCCACAGGATTTCCGGGCGAACGAGTGGGATAGACATTATGAGTCCTTTACCACTTACGAAGAAGGGAGATCGGCATATATTTATGGCTGACTACTTCACGAAAGTAGCCAAAGCAGAACCTGTGAAGTCACAAGACGCCGAGACGACCGCGTCAACCTTTTTTAATCGTTGGATCTGTCAAGACGGAGTGCCTGAACCAGTTTATAGCAATCAAGTTCCTAATTCCGAAAGCCGACTCATCGCTGAACTCTGCAGGTCCCTTGGAATTGCAAAGACGCACACGACACCGGACCCAGATGGGACTACCAAAGGCTTTCACGATGGAGGTACAACTGGAAGATTGGGCTACGGCCCATACATCAACCGGTGTCTTTTCGTTCAAGATGCTCACAAGCCGCGAATAGAGAGTTCCCTTCGATGTGTTTCTACCGAGTAAGGAAGTGGCTACCGATAATGTCCTGGAGTGAGCTACTGGCGGTAGCACCGGGCACAGCGCTCAAAAGACGTGGGGGCTGTGTAGCGTTCCGAGGCTGCCTCGAAGGCAAAAGAAGGCAGAATGCTAGGGCAGAATACATATATATTCAACGGACAGAGGGAAATGGGCTACTGGCATGACCCGGAGGCCAGCCCACACAGCTAGGGCAGTACGGCCACCTCTGTGTCCTTGACCAAAACCGGTAGTTCCCACAAACACAGTACTACAGGCTGTGTAGTACTTATGACCTTTAGATGTGCCTTGAAGGCCAGAGGTGGGTCGACAATTAGAACCTGGTTGCGGAGCGGCGTGGTGCGGTGACTCCCAGGAGCGCGACTTGTCCCTGTTCTGGGCTCTCCTACATGATCTCTTTAGACCCTGTCCCTTACTTGCAATAATAACATCGAAGCGTGTGCAGACTTTTTGTAGCTAGGGCGGTAGGAGGAGCTGGGGGAGTTTTTTAAACTATGGGCTTTCTGTTTACGCGATTGGGGTGGGGATGTATAAAGGCTAGTCGATTTGAAAGCGGTTTTAAGGCTCACTAGCGTTCCTTTTTAGTGTGCTTTGCGCTTTAGGAAGATCTTATTGCATCGTGTAAAATCTAGGCAGCTATTTTACAAAAATTCTTGGTAAAATTAGGGATTTACTCGATGTGGCATTTTAGTGCAACAATGCAAAATCATTGGTGTCTTTTAACAGATGAAATGTTCAAAATGCTGATTTAAACATGGGATTGTCCTTAATGGATTCGCTAGTTCTTGTTTGGCATTTAAAGGCGCATCCATTTTGCGTTTGGATTTCGTTATTTAAACCTTTTGAAGGTTGTTTGTGGATGTAGCCTATTTTCTCATTAGTGTGACGTGAGTTCATTACTTAGTTCGTGACAAGTGATTTCATTTAATGGTATGCTCGGATGTTTTCCTTTTTCTTGCCTGTGGCTTTTCGTGCTTAGAAAGGTAAAAATTGATGTAAGTGCTTAGTGCATATCTCAAACATTGCAAGCTGGCATTTCGTCCATTGAGGCGAAATCGTTGCATCCGATCTTGGTGACCTTTTACTTTGAAGAAGCCCAAGTGTTTAATCCATTTCTTGTCCACCCTGGATCGAAATCCAGGATTTCTGAGGTCGCTCGTTGGGTGGATGATGAAGTGTCCACTTCTTGAAAAGTATTAATGGGTTGCATGGGACCTTAATGTAATGTTTGAATGGTTACTGCTGTGTAGGCCCAGTGACGGTGTTTTACACACATGCACGCATCTCGGTCTTTTGAGGTTGAAGCATTTTTCGACGGACATATCTTGGGCAAAGAAGACACGGGAATTGGACGAAGAGAATACGGAATGAGAATTGGGATTTGTCTCCCTAACCGCTAATATGTGTGTGACCTCACGATGTACATTTTCTATTGCTCTGTAATGGAGGACTGTGATGCTGGCATTGCTGTTGGCATAGGATGGATGGGCTTCCTATGGGGATGCAGAGGAGGTGGCCTGTTGATGAGACGGGAATTGTGTTGGGAGGAGGGTTGAAGTCTCTAGCCTATGGATTATCCGATGTAGACTTATGCAGGTATTTGCGGGTAGAATTGTCTTCTGTTTCCATGATTGTCATCTGTTTCTCTGTTCCACCCGCAGTGTTGGTTTATTGAAATACGTGCAATGGAGTCGTTGATGTCCATTCTGCATGCGAGATATGCAATCGGGGCGATTGACGATGGGTCGCCTCAGTTTGTTACAGAACTTCTACACGAATCTCTCTTACTTTGGCTTCAACTGTTTCCTATCTCATCCCATCTCTCGTTTGATGAAGACCTTGGTGCATTGTCTGCGATAAACCATCTCTACCATCTCATTTTGTTGCATTGATTTGTGGAGGCTACCATCATTTGCCTCTTCTCGCCTCACTTTTCGGTTCCACGCTTTTTGGGACTTCCTGTTTCTACCACGGAGATGAACAAATATCGTCAAAAATACCGTTGACACGGGCGAGGATAGGCCAATTTGGCAACCACTCAGACGTATGCCGTCGCCCCTGCTGGACGAAGTGAACCGTCTGGTGGAAGAGATGATCAAGGATGAAGTTATAAAACCATCCAAGTCGCCATGGTCCTCCCCAATCTCATTGGCAAAGAGAAGAGACGGTAGCCTGCGGCTGTGTATCGATTACAGAAAGCTAAATGCCGTAACTAAGGAGGACGCCTTTCCCTTACCTCATATGAACGACTCGTTGGATGCTCTGCATGGATCAAAGTGGTTATTGACACTAGACTTAAAATCCGGATACTGGCAAGTAGAAGTGGCGGAGAAGTGGCGGAAAACAATGGAGGGAAGACGGCTTTCATAGTGCCTAACGGGCTTTGTGAATCCCAGACAATGCGGTTTGAAATCTGTAACGCCGCAGCCACTTTTCGGCGCCTGATGCAGAGATCACTGATTGGGCTTTTTCGGAACATTGCATAATTTACCTCGATGACGTCCTTGTTTTTGGTAGAGACACTTGTGAACATAATGCCAATCTTAAACTAGTCGTGGACCGTCTGTAAAATGTAGGTCTCACCTTGAATACAAGGAAGTGCTATTGTCTGCGCCGTTTAGTGGCCTTCTTGGGGCACACAGTCTCGTCAGATGGGATGGCTGTCACCGAAGATCGTGCAAAAGAAGTGAGAACCTGGTCAACACCAACTAATCAGACGGAACTCTGCAGTTTCCTCGTTTTGGCAAACTACTACAGGCGTTTCGTTAAAGGTTTCGCCACGATCGCTAGTCCCCTACACAAGGTGCCCGAGAAGCTGGCGAAAAAGAATTTTAAGTGGGAGTGCGAACATGACGAAGCCTTTAAAGAACTAAAGCGAACGCTCTGCTCTGGTCTGCTCCTTTCCGATTCTGGCTTTGCAGAACTTCGAGACCGACGCACCACCATTTGTACTTGGCACGGACGCCAGTGACGTGGCCATGGGCGGCGTCCTCTCACAAAGAGACAAAGAAGGCAAGGAACATGTCAACGCCTATGCTAGCGCCAGACGAAACAAAAAATGAGACAGAAGAGTGCAACAGAACGTGAACTTTTCGCCATCTGCACAATAGTGCGACACTTCAAACACTACCTGATAGCGAGACAGGTCATAGTGAGAGCAGACCATCAGGCACTGACCTGTTGAAACGATGAAGATCGACCGTTCGGTTGCACGCTGGTACGAGGAACTGCAACAATATGACTTCACTGTGCATAGCAACGCGGTTGCATTAATCCGCAGACCTCTCTTAGTGAAAAGGCATAGTGGCATGGTGGGAACCCTACTCTTAAGCGTACTGCATTTCTCTGCGATTCGTCTGTTACCGTAGCTGTGATTTTAAGGGGCAAAAGACTTGTTTTTAATTCTTGCATGTCAAAAATTCTATCATTTGGTATTAGAATTGTTAGTTATATTCGTCCATTGAGGCGAAATCGTTGCATTCCATCTTAGTGGTCTTTTACTTTGAAGAATGTCAGTTGTTTAATCCATTTCTTGTCCACCTTGATTTGAACTCCAGGATTTCTGAGGTCGCTCGTTGGGTGGATGATGAAGTGTCCACTTCTTGAAAAGTATTAATGGGTTGCATGGGACCTTAATACAATGTCTGAATGGTTACTCCTGCGTAGGCACAGTGACGGTGTTTTGCACACATGCACGCATCTCGGTCTTTTGAGGCTGAAGCACTTTTCGATGGACATATCTTGGGCAAAGAAGACACGGGAATTGGACGAAGAGAATACGGGATGAGAATTGGGATTTGTCTCCCTAATCGCTAATATGTGTGTGACCTCACGATGTACATTTTCTATTGCTCTGTAATGGAGGACTGTGATGCTGGCATTGCTGTTGGCATAGGATGGATGGGCTTCCTATGGGGATGCAGAGGAGGTGGCCTGTTGATGAGACGGGAATTGTGTTGGGAGGAGGGTTGAAGTCTCTAGCCTATGGATTGTCCGATGTAGACTTATGCAGGTATTTGCGGGTAGAATTGTCTTCTGTTTCCATGATTGTCATCTGTTTCTCTGTTCCACCCGCACTAACAAAGCCCTGCGATCCATTATTTGCCTACATTTACTTAAGCAAAGAAATTCATTGGCACTCGGCATGCCTGTGTGACGAGGTGACGTCGCTTTGTAACTAGCCATTTCGTTATTAGTAGCACCCTCGTCGGTGCACAACATTACTAATGGAATCTACTCCATTAATGCCCCTAATGTACACATAAGACCCTCGAAGCCAAATCCACAATATCCTCAAATGTTGTCGCTCGCATTCCACGATGGCACTGGGTACCACAATCAGCCTTCGTGGTGCCAGGTGGGTCCTAATTTGCGACTAATAATATTTTTAACAAGCATAGTAAAATTTACTCCACCTTCGTATGAAGGGATTTTAGCCTATTATTTATGTTGTTAACGATATCCGTCGATGAATCGCAAAACAAAAATTGACGATTACGTGCAATTTCTACGAAGCATGAACTTTGTTGCTAAGTGGAAAAATACTAGCCGATAAGTCAAAAGATTTGCCATGTGGAATGCTTATGTTTTTAAATGTGCTAAGTAGGCTAGAGGCGGGAGGATAACTGGGATTTGGTTGCGGAGCCGTGTGGTGATCTCGAAGGGCGCGATTAATATCCGTATTGAACTCTCCTACAGGATCTCTTTGCATTCTCTTTCTTACTTATAATAAAGATGTTGAAGCGTCTTCGGACAAAGGCGGTAATAGGGTGAGTCGGAACTCTCTACATGGGTGGCAGCGTTGGCGGAACTTCCTCATTTTAAGACAGGAATAAATGTTGGAGATTGGATGAAGACCGTGAGGTTCAACATTCGCTAATCTTCCACGTTCTTCCTCATGAGCTTTTCTCAGCAGCAATTAATGTCGGAGACTCACCTGACTCCGACCTTGACCAGTGCGGTGAGCTATTGACTCCACTCTTGATCGGCAGGCAGGAGGAGTCGCTGCCTAGGTAGTTTTTTCGCCGCTATCAAAAGCCAGGCGAAAACGATGAGGAGTACGCTGAGGTCCTGCAAATCCTAGCCAAATGGGCCTTCAGAGGCTGCCCACCTAACAAGGTGAAAAGTTGGGTGGCTGTTTAATTCAAAGCCGAAGTCCGACCACCCAACATCGCAGCGAAGCTTATGTCGTGAAGACCAACGATCTCAGCTGTTCTACGTGGTTAACCGCCGACCGCATCCTCCACGTCCACGTTGGACTCCGTCGCGTCGTATTTTAAAAGCAGGTGAGCCGCACTATTTCTTATACTGCCTACCTTCATACGGTTTTACTCCCATTTATGGGAGTTTCTAGCAAGCTAGAGGGGCGTCCCTTCAGTTTCCTCCTTGACTCAGGGGCGGACAAGTCGTTAGTGAATCCCCAAGCTTCCACAGATCTCCGCATTAAGTTTTGTACTGCTCCTTTCTCTGCAAAACTTTTCTCAGCAGAAGGGGGGAAGATGAAGGTAAAAGGGAAGACGTCGTTAAAAGCCTCGCTAAGGAGAAAACCTGGACAGTGTAATGTAAAATATGCCTCGAGTTAATTTGGGATGCGAAACTTGGCATTGACTTCCTTCGTAACACCAAGGCGGTCCTGAATTTTGCAGAAGACAAATTTGCGTCCTATCAGTATAAGGGAACGATCCCCGTCAAACCTCCTCCAAAAAGGACTCACGCGAAATCTGTAGCGCCTTTTTCGATACTTCGGGCATTTTCATCAACAGCTTTGGTGAACTTTGCTCCCAGTTGACACAGACCACCGATGGCGAGAGAAAGGAGCTACGCTCATTGCTTAGCAAGTATTTGAACATGTTTTCGTGGCAAGGAGCGAAACCCGGAAGAACAAATATCGTCAAGAATACTATTGACACGGGCGAGGATAGGCCCATTTGGCAACCACTCAGACGTATGCCGTCGCCCCTGCTGGACGAAGTGAACCGTCTGGTGGAAGAGATGGTCAAGGATGAAGTTATAAAACCATCCAAGTCGCCATGGTCCTCCCCAATCTCATTGGCAAAGAGAAGTGACGGTAGCCTGCGGCTGTGTATCGATTACAGAAAGCTAAATGCCGTAACTAAGGAGGACGCCTTTCCCTTACCTCATATGGACGACTCGTTGGATGTTCTGCATGGATAAAAGTGGTTATTGACACTAGACTTATAATCCGGATACTGGCAAGTAGAAGTGGCGGAGAAGTGGCGGAAAACAATGGAGGGAAGACGGCTTTCATAGTGCCTAACGGGCTTTGTGAATCCCAGACAATGCGGTTTGAAATCTGTAACGCCGCAGCCACTTTTCGGCGCCTGATGCAGAGATCACTGATTGGGCTTTTTCGGAACATTGCATAATTTACCTCGATGACGTCCTTGTTTTTGGTAGAGACACTGGTGAACATAATGCCAATCTTAAACTAGTCGTGGACTGTCTGTAAAATGTAGGTCTCACCTTGAATGCAAGGAAGTGCTATTGTCTGCGCCGTTTAGTGGCCTTCTTGGGGCACACAGTCTCGTCAGATGGGATGGCTGTCACCGAAGATCGTACAAAAGAAGTGAGAACCTGGTCAACGCCAACTAATCAGACGGAACTCTGCAGTTTCCTCGTTTTGGCAAACTACTACAGGCGTTTCGTTAAAGGCTTCGCCACGATCGCTAGTCCCCTACACAAGGTGCCCGAGAAGCTGGCGAAAAAGAATTTCAAGTGGGAGTGCGAACATGACGAAGCCTTTAAAGAACTAAAGCGAACGCTCTGCTCTGGTCTGCTCCTTTCCGATTCTGGCTTTGCAGAACTTCGAGACCGACGCATTACCATTTGTACTTGGCACGGACGCCAGTGACGTGGCCATGGGCGGCGTCCTCTCACAAAGAGACAAAGAAGGCAAGGAACATGTCAACGCCTATGCTAGCGCCAGACGAAACAAAAAATGAGACAGAAGAGTGCAACAGAACGTGAACTTTTCGCCATTTGCACAATAGTGCGACACTTCAAACACTACCTGATAGCGAGACAGGTCATAGTGAGAGCAGACCATCAGGCACTGACCTGTTGAAACGATGAAGATCGACCGTTCGGTTGCACGCTGGTACGAGGAACTGCAACAATATGACTTCACTGTGCATAGCAACGCGGTTGCATTAATCCGCAGACCTCTCTTAGTGGAAAGGCATAGTGGTATGGTGGGAACCCTACTCTTAAGCGTACTGCATTTCTCTGCGATTCGTCTGTTACCGTAGCTGTGATTTTAAGGGGCAAAAGACTTGTTTTTACTTCTTGCATGTCAAAAATTCTATCATTTGGTATTAGAATTGTTAGTTATATTCGTCCATTGAGGCGAAATCGTTGCATTCCATCTTGGTGGTCTTTTACTTTGAAGAATGTCAGTTGTTTAATCCATTTCTTGTCCACCCTGGATCGAAATCCAGGATTTCTGAGGTCGCTCGTTGGGTGGATGATGAAGTGTCCACTTCTAAAAAAGTATTAATGGGTTGCATGGGACCTTAATATAATGTCTGAATGGTTACTCCTGCGTAGGCACAGTGACGGTGTTTTGCACACATGCACGCATCTCGGTCTTTTGAGGCTGAAGCACTTTTCGATGGACATATCTTGGGCAAAGAAGACACGGGAATTGGACGAAGAGAATACGGGATGAGAATTGGGATTTGTCTCCCTAATCGCTAATATGTGTGTGACCTCACGATGTACATTTTCTATTGCTCTGTAATGGAGGACTGTGATGCTGGCATTGCTGTTGGCATAGGATGGATGGGCTTCCTATGGGGATGCAGAGGAGGTGGCCTGTTGATGAGACGGGAATTGTGTTGGGAGGAGGGTTTAAGTCTCTAGCTTATGGATTGTTTGATGTAGACTTATGCAGATATTTGCGGGTAGAATTATCTTCTGTTTCCATGGGTGTCATGTGTTTCTCTGTTTGTCTCCTTTTAGGTCTTTGCGACCCGTCAAGTTCATGGGTTCCACTCGCAGTGTTGGTTTATTAAAATACGTGGAATGGAGTCGTTGATGTCCAGTCTGCATGCGAAATGTGCAATCGGGGCGATTGACGATGAGTCGCCTCAGTTTGTTACAGAACTTCTACACGAAGGTGGTGATGGTGGTGGTAGGAGCTGTTAAGAATCTCTCTCACTTTTGCTTCAACTGTTTTCTATCTCATCCCGTCTTTCGTTTGATGAAAATCTTGGTGCATTGTCTGTGATAAACCATCTCTACCATCTCATTTTGTTGCATTGATTTGCGGAGGCTGCCATCATTTGCCTCTTCTCGCCTCACTTTTCGGTTCCACGCCTTTTGGGACTTCCTACTTGTACTACTGAGTGCTTAAATCCTTTCCATTAAGAAATGAATTTTAAAAAAATGGAACATTAGTAATGCGGTGGGTAGGCCGGTGGCATGCAGCTGGACCAGACTACGCAGAAAATTTGGACGGTTGCCAAACTGGGACTTGAAAGCGAACTGATAGTCGGGTGAGTGGACTTTTTCGCTTTGAGGACGATGGACGATTCTGTGTGTACTTTTTAATCTCTCCTATCTGTTTGGCGGAATGGAGTTTTATCTAGTTCCGTTTTGAGTAGATGTGGAGTGGCAGGAGAGGGAGAAATTGCCTTGTATACTCGATTATGAAAAGTAGGTAGCCCGACGAACTGCTCTATCCTTATAACTAACACGCTTTTCCTCAAAAACACTTTTGCTATTTCTTAAATTCAGCCTGTGTGCTGATCGGTGCCTTCTGCCAAGGAGGTGAGTGGTGGTGGAGGTGGAGTGGGTGCGATGGAGCAGGAAATCCCAAATCTTGGTGTCTGTACAGTGTAGTTTGGTGGGCTCCATTCATCTGGTCACTGGCGTGTCATTGTATGTGGTATGAGGGCAATAGATGGAATAAATATGAACCCCCAGTTGGCATGCTTCAAGTGTGCAGTCTGTGGAGTCAATGTGTTAGTAAGGCCACCAATCTAGTTAATGTTTGCAACGACACATAGAAAGGGTATGACTCGAGCGCCTCTTTTCTGTGACCTCTAGCTGCTGTGTAGGATCAGGAATGGAATGGGGGCGACGATTGTGAGCACGACTAACTGTAAGGCGGAATTGAGGTGAGGGAGGGGCGTTGAGGATGAACTTGAAGGCAGAAATTTGGATAGTGCCGAGGATTAGGATGAGTATCAAGTGTTGCAGTTTGGTCGAGTCTAACCGTGGTTGGGTTGCTTACTGTTGACCTACGTAGAAGTCAGTTGAGCAAAGATCGCCTTCGAGGAAAGATCTGCCACCACCATCGAGGCTGTTGCAAGACTCGGTCATTGACGGGATTGGTGTCAATGTCTTTGTGAGGAGACTGTGCAAGTGTGGATGGAGAGGTATGGATTTTGGGAGGCTAAGCAGGTCATGTGTATGACATACAGGAAGGTGTGGAGGAACAAAGGTGATGGCTTTCTCTTCTAGGCATAACTGCGATTTCGCATACCGATGGATGATCGTGCAAGAGGAAATGATTGGGACGGAGTGATGAGTGATATTGGAATGCGAGCACAGAGGCACGAAGGCGTGGAGAGGAAAGTCGGAGGCTCGTCTGTTGGGTAGAAGTTGCTGCGAGCGGAGAATGACATGCGATTCGCAAGCAAAACCAAGGAGTTGAGTGTCCATCCACATGTGCGGTAATGGAAAGGAACCTCACCTCTGATACAAGGGGAAATCATGACGCCCGAGGTGTTCATGAGAGGCGGGAATAAGGTGAAGGGAAGGGGTGGGAGAAGGTTCACGTGGTGTTTTGATATCCATTTAGTTAGCACACGGGTCTGCTCATTAACCTTCGTGATGTGCATCACCATTGTGACAGTGGAACCTTCCGCTCATGCTAGCAGATGGCCATTCCTTCTGCGTGCATGTCGTTCACATTGGTGAGAACTGAGGAGTGGATGGCGGAGAAGCGGTGGAAGCAAATCTGCTGTGTTACGTGTGTAAAGAAGAAATGCTGATCGCAAGAGAGAGTAATCAGCAATATCATCACCAAAGGCGACGCGTACAGAGTCAGCATTGTGGACAAGATGGGTTAATGAATTAGTCGGAGGAGAGGGAGGTGTAGTGTTTGAGTGGGACGTCGTTAGCTGTTGCAGATATTTGGAGGGTGGTTTATGGGAGTCGCGTGGGCACGCGCGTGTGGTGTGGCGGTTGTCATGGCTGCCTTCCAAGCAGTCGATCCGGGTTGGACTCCCGCCACGCGCAGTTGTTTCATTTCTCCTCCCCGCCCCCAATCCCTTTCTCCAATAGCCTCCTCTCACCGGCCTTACCACGACTCGCCCACGCCGGCCCCACATCTCTGCTGATTAACACCAACTTCGGTGGGAAGTAGAACTGCCATGTGCTACTGCTGCAAATAAGTAGTAGTGGTCCCGTCACCCGTTATGCTAAAACGGACAAACGGATGCGAAAAAAAACAGACCCACTTACAATCGCAAGACGCGCTTAGTAGCTCTGAAGAGGCGCGTTGGATTTATTTCTGCATGGCTCCCGTCAATGACTCGTCAGGCGCCTGGATACAGCATTCATTTGTTTATAAACGTACTCCGCAATGGGTGCACACAAAGTCCAAGTCCATTGAGTCCCCTTCTCACCCTCCCCTTATGGTGTCTAGGAGGGCCGGTTGTAAGCCTCGAGCAATTTCAGCTTTCCTCAATATCATTAAAGGGATGGCTTTGAGTGGTCTTCCTCTCTACATTGATCTTATTTTATCGGGCTGGTGAATGTTTTGAGCAGCCTCTAATAGCGATTTCTTAACGCACTCATTCAAAGCCTCCTTATACGTTGATAAAAGCCATGGGAATGAGAATATCCTTTGCAATGAGTAGGCGTAAGATTGTAGGTGGCTCAATTACAAGCCCAAAAAAAAAGGATTTTAATTTATTGCTATTACTGATTTGTGTTCCACATGCGCAAATACATACGCACTCAATCATGCATACAGCGTCATTAACCGATTGCGTGCAAAGTGGACGATCATCAGTGGGACAAGATGACTAGCTTTGGCCCACCTGAGGTTGGCCTCCGCAAAATTCCTTGATTAGTTAAATTGTGTGAATGAATGGCCGTAATTCATATTCATGACTGCATGAAAAGGTGTACAGCTGCTCTCCCTCGTCTGACGAACTCACTCTGCCAATACCAATTGTGCTATTTCTTTTCCACTTTTTTTTTACAGCGTTCCATCAAGCTCAGTCAGTATAACCTAGGTCAGACACTGTTACAGGAAATAACAATCTTGGTTGGTACTTAAAAACTGGCTTTGGGGAAATGCACAACAATTGTCCTGCCCTTCATTTCTGGATTCGTGTCAACTGCTGATTGCTACAAAGTATTGGAACGAAAAGGACGCTAATGATTTGCCACAATTCATCGTTAAGGAGACTCCTTCTGTTCGGTTCTTTTCCTAGAAGTTTCAGTTTTTCTTTTACGCAATGAAGCATGAGTATTGTCACTGTGTTGTTCACTGTTTTAGCAGTAATCTGATATAGATGAGCAGGCGGAGTGGTGGGATGCTGTTTGCTCAAGTCGGCATCGCTAACCACAATGAAGCCACTGCTGGCGAGCGAAATGGCAACAACTAAAGAGGCGATAGACAAGGTGGATGTGGACGTGGAGGTGGGACCAAATGAGAAAGAGGGGAGAGGAGAAAAGGATATTGATGCAGTGGAGAGATTACAAGAGAAATAGCACAGGACACCCTGCTTCTTAAAATACCCTGGCAAGTGTCGCTAATATTCGTGCCACTCCTCGTAGAACCAAATCAGTTAGCTAGCCGGCCAGCCAGCCAGTCAGCCACCTGGGTTGAAAGAGATAAGGAGAGATGGAACAATAATTAAGTTAAATAGGATGAGTGAATGAAGTAAGGAATAGGTGAAGAAATGGAGAGAAAGGTATTACTGTGTCCACTGCTTAAAAAGTCGACGCGAGAAGAAATAGATGCGGACATGTGTGAGGAAATGGAACATCAAAGGGGCATGCATACAGGCATGAAGAGAGGGACGGATGGGCAAGTGGGTGCGTGGATGATAGGCAGGCGGGAATCAGTACTCATCTTAATGCTTCAGTCGAAAGCTCGTTTACTGCTCTTCTCTCTTCCTTGTTTATCGCCCGCTTCCCCTCCACTCTCCTACATCCTTCAGTAAGTTTGCATTCTTCCACTCCTTCCTTCATTCCTTCCTTTCAATCGCTATGCAAATGCCCTTTTCACTCACGAGGACATGCCTCATCCTCTAGAACCTTGGCCGCTTCCTCCCTCTCTTCGCCGATCCTAATGAGCTACACGACTGAGGAGGCGTCTTCACTACTGCTGCCGTCGTTACCTTCAACCCCAATTCCCACTGACTGATCCACGGACTAATGATTCGAATCTCTGACCTACAATTGAAGTGCTTGATTGACTGAATAACTCGATGATACACTCATCCCTCTACTGCTTTGCTTTTGTTTAGACTGCCCCTCTACTTGAATGATTGCCAATACAATGATTTCGTGTTATAATCTGCAGTTGCTATAAAGTGCTGAAGGCAGGGAGGGAGAAGGTTGACCTGGTCCGAGGAAGAAGCGAGGCCACAGCACTGGTACTCCAATGCCCACCAATTTGGCACCCTTCTCTAACCCACCCGTCAATCAAGGTGGCGACACAATATTGCAGGCAAAGGTGTAGTAATCCTGCTCCCCTCCCTCCTCGGTTGCTTGGAAACTCAGTGGATGGCGCAGTTGGCTCGTGGGTGTTTTTGTTTCACCACACAAGTTTTAGTGGCTCACGCCAACACATTCTGCACATTTTAAACCCACTCCCAGGGCTAAGTGGTAGCGCGTCAATTCCTAACAATCCACGGTGGACAACTTACTCTAAGATGCACTTGTCATCTCTGCCTACAATCAACTGCAACCCAACAAAACAAAAACATTTCAATACACGTTGAAGCAAAATATGCCTCAGCTGTCACGCAGTCACACAAATGAGTTACGGTCAAAAGTTCTTCACGTCACAGTAGAACATCCCCATTACTACTGCATACGCACCCACCACGGCGGCCGCAATCTTTCCTTACACCCAAGAAGGCAAAAGGAGGCACAGAATTCGGGCAAAATGCACATCCATTTCATACACCGACAACCTACCCAGCGAACGTACAACAGTGGGGAAAATACGCGACCCCACCACCAGCACCCGTCAATTAACAAACTACCAATGCATTACATGGCCCGCCTCTCCTCCTCCAGCGCCATCCTCCGTGCTCTTCCTGGTGATTTTGTTGCATCTGCAGCCGCCTCCTCACCTCCTATGGCTGAAACACGCTCCGTGGGGGATGATGGGGATACGCTGACCACCACACCTAAAAGCAAAAGTTACAATTCTGTTAACATCACGACTTCAGGACCACGGTATCGAGAAAACAACTAAGACTTCATGCGGCTACCAGTCTGAAATCTACTGCCGCATTACGCAGCGGCAACACTCAGTACCATCAACCGACAGATGGACGTCAGATAACACAAACACACACACGCAAATCGCAAAATCACACAATTTGATGAGGGAATGAACGACATATTAGAATCTAAGCAAGCGCGTGGATTCACAAAGTCCTACGAATTAAACGCACTTTGGCAATATGCCACCCCACTCACTGCAACACTCACACATGTAGACGTCATTAAAAACGCCTCCTTGGGAAGTTATGCATGCGTGAAAGCTTGTCAATTACTTGCGTCAAATGTCCTCAACATTCGTCAAACGATTATAAAGCATATAACAGCTCCTCAGCCACCTTACAATGGCTTCACCCATTGTTAAAGGCGACAGCATCTAGGTCAACTTATGCAACATACTGTCTCATGGGAAGGTACTTACCAGACTACCACTCGGCACTTGGTTCGGTCTCGCGCGCCACCAAAACACCGCATCCAGTCTTTCGCAAGCCAAGCTGCTCATGTCCTGTGTGGATTAATACTCCACACTGAGCCAGTAGTCCTCATTGTGCTATGCAAGGAAAGACTGAGAAAGTGTCAACGACGACGACGACGAGCTCAAGGGCGCGTCGTGCGGCCCCAGTGGACTCCCATGGATTGGCTTCTGCAGCCGCATCCTCCCTCGCCAATACCACCGTCAGCAACGATGCATGCTCATAACAGGGTCACATAACCAACTTGAGAGCCTGATCAGCCAAATACAAAAGTATTGCGCGAACAATTTTTGCGCCCAAAATTGGCACCTTGTACTCTGCACTGATGTCTCCATGCCTATCACGAAATGCTCCAAGAGATAAGACCCCTCTTGCCATACTTTGAGCCCGCAACAACCTCAGCACCATGTCAATCCAAGTGACTGGTAGGTTTTTCCCACTGTTCCTAACAAATTAGGTCTCACCCGCCATAATCCCTCCTTATCAAAGCAACCCACTATCCAACCAACCGCTAGGACAGCTTCAACTGCTCCCCTTCACAACTGTTCCGCGTAACGAACAGACGTGAAATGATGTTATCCCTAGACAGCAAAAACCCATCCAAGTCCAATTTCTGATTCTCATTTAATACAAAACTGCTACACGCGTTCCCACATACGCATATACGTGTGCACAACTATAAACGAGTAAGCTCCATGCATTACAAATACATAAACCAAGGAATAACACAAGAATAAAAGAATAAATAAATAAAGAAAAGAATGAAAAGGCGCAGACGTTGAAAAGAAAAACTTAAATCCAAGTTTGCGAAAAGGACCTAGACTAGATTCTAAAACAGCTCTGCATCACTCCTCCTCATTCCCATCTTCTCAGTAGTAACCCAATCACCATCTCACTCCACCAGCCCTCCTCAACGCGATAATAAGCTTGCCTTTCAGTTCAACACTAACCTCACTCATTCATCGCCTCCGCTTAGCCTGTGGTCGTGCGACTATCCAGTGCTGAAGCCAAAAGAGGTGACACTTCTCACTATGCCATCAAATGCACCGGCATCGTCCATGACGAGACCCACACAGCGGGTAAAAGGAGACGGCCATGCAAATGGCGCAAAAGCCTTAAATTGCGCATCATTCCACAGGCTCACCACACAATGCTTCACAACCATGGTAAGCTCGTAGCACCTGAGAAGCAAAAAAGCCAAAAAATGACAAAACTGATATGCGAACACAGGCACATGTAAGACCGCTACAATGTGAGGTCGACGCAGATCTCTGAGTAGCCACCCTCTTGCTTCTGAGTCTACCTCAACACCAACTCACATCGGAAGTAAACCTACGATTAAGCAACTCCTGAGGTCCAACGCAACAAGTTCCGCAATGATAATGCCAACACAGAACCGTGGTACTGAAGTCAAGAAACAATCAGATTACGAAATATTCCTCATGCTCGATATAGTTCCTACCAATGCGCATGTTAGAGTCATGAAACTAATGCACCCATTACCCTACACGAAACACAAAGGGACCCACAGGCAAGTGGTGAAATGCAGGTTGCTACACGAAGAATGCGCATCAAATCTATCACTACACAAAAACGTGGAGACCTATGAAATCCAACTCAATCTTACCTGGGGAATGCAATGAACAATAGCGGCGGCGAGATTCGCGTTCAGTGTTGCTAAGTAGTAACTCCACACTTAACAGACAATGTTGCACTAGAAACACACATTCCTGCCAAATAAAGGACCAGCACCATCACGCGTACAAATCAAAGTCCAATATTTGTTAAAAATTTCCAGTTTTGTACCAATGAAGTCCATTGCAGCTAAAATTCAAGCACACCCGCAATTAACAAACACTACACGAAAATGGAATTCCAGGTCGACCGCGCAAAAACGGTATGGCATAACAAATAAACATGATTAAGTTTTGCATTTACAGAGCTAAGTTGGAAATAACAAGTGCCTAATTTGCCTTTTAAACTAAAAGCAGCAGTGAATACGATGCTAGAATTTGACAATGCTAAAAGGGTTGCGCACACGTATTTATGCGCCATTGCATAAGAGTAAACGAAAATAAAACAACTAAGAAACTATTTTTTAAACTGTGGTAAGTGTAAACTGTGCAACGTAGTTATAGAAACAGCTTACTCGGTAACAATCTATTGCGACCACGTGAGCAGTGCTTCTCCATTGCTTTTTAAGTGCTTTGATTGACAATGGAGTACGATGTGGTGGAAATTCTATATTGATGGGCAAACGAATGGCTTGCACGCAAGTTAATCATGCGACGGTGAAACTGTGTAACACCGGGACTGGGCAAGTGTCAGTCTAGCACACAAGAATCATGGACGATTTACTCGTTGCAAAAATAGTGGGTTCACTAAGAAGGATAGGCGAACAAATGGGAGTGTGCAGGGTAAATGCACTTTCGGTGCGTGTTAAATGGTGGATTCTTGCCAATTTTATATCCTTTATGATTGCTATTGTAAAGAAGGAGTAGGAGCGTCGTAGGTTTGCCATGCTGCAACCGCTGTGGGCTACCACTGAGATGGAGGGTGACAAAACCTCTGCGATTTGGTAAGTGCGCTTTGCCAAAAGGCAGATACTGCTTCCCTCTCCTTGTCTTGACTTTGTTTACCGTCTGTCATTGATTTGCTATTGCACTGCAGATGGATTGACGGAGTCAAATGATTCCACTCCTACAATCATTGCTACTGTACATGGGTCGCTAATTTCAGCCACTTTCCTGAGCAACGAAACATGACAACACGGCAGGCATTTCTGAATCCATTATCTGATTTCTGTATGGTAAATGCTGCAGCCAGCGTTGCTGGCTAGGCCCTTCCAAGGTCTGAACCCAGTGGAAGCTTTACATTGACAAGAGACTGGCAAAATCAAGCCAAATCAAGCACAAATTTTACTGGTTACGCGCAAAGATATTGGCATTTACTGTTTGCCATAATTTTGGACAACTGATGTATTTAACGCAAACATCCATTTGGGCAACGCTTTTTAGTTACTTTGGCAATCACGCAAACAAGTGCGGAAGGCACAAAGCACAGCACTCTGAGCGAGACATTCTTATTAAATGCTTAGTGTTCACGACCAAACATCATCATTTAACTTTTCACCTATTGGGCATATTTATCAGATTTGAGTGTTGGAGGACACTTCTCTAAACTCAGATGTGAGGCATTAGTCTAGCTGGGCGGCGAAGTCGACACATTGTTCTACCATTTGCGTGCCCCTCGATTCACTCCGAATGGTTTAACGCAGACGTAACGAAGAGGTTTCGATGTTAATACAGATAATACACTCACAATCTCGGCACCTGCCATGCCTTGAAAACGGCGACAAATCACTTTTGAATGCACTTTTCTTATTTGACGAAAGGTAAAGCTGCAAATGTGGAAATTCAAATGACTTTAAAAGTGATTAAAGCAGAGGTAATCATCAATCAGTCCATTCACATTCGTGGTTGAGCCTGAACACGTATGATTTGGTCTTTTGCTTTTGCTATCTGATTATAAGGCAGCAACAAGTCGGCATCCGGAAGACCGTTGATGTTTGTGTCCCCTGAAGACAGCCGTCCTACGAGAACCTTAGCAGTAAGTCGCCTACAATCCAAGTGGCTTCTCCTCGAAAGGGATGCTAGAAATATGACCAAATGAACCGCACTCCAGGAGCTACTTGCTCCGAGGTGCGTTGACTAGAAGTGGGGGAAGGACACCTTGGCACACTATCGCCATCATCCACTAGGTTCCACTTCAATCCACTGGTTGTAGTGACTGAAATATGACAGCTTCCACCTATGTCTTGCAGTACTTTGATCTTCTTTTCAACCTTCTCGACTGGAGACGGAAGATACATCTGTCGGGCTGAGTATGCGCATAAAGCATGCAGCATCTAGTTTGGCAAGGTGCGATTTAACAGTTTGCGACGGGAACAGACCTACGCGAAAGGCCAACGAAGTATCCCTGAATGCAAACTGTCATTCGGTATTGCATGGTTCTGTGGCTTGGATCATTCTCAGCAAACACAGCAAGATCAGAATGTCTGGGTAAGAGAGCAGACTTCGTAGCTTTGTGAGTTAAAGCGATTTAATTGTCCAAAACAAATAGCAGTACATCCCACCGACCTTTGTGTTGCGTTGACGACGTTTGTCCTCATATTTCATGACTGTTATCGTTACAGCCACGAGGGAGTGGAGACGAATGCGTAGTCAGTGTCGACACCGTAACTGCTTCTCCTAGCGTGCAAGGTCAGCTTTCAACTCAGTTGAAACTGAATTTGAGGTGACGAAAATTGATTTCTCGATTTTATGCATCTGTTAACAACACATTTGTCCTGGGCGCATCTGTCTTTCCACCTGTTCTTCCCACTAAATCTGCTAAGTTGCAGTGAATCATTGACACCAGATTTTCGTCAATAACGCCGACACTATCGGCTGTGGCACCACGCACCTCCTCCACCTTGTGTATCACTTGTATATGCCACCTGCATGACATTCTATACTGCAATTGTCAGCATCGCTCACACCGTCAATTAAAGTCATTGTCAAGCGGCAGAGAGTTTGTGGCACTTTGATGTCATAGTAAAGTAGTCAGGATAGAATAGTCGAGTGGTAGGGCACACGGCTTCTCCAAGCAATTTTCGAACATCATGTGCATCGTTGGGGTAAGCAACTTTCCAATGTACCGTCCCGCTCTCATCGGCATGAATCACAACTTAGCAATCGGCACTTTGATGACGTTTCTTCCAATTGAAGATTTAACTCATAGGCGTCAAAAACTGGCTGACTCATTTAATATTCGTTGCTAATCAATGACCCGCAATAACGGCGTTCGAGGAGTAAACCGTAAGGATTTTACATCCTGATGCCCAGCAAAGTATGCCAATCTGCATGTCATAGCATTACATCATTGCCTTCCGCTCATCCAATTTGTCTGATTGATGGCTTTATTATGTTTAAATTGGGTAATTGTTTCCGCATAAGCTAGCGCAATATGGCCACCTCTGTGACCCTGACTAAAATCGGCGGTCCAAACAAACAAATCATTACAGTAACCATTGAATTAGGCTTTTGTTTTCACACACAGTTGGTCTCAGTGATTTCAACACCATTGCCTCTTGCACTGTACTTCGTTTGTTTGTGAGCACAAAGTGCGTGGCAGTGCGGTTGACAGGTAGAATATAACAAACCGCCACCCACTTGCTAGCATCTGAATTGAAATAGGGATAATTCCAACCGCACTTACTTCATGGTCAGATATCTAATTTCCTTCATGACTGTACTTCACTTGTCTGCCAGAGACCCCAGACTGGTAAGTGCGATGCGCTGTGGAAGACCTATTTGATCAGCAGGAAAGTGTTGGCCGATTGATTTTGAAGGAATACAACCCACAAGTCAAGTATATTTTAAGAAGAAAATAGACCAACAACTTCTCGCTTGCCTTTGTTGGTCTTGTGACTTTAACGTGCATCTCGTTGCTGACTCATCAGCACTAATCGATCAATCGATCAGAGCATTTGTCTTGAAATCGTTGCGTATTGGTCAACCGGTCAAGCGATCGATACGATGCAGGACACTCGTGCACACAAGCTCAGTTTTCGGCAGTTCATCGTCCGGCCAGGCGGCAAGCAGAAGCTTCCCCCAAAGGACAACTTTCCTCATCTTTTTGACGGATCACTTGTTCCTATCTGCATTATGGGCGAGTCCATCGTTACCACGACGAAGGTATTTGCGAATTTTACCCAAGCTGCAAATAAAGTTGCTCAACATGCTGTGCAGTAAATGTGATCAACTGTCGAGCTTCAATTCGTCTTTTATGCATGGCTTTTTGTAAATGCATAGCCAGTGTCGCATGGGCAGTCTCGTTCGGTTACTTGGAGCTTACTCCAACGTTTGCAAGTTTCTGCATCAGGATGAGCAAAAGTTGGCTTTGTGTCCCCTCATTTTCCTCTTAGTTTCTTCCTTCTTCTTCTTCTTACTTAACATTCTACTCTTCGTACATCTTTAAATGCGCAACCACTAGTGTTCGCACTCGTTGGAAGAGTTTGAGGTCTCTCCACTCTCCTCTTTAATGTGGATCAGCGCTTTATCCAGGCACATAAATTTGTCCATTGCGTCAAAACCCTCGGAGGCGAGTCGCCGATTCCTTTTCCTACCTATACCTACGTCACATTTACGCGTCTGTACAATACTTTTCATAGCACGAATCCATCAGCTTACGTATTGCATTACAACTACTTGCCAAGTACCATTAGTCTGTTTGATGCACTGTAGTATACCAATGCAAAGTCTAGCTACAGCAGATTAGGCTTGGCTAGACTACGCTACCACTTCTCTCAACAACTGTAAATGAACAGGAGGACATTGAGGTCAACTGAGACCTTTCCATTTTGTCTCTCATACATTTAGAAACGAGATGCACACGTAGAACTACTTGACGCGGAATCCGCAGCGGAGACAGAAAATTTCCTCCGCCTGCAACAAGACCTCGCTCAGCGTCACTTCCTTAAATGTCTCATTCTTCAAGTGCTTTTTTCCGACTCTTCCATAGCACTGCTACTTACACCAGGCATCATCGCGGCACATTTGGTCCAATTTCTTTAGTCCATTTAAAAAACCAGTAGGCAGGTGTTGTCGCGCGCGCTCATCTTGATTCATTGCACTCTGACGGGTCAGACCCCATTCGGACTCTGCGTCTTACTTGCTTGTTTTCACTTCGACACTCTCCAAAGCAAATTTCTTCGCTTGCAGCTCTTTCTTCACCTCTTACGTCTGTTTTCGACACTGTAATTTCATTGAGCTCTGCACACCCTTCATCGTCCCCATCTACTTCCGTCATTCACTTGCTACAGATTTGACTGACCACATACTAGACTACACTACACTTTCCAGATGACCGTATCGTATGTCTCATTGCTAATCGCCCCGTTTCCTGCCAGTTTACACGCCTCTCACTTAATTTGGGAGTGACCATGAAAATACCGATTTGTTCTTAGTTTGCAATTCGCGGTTCGGACAAACTTTTGCTTGCCGCATTGCTTATGTCCAATCTTTTGTCCTTTAATCGGTCTATGTGACTAACCCATTACAAAACTTGCGAGAATGAGCAAATTCTTTGCTAATCATTAGTGGGATATTCATTCGCTGTGCCTTCGTGTGTTCATGTAGTTCTATACAAATACACATTACAAAGGCTAAGGAATGAGAGGATAATGTACGGGGAGCTGAGCCAACCGCTTAACCAATTGTCTGTCTGACTGGTGACGAAATCCCTCACTTCTGGAAATCTGTAAAATT
Source organism: Taenia hydatigena (assembly GCA_036345935.2). Lineage (NCBI taxonomy): Eukaryota > Metazoa > Platyhelminthes > Cestoda > Cyclophyllidea > Taeniidae > Taenia > Taenia hydatigena. The sequence continues at coordinate 2,286,539 of JADWOT020000005.1, forward strand.
GCTCCATTGCAACGGTAGATTCTGCCTGGTTAGTCTGATTTATTTGGTAGGCCTTCTCTATTCAAGCTGAACCATTAAAAGAGAACATTCTGAACCTTGGCAAGGCAAAACTGACTGTTTCCTTGAATGAAAGTGGACTCTTCACAATACAGTGCATGTGGACAAGCCGCCATGTGCATTCGCAACGGCAACATGCAACCCTTGTGAGCGGTCATTCAAATATCAAAAAAATTCGAAAATTGTCTTAATCACAACTCGGCTGATTGCGCAGTCAGCCACTCACTCGACCATCTATCCAACAACCAAGCCAACTAAATGTCGCTAAGCAAGTAATTGTGATTCATTACGTCCTCTGTAGAATTCGTGTTTGTATTGGTAATTGGAAGCAGACTTCAATGCTATTAAGGTGTAATGCAAGAAAAGTTGTTGGCCACTCATCCACAAATATCACTAGTGAGTGAACAACTGTGAATCCTTGGTAAGTCTATTTAATCCTCGCTTGTGTAAATCGTCAAAACTGCTTCAAAGATTGCTTTAATTGAACTCTACATGGATGTGCCAACTTTGAGTGTGCGATGTGGTCTTTCTTTTGTCTGCTCAATCCGCACTACACATTGCAAACGGATTAGCTGATGGCAGCACAGGCGTGAAGATCTTCTATAGCTAGAAATGCAACTAAAACCAAATGCCCTTCAAAGCTTAGCGCCTGTTTTCGTTAATCAAATGTCATTGCCATAAGCAATAAACGAAAATGCACTACAAAGTTCAACCATTTTGGTGGTGACAGGACGTGAATGTACCGCTCAAAATGCAAAACTTTACTTCCCCTCCTTTCCTGTTTAATTTGCGCTTTCTCAATCACAGGTAAGCTTTTTTGTGGTTAAATCAAGTTAGTTTCCGTGCTCCGAATTGCTAGAAGCCTCAATTCGTTGCGTCCGTGGCCTTGCAGCTATGCAGACAGAATGGGGAACTTCACCTTACCAGCATTTACTGCTTTTCTTGATTTTGATTTGTTAGCTTTTATGTCTGACGTGCAGACAAGTCTAGGCCCAGTCACAGTTACTTGCCATTTACGAGGTCCTAAATGCAGCTGTAGCTGTGATCGAGATGGCGTCATCCAGAAGCTTTAATGCAGCCATGCATAGCTGGAGTTCAATTCTCTAAAGATTTTGAGGACTTTGGGAAATTTAGTTTTTCAGGTGTGAAGCACGCCTTAATTGGCAAAAGACGGAATGGCGAGCTTTTGCTACAGTTTATATTGCAATTTAAATCAAAACTGCCGAGTGTTTTGCTTGATATTCTGGAGCCAGGGAACCGCCTGCAAGGAGGCATTGGGAAGAGTTTGTAATGAGGAGGATGTGATAAAGTAGAACTTAGCACGAGTTAATAACTGCAACATAGCGCCACTATTCTGACCTCATTAATCAAATGTGGTCTAGTCCGAATCACTCTTTACCAGGTTTTGGTTAATCTATTGTTAGTCGACAGTTTGGTTGGCCAGTGAGTCAGTGGTTGGTAATCCGACTCGTTAGCTGGCGTACTACTCATCAACCCTATGCCTGCAAGGCGCTAGCTTCCTTCCGTACTGTCACAAAGAGCGCTCCCATCCTGCGAAAATGTATGGATCGCTGTGAATGTCACCTTGACTGGAACACCTTCATTCCATTCCTCCCCATTACAATGTCATGACGCAGCGCCCAAAGCCTTAAAGTGGCATAGCTACCTTGGCCCCGCATAAAAGACCTAGCGTAGCAAATCCTAGCTCAGCTTTGTTAAGCCTGATACGTGATGGCGGTCCAGACAGCAGCTACCTCCTCAACCATCAGTGAGTCGGTGCTCTCTACTTCACCCTCTCTTCTTCTGTGTCTGCCCTGCCTTTGTCCTTTACCAAGGCCCTTGTAGCACCAGTCAAACAATTCCAGCCAGCTCTCAGGCACAGCCTGGGCTGCATTGATGCTCACCTTGCAATATTCGCAAGACAAGAACCAAATAATCCTGCCGCCACAAACATAACATCCTTCACGCTGCATCTCACCACCTTGCCCACTCCACCATCTGCTGCTTCACCTCCCTGCTTAATGCGTCAAGAGTTGGCAAATATACCCACCCATTTACCATTGTAACACATTGGCTACACTGCAATGGATTTTCTAGCCCCCTCCTGTCATCAAGCATCCCTTGGTCTCTAGCAGTCCACATCCTTTACTAATTAGCCCATCAGCAATATCGCTCTCCAAAAGCACACCTGCGCTGTCGAGCGCACTCATCAAAGCCACTTGACGCCGCACCGCGTAAACGATACTAGACGAGCGGTTAAGCAAAATCGTTTAAGGATCGGTAAATAATAAGGTGGTTGATTAACTATCCAGATTACACAAGTACACCGCTAAGAAGTTTTCCACCTCTAAACTCTCTTCAATGCAGGCCTTTTGAACATATTTTTCTGTTTAGTTATCTTTTGCTCCTGTTTTCTTTGATCGAAAATTCTGGATGAAATCATCGCATTGTCAGTATTTTTTTTAGCATTTAATGCAACTTTGTAATTTTGCGGCGAATCGGTGCACATGGAAGATGACGCCATGAAGTGGCTGACCAGACTGGCGGAACTGGGGTTCCGTTAGCCAAGTGAGCACTCGAATCAAGCCTCACTCTCTTGTTATATTTCCACCAGTGATGAGTTGTCAACCATTCCAGGGAAGAAATACTGATTAGTGCGATGTTTCTTTGTCTTACTAAATCAAGGCTGAGCCAGAACATTTTCTCTTTGATCTGCCATGCCCTGAATTCGCATTGAGGGAGAAAACTTGTCAATTTGGTGCCTTTAGCACTCTGTTGAAATGTGTCGGTTGTCAATCAAATTCATGTAGCCAATAAATTTGAAGAATAGGTACTACCAGGCTAAGAAAAGTGTGGAGTTGCAAGTACCTCGTTTAGCTTCAGCATCTCGGGTCTAAGGGTGTTGTGCTTGCGATGAGTTTCAATTGCGACTTCTGCCTGACTCCCCGTCGTCTTTATCCTGCCACGACAAGCGACTTCTTTGCATAAGTTCATTACAACGCGTTTCGTATGACGAAAGAGGTTTTGAGTAATCACTCACTCATTTACCATGCCATAGAGATCCGGAAAAATGATTTCGACCAGATATTGCTAGAATTGACGAATTCTCATTGGTTATCTTGCCTAAAACTGTTTAGAATTGAACAAATTTGGCACAGATTTTATTAACTCAGCCATCTATGTACTTATCTCTCATTCATTTGTCCTTTTTCCACACCGCATCTATCTGATACAAACAATGCCACCGGTTTTGAACATCTCGCCTTAAAATGTATCAATTTGTTCGCCTGGATTTTCGTTTGACAAACTATGCCTAAAATGGTTATTTGGGATCCAATCCTACGATCTCACTGCCTTCCAACCATCGTGCTTGTCTGCATTTATGCAGGATGGCGAGATATCAAGCTTACAGGTTTGAATCTCGCCATTGCCCTTCTCACGTCCTCTGAGAGAACCTGGTCTTTGTATTTATGCGTCCTTAGCTCGCCTTAGCTTAGCCCAGCATAGCACACCCGACCCAGAAAATTGCTGCATTGTCAGCCTACGGTAAACCGACGCTCTCTACCGCCACGCTCGCCTTTGCCTTCCATCAAGGTCCTTGTAAGACCAGAGTCAAGTCCACTTCTCCAATGTGTGCATACTAAACCATTAATGAAGGATGTACGCCATCCTTCAATGGGCACCTAAGGCAAAAAATATCTTCAGTGCTACAAGACGAAACATAAGTTTTCGTTGTTGTTGCCTTTTCTTTAGAATTAACCACTTTTAAATCGAAAATATGCTGTTAGTTTTACTGGTTACAAGGTCACTGCCTTTAGTATATTGTCTGCCGGTATGGTGGACGTGGGCAGTTATAATAACGGTTGGATTTAACTCAGGTGAGTCCTGATTGTCAAAAGGAGCTAAACTGTCTAAGGGATTACCCAGTAACAAATAATTTGAAGTTGAATTTCGGTAGTCCTCCGTACCTTTCTCAGGTAAGAATGGCATCTGGTCTGTGGGTCGCTTTGATGTTTTCGTTTCCCAATGGGCTCTGTGCGCATGTTGCGCTAGGAAATTCGCTCGTGCCCTTTTTTTGTCCCGATTGAAATTGCGTTGTCCATGTTGCGTTAACAAAGCTTCTTTAGTCTCCATTTTGGTATAGCGACCCGTGCTTATTGGACACGGAAAGAGATTTGAGCATGCTCCCGTTCATTAATAAACTACGTCATGTCTTCCGCTACTTCAGCAGGTGCAACTCAAACAAATCCAAGTCGGGGTGGTAAAAGTGTTGCTGCGAAGGATCCGTTAACATGCAGTCTACGTCGCCTTTAGATCAAGTGTCGGCCTGTCCATTTGAAAGGTAGGGTTGTCGTAGGACTTCACCATATTGGCGACTGTTTCTCTACATTTCCTTCGTTTTGACAGATGCGAGTATGTTTTCGGGTCGGTGACTGTTGAAACTGGCAATTCGAACTCTGACATTCAAAATGGAGACGAACGATTACGTGAGGAGGTATATCGGCTCTATTATCTCCAAATTTTTCGAAGGACACGAACTTCGCCAAGACTTTGCTGTTGGTCAGGGCGTTTTATTGATTGGCGATCGCTGACGAACCTTCACTGGGGCTGCTGGGCCTGCAAAGTGCTCTGCGATACTTTAATTCCTTCGTTTGTAAAGTGGTAGGCAGAAAGGACCAAATGTTAGTGTGAATGAAGGACGTGGATGCGTGGAGGAAGAGACTTGCTAGTTTGCAAGCCCTCATAAGGGTAAGTTGGCTGACATTGGAAAGCTCCTAAATCATATGCGCTTCGTTTGTGATCTATCTACTATGGTGAAATGTGCATCTCCACCGTAAAGTGTAGCCTTTTTCATCTGCCGCAGACTGTGTTGCTCTTTACTTTCCTATTTCCTATGTGGTCCACTTGTTCATGTAGACCTTGAACTAATGGCGTTCTACTGCTGCCACTTGGTGCTAGTTGTTTAGGTGCGTCATATGTACGCCAGGCTTCGGCAGGACTGATTTTGTGGTCATTATCATCCAATCATGCCATTGACTGATCTTGCGCATTTGTGCCACAGGCCATGCCTCCTGTTTTCGTTATCCATTATAAAGGAATAACTGGCTTGCATTGGCCTGTTGCTTGCATTATTGTTCCAGCTCAACCGAGAAGGGTGGTGCTTGGCAGGGTTTGGTGTGCGTGCATGTGCTTTTAAGCAATTGTGGTCAAGACCAGTTGGCAGAGCGTTTGTGTCAGTATTCTGGAGCTATTGTTTCCGAACTGAACTTACTGCGTGTTGGTAAGTAAGGCACAGTAATCTGCGTCGTGACATGCATAAATATCAGTAGTGAAGCATAAATTATATCCTTCCCAAGTTAGAACTGTATTGCAGACACTATGCATGGGGCGTTAAGTAAGCATATTCAAGTAGAACTTTTGAGTAGAAGGATCACTCCTGTTTTACTTCTCATTGTTCTGCATTTTCGAAAGATGTCTTTTTAAAATTTACATGCTATTTGTGGCACACTTGGATTTTGAGGACTATCAAGCGATTTTGTTGGTTGTTTCTGCTAATGTCATCTTGTTTATAAACGAACAAACAATCAGGCAATAGGGCGAGAATTCGGGTGGAACTGGCTTGAGTCGGAATCACTCTGTATTTGTCTTGGGCCCACATTTTCGTTGTTGTCTTCTTGCAGTCGAATAGGATTTCCATGCTGTTTTCAATAACCTGCCGAGGTACGTTACTCGGTATCCTTTTTGTGGTGGGTAATCGTGCTTTATTTTATTTATACCTATTCCAGATTGAAATTGAGGACATGGATAATCGTTGGAACCAATTTTAGTTCCAATGATGCCCCACGTAGTAGTCCGTGTTTTACGCGTGCTCAATGCCTTAGGGTGTAAGTGTATGTGTTCTGTGGAATGAACCAAAGTTATGCAAATACCTTTGCAACCTGTGTAGAATGTGATGACGCTGAACAAATTTGTTGTTAAAGCAGCCGAACTGTCCCGTTACTTCCTTTTATTCTACAACCACCGTCGTCTCTCATTGGCTGTGCGGGTGGATTTTGTTGTTGGAAATTTTTAATTGATATGTCATCCCATTTCTTGGTCATTTTCAGGGCGACAGTAGTGACTCCGATCACTGTGTCGATCGTGGACGTCGAGGGGATGGAGAGAGGTAGTGTGGAAAAAAGAGGAGGTGACAGAAGTTCAGCTGGGGCATTATCATCGGAGAGGGTGGGAGCGGTGTTTAGAAAGGATGCTCTGCCAGGGACACCACCACAGTCACCCTGAGGTTTAAATCGTACGAAATTACACAGAGCTGCTAGGAAGGGTTGGAGACCTCTTGTTAGTGCTTTCTGACGCTCAAAGCTGCAGGTCTCGCTGGACTCACTGCCGTGCCTTTGACGACAAGGCTCGGTGGAGTGCCCTCTTCTCCTTTTGGCTTGCATATAGACGCGTTTGTGCGATCTGTCTGCGACTTTTCAGATTAGAATTTCTTTGCCTGAGTCTTGGTTTCTTTGTATTTGGTCCTGAAGTCGTGATGTTAACAGAAATGTAACTTTTGCTTTTAGGTGTGGTGGTCAGCGTATCCCCATCATCCTCCACGGAGTGTGTTTCAGCCATAGGAGGTGAGGAGGCGACTGCAGATGCAACAAAATTACCAAGAAGAGCACGGAGGATGGCGCTGGAGGAGGAGAGGCGGGCCATGTAATGCATTGGTAGTTTGTTAATTGACGGGTGCTGGTGGTGGGGTCGCGTATTTTCCCCACTGTTGTACGTTCGCTGGGTAGGTTGTCGGTGTGTGAAATAGATGCACATTTAGTCCGAAAATTGTCTCCTTTTGCCTTCTTGGGTGTAAGGAAAGACTGCGGGCGCCGTAGTGGATGTGTATGCAGTAGTAATGGAGATGTTCCATCGGGACTTGAAGAACTTTTGACCGTAGCTCATTTGTGTGGCTGTGTGACATCTGCGGCATATTTTGCTTCAAGAAGTATTGAAATGTTTTTGTTTTGTTGGGTTGAAGTTGATTGTAGGCAGAGATGACGAGTGCATCTTAGAGTAAGTTGTCCACTGTTGAGTGCATCGTGAATTGTTAGGGGGTGACGCGCTACTACTTAGCCTTGGGAGTGGGTTTAAAGTGTGCAGAATGTGTGTCGGCATGAGCCATCAAAACTTGTGGATGGTGAAATAAAAACACCCACGAGTCAACAGCGCCAGCCACTGAATTTCCAGACAACTAAGGAGGGATGGGAGGAGGTTTACTGCACCTATGACCGCAATGTTGTGCGCCACCTTGATTGACGGGTGGGCTAAAGAAGGGTGCCAAATTGGTGGGCATTGGAGTACCAGTGCTGTGGCCTCGCTTCTTCCTCGGACCAGGTCAACCTTCTCCCTCCCTGCCTTCAGCACTTTATAGTAACTGCAGATTATAACACGAAATCATTGTATTGGCAATCAGTCAAGCAGAGGAGCAGTCTAAACAAAAGCAAAGCAGTAGAGGGATGAGTGTATCATCGAGTTATTCAGTCAATCAATCACTTCAATTGCAGGTCAGAGATTCGATTCATTAGTCCGTAGATCAGTCAGTGGGAATTGGGGTTGAAGGTAACGACGGTGGCAGTAGTGAAGACGCCTCCTCAGTCGTGTAGCTCATTAGGATCGGCGAAGAGAGGGAGGAAGCGGCCAAGGTTCCAGAGGATGAGGCATGTCCTCGTGAGTGAAAAGGGCATTTGCATAGCGATTGAAAGGAAGGAATGAAGGAAGGAGTGGAAGAATGCAAACTTACTGAAGGATGTAGGAGAGTGGAGGGGAAGCGGGCGATAAACAAGGAAGAGAGAAGAGCAGTAAACGAGCTTTCGACTGAAGCATTAAGATGAGTACTGATTCCCGCCTGCCTATCATCCACGCACCCACTTGCCCATCCGTCCCTCTCTTCATGCCTGCATGCATGCCCCTTTGATGTTCCATTTCCTCACACATGTCCGCATCTATTTCTTCTCGAGTCGACTTTTTAAGCAGTGGACACAGTAATACCTTTCTCTCCATTTCTTCACCTATTCCTTACTTCATTCACTCATCCTATTTAACTTAATTATTGTTCCATCTCTCCTTATCTCTTTCAACCCAGGTGGCTGACTGGCTGGCTGGCCGGCTAGCTAACTGATTTGGTTCTACGAGGAGTGGCACGAATATTAGCGACACTTGCCAGGGTATTTTAAGAAGCAGGGTGTCCTGTGCTATTTCTCTTGTAATCTCTCCACTGCATCAACATCCTTTTCTCCTCTCCCCTCTTTCTCATTTGGTCCCACCTCCACGTCCACATCCACCTTGTCTATCGCCTCTTTAGTTGTTGCCATTTCGCTCGCCAGCAGTGGCTTCATTGTGGTTAGCGATGCCGACTTGAGCAAACAGCATCGCATCACTCCGCCTGCTTATCTATATCAGAGCACTACTAAAACAGGGAACGGCACGATGGCAATACTCATGATTTTATTGTGTAAAAGGAAAACCAGAACTTCTAGGGGAAGAGCCGAACAGAAAGAGTCTTCTTAACAATGAATTATGGCAAATTAGGAGTGTTGCTTTTAAGCCATTTAACACTGAGCACTTTCTAACATCATTTTGTTCTAAAAAGTGCTAAAAATTGCAACAGTATTCAGATTAAAGTTCGGTGTTAAGCCGTAACGAAAACGACCCTCCAGTCGATTGACATTCGGTGAAGCGTCTCCCTTAATCAACATATCCACCAGACAGATGCACACAGCCGAAAGCACCTATTCGGTGAAAGCGCGAAATGCTTTCCCTTACTCTACTCGTGTCACCCAATCATTCGTCCTTTATTCGCTCCAGAAGTGTTGCAACGGCTAAAGCATTACGCAGTGGAGTAGATCGGTGGACAGTGAAGAGCCTGCGTCTTCATGAATTCACTCTAGCTAATTAATTAATCCAGTGTCGCTGCCTGACATTCAGCACTGTCTTTGTGGTTGCCTTACCGGACAGGCAAGAAGCCAATCGCACAACCTGACCACGCTACTTCAGACGCCAATCTAGGGTGACATTTTGCACGACAACCCTTATTTCGCCTTGTAACATAAGGGATATTTTTGCGTTAAGTGCCCATTGAAGGATGGCGAACATCCTTCATTAATGGTTTCGTATGCACACATTGGAGAAGTGGACTTGGCTCTGAGCATCTCCTCCCCTCTTTGCTGCATAACTCCACCAGTCTCCACCTTTGGGCTGCAATTCATGCATTATAGGCTCGCCGCTGCGAGGGATCCGCCCACCCTATTACTGACGGTTGGACCGACATGCTTGCAGTTCGCTCATATTCTTTAATGAACAAGACCGAGTCAAACGTCACTGTTACAACAGGCTGAATAAAGTGGTATTCAAGGCAACAACAAAGTTAGCCATTAAGCAATCCTATTAGCCTGTACAATTTAACCAATGACTGCGCTATAACACAAGCTTTCATCCGCCTGTTTGGTATCCTCGTTTAATTTATTCTTCGAATAGTTGCAAAGCATCACAATCGTCGATTTGGTGAATTCGTTTCAATTTGTGCCCGCGTCTTGTGCCATTTGACCCACACTTGTGAGACTGTGCGAAGCACCCCAGCCTTCGGATGTGCCTAGGTCGTGCAGGCAGAAGTCGGGTGATAGAGCATAATTAGCGTGATCTTTTTAAGGCCGCAACTACCACTTTTGCTTTCTGCCCTAACTTCTGTCTACTTAATCACCCCTCCGTCTGCCCAATCCTCTACGACTTACTCTATGGAGTGTATAAGGGTCACTTCGGACAGTGCACTATAAATGTGCAAGTCTGGTCGGGATGGACATCTTCACAATGCCTGCAAAGGGCATTCAAATCGTGAAAAATACATATTGTAAATCGCCTAGAAATCGGAGGCCTTCCAGTTGTGCGGATGGATGGAAATATTAATGCTAGGCTAATGCATTGCATGATAGGAGAGATTAAAAAGTACACACAGAATCGTCCCACATCCTCAAAGCAAAAATGTCCACTTACCCGACTATCGGTTCGCTTTCAAGTCCCAGTTTGGCAACCGTCCAAATTTCCTGCGTAGTCTGGTCCAGCTGCATGCCACCGACCTACCCACCGCATTACTAATGTTCCATTTTTTCAATTCGTTACTTAATGGAAAAAATTTAAGCACTCCGTGGTAGAAGCAGGAAGTCCCAAAAAGCGTGGAACCGAAAAGTGAGGCGAGAAGAGGCAAATGATGGTAGCCTCCACAAATCAATGCAACAAAATGAGATGGTAGAGATGGTTTATCGCAGACAATGCACCCAGGTCTTCATCAAACGAGAGATGGGATGAGATAGGAAACAGTTGAAGCCAAAGTAAGAGAGATTCGTGTAGAAGTTCTGTAACAAACTGAGGCGACCCATCGTCAATCGCCCCGATTGCATATCTCGCATGCAGAATGGACATCAACGACTCCATTGCACGTATTTTAATAAACCAACACTGCGGGTGGAACAGAGAAACAGAAGACAATTCTACCCGCAAATATCTGCATAAGTCTACATCGGACAATCCATAAGCTAGAGACTTAAACCCTCCTCCCAACACAATTCCCGTCTCATCAACAGGCCACCTCCTCTGCATCCCCATAGGAAGCCCATCCATCCTATGCCAACAGCAGTGCCAGCATCACAGTCCTCCATTACAGAGCAATAGAAAATGTACATCGTGAGGTCACACACATATTAGCGATTAGGGAGACAAATCCCAATTCTCATTCCGTATTCTCTTCGTCCAATTCCCGTGTCTTCTTTGCCCAAGATATGTCCGTCGAAAAATGCTTCAACCTCAAAAGACCGAGATTCGTGCATGTGTGCAAAACACCGTCACTGTGCCTACGCAGGAGTAACCATTCAGACATTATATTAAGGTCCCATGCAACCCATTAATACTTTTTTAGAAGTGGACACTTCATCATCCACCCAACGAGCGACCTCAGAAATCCTGGATTTCGATCCAGGGTGGACAAGAAATGGATTAAACAACTGACATTCTTCAAAGTAAAAGGTCACCAAGATCGGATGCAACGATTTCGCCTTAATGGACGAAATGCCAGCTTGCAATGTTTGAGATATGCACTAAGCACTTACATCAATTTTTACCTTTCACATTACAGAAAGCCGCAGCCAAGACAAAAGGAATACATCCGAGTATATCATTAAATGAAACCACTTGTCACAAACCAAATAATGAACTCACATCATACTAATGAGAAAATAGGCTACATCCACAAACAACCTTCAAAAGGTTTAAATAACGAAATCCAAACGCAAAATGGATGCGCCTTTAAATGCCAAACAAGAACTAGCGAATCCATTAAGGACAATCCCATGTTTAAATCAGCATTTTGAACATTTCATCTGTTAAAAGACACCAATGATTTTGCATTGTTGCACTAAAATGCCACATCGAGTAAATCCCTAATTTTACCAAGAAATTTTGTAAAATAGCTGCCTAGATTTTACACGATGCAATAAGATCTTCCCAAAGCGCAAAGCACACTAAAAAGGAGCGCTAGTGAGCCTTAAAACCGCTTTCAAATCGACTAGCCTTTATACATCCCCGCCCCAATCGCGTAAACAGAAAGCCCATAGTTTAAAGAACTCCCCCCGCTCCTCCTACCGCCCTAGCTACAAAAAGTCTGCACACGCTTCGATGTTATTATTGCAAGTAAGGGACAGGGTATAAAGAGATCTTGTAGGAGAGCCCAGAACAGGGACAAGTCGCGCTCCTGGGAGTCACCGCACCACGCCGCTCCGCAACCAGGTTCTAATTGTCGACCCACCTCTGGCCTACAAGGCACATCTAAAGGTCACAAGTACTACACAGCCTGTAGTACTGTGTTTGTGGGAACTACCGGTTTCGGTCAAGGACACAGAGGTGGCCATACTGCCCTAGCTGTGTGGGCTGGCCTCCGGGTCATGCCAGTAGCCCATTTCCCTCTGTCCGTTGAATATATATGTATTCTGCCCTAGCATTCTGCCTTCTTTTGCCTTCGAGGCAGCCTCGGAACGCTACACAGCCCCCACGTCTTTTGAGCGCTGTGCCCGGTGCTACCGCCAGTAGCTCACTCCAGGACATTATCGGTAGCCACTTCCTTACTCGGTAGAAACACATCGAAGGGAACTCTCTATTCGCGGCTTGTGAGCATCTTGAACGAAAAGACACCGGTTGATGTATGGACCGTAGCCCTATAGGCTAGAAGAGCGCGTCCAAGGTTTAAATCCCAATCTTCCAGTCGTACCTCCATCGTGAAAGCCTTTGGTAGTCCTATCTGGGTCCGGTGTCGTGTGCGTCTTTGCAATTCCAAGGGACCTGCAGAGTTCAGCGATGAGTCGGCTTTCGGAATTAGGAACTTGATTGCTATAAACTGGTTCAGGCACTCCGTCTTGACAGATCCAACGATTAAAAAAGGTTGACGCGGTCGTCTCGGCGTCTTGTGACTTCACAGGTTCTGCTTTGGCTACTTCCGTGAAGTAGTCAGCCATAAGTATATGCCGATCTCCCTTCTTCGTAAGTGGTAAAGGACTCATAATGTCTATCCCACTCGTTCGCCCGGAAATCCTGTGGGCATAGGCTGCAGAGGTGCAACTGCTGTAAAATGAGGGTTCTTGAAACTGCTGCAAGTAATGCAGGTTCGGCAGAAGTCGTGCACGTCTGGGGAAAGAGAGAGCCACCAGTATTGCTTCATCGAGGTCTCCACCACCTTTTTTCTTGCCTACATGGCCCAATTGTTCGTGCAACTCTTGAAGGACTGTTTGTATCAGGGAACCTAAAACAACCAGACGCTTCGTAGACGTGACATCATCTTGGTACTACAAGATCTCATCTTCCAGGGAGAGTTTGAACCATTGTTACCATTTCTGTCTGGCTGCCTACCTTGCTGACCGATTTCATCTCATCTGCAGTGGGCTTGCACGAGGATGCCAAAAACCTGTCGTATACCAAGGGCGGGTCTGGATCCGTACTCTGTGTGTTTCTCCACTGGTGTTTGGTCGGCTTGCTTAAAAATGGGGTTCTTACCATACCGCTATGCCTTTCTGCTGAGAGAGGTCTGCGGATTAATGCAACCACGTTGCTATGCCAAGTACAAAGGGTGGTGCGTCGGTCTTGAAGTTTGGTAAAGCCAGAATCGTAGCAGAGCAAAGCGTTCGCTTTACTTCTTTGAGGACTTCATCATGATGGTTCTGCCACTTGAAATTCCTTTTGCCTGCCTCTCGGCCACCTTGTGTAGGAGACTAGCGATCGTGGCAAAGCCTTTAACGAAACGCCCGTAGTATTTTGCCAAAACGAGGAAACTGCAGAGTTCCGTCTGATTAGTTGGTGTTGACCAGGTTCTCACTTCTTTTGCACGATCTTCGGTGACAGCCATCCCATCTGACGAGACTGTGTGCCCCAAGAAGGCCACTAAACGGCGCAGACAATAGCACTTCCTTGTATTCAAGGTGAGACCTACATTTTACAGACGGTCCACGACTAGTTTAAGATTGGCATTATGTTCACCAGTGTCCCTACCGAAAACAAGGACGTCATCAAGGTAAATTATACAATGTTTCGGAAAAAGCCCAATCAGTGCTCTCTGCCTCAGGCTCTGAAAAGTGGCTACGGCGTTACAGATTACAAACCGCATTGTCTGGGATTCACAAAGCCTGTTGGGGACTATGAAAGCCGTCTTCTCTCTATCGTTTTCCGCCACTTCTACTTGCTAGTAGCCGAATTTAAAGTCTAGTGTGGAGAACCACTTTGATCCATGCAGGGAATCCAAGGAATCGTTTACATGAGGTAAGAGAAAGGCGTCCTCCTTAGTTACGGCATTTAACTTTCTGTAACCGATACACAGCCGCAGACTACCGTCTCTTCTCTTTACCAGTGCAATTAGGGAGGCTTATGGTGACTTGGATGGTTTTACAACTTTATCTTTGATCATCTCTCCCACCAGACGGTTCACTCCGTCCAGCAGGGGCGACGGCATACGTCTGAGTGGTTGCAAAATGGGCCTATCCTCGCTGGTGTCAATAGTATGTTTGACGATATTTGTTCGTCTGCGTCTCGCTCCCTGCCATGACAACATGTTCGGGTACCTGCTAAGCAATGAGCGCAGCTCCTTTCTCTCGCCATCGGTGATCTGTGTCAACTGGGAGCAAAGCTAATCCAAGTTACTGATAAAGGTGGCCGCAGATTTCGCGTGAGTCCTTTTCGGAGGAGGTTTGACGGGGATTGTTCCTTATAACGATGGGACGCAAATTTGTCTTCTGCAAAATTCAGAACCGCCTTGGTGTTACGAAGGAAGTCAATGCCTAGTTTCGCATCTCAAACTAACTCGAAGCATATTTCACATTACACTGTCCAGATTTTCTCCTTAGCGAGACTTTTGATGACGTCTTCCCTTTTACCTTCATCTTCCTCCCTTCTGCTGAGAGAAGTTTGGCAGAGAAAGGACCAGTACAGAACTTAATGCGGAGATCTGTGGAAGCTTAGGTATTCACTAACGACCTGGCTGCGCCTGAGTCAAGGAGGAAACTGAAGAGACGCCACTCTAGCTTGCCATAGACTCGCATAAATGGGAGTAAAACCGTATGAGGGTAGGCAGGATAAGGCGTAGTGCGGCTCACCTGCTTTTGAGATACGACGCGACGGAGTCCAACGTGGACGTGTAAGATTCGGTCGGCGGTTGGCCATATGGAACGGCGATGTCAAGAGGAGTTCCTAACGCCTCCTGGTCGCCGCCTCGACCAACTGGCCGAGATCGTTGGTCTTCACGACGTGGAGTTTCGTTGCGATGGTCAGTAGTCAGACCACGGCTTTGAATTAAACAGCCACCCAGCTTTTCACCTTGTTAGGTGGGCAGCCTCTGAAAGTCCGTTCGGCTAGGATTTGCAGAACCCCAGCGTACTCCTCATTGTTTTCGCCTGGCTTTTGATCGCGGCGAAAAAACTCCCTAGTCGGCGACTCCTCTCGCTCGTCGATAACGAGCTGAGCCAGTATCGCACAGCACTGGCCAAGGTCGGAGTCAGGTGAGACTCCGACATCAATTGCTGCTGAGAGAAGCTCTTGCGGAAGTGCGTGGAGGATCAGCGGAATTTTCTGCCACTGTGGGTATGAGTGTCAACACTCACAATCTTCATCCAATTCCCAAAATTTATTCCTGTCTTGAAATGGGGAAGGTTCGCCAGCGCTGCCATCAGTGTGGATGGTTACTCCTCTCCCCTCTTACCCGCCGTGTTATTAAAAGTCTGAACACGCTTCGATATCTTCATTGCGAGTAAGAGAGAGGGTACAAAAAGGTCTTGACAGTGGTCCGCTCCTAGATCACATGGCTGATGTACACGCTCCAACGCGTCGGCCGATGGTGCTGCATGAGGCCACGTTGGCCCAGCACACGCTCACCTAATGACCTCTACGCCTTCACATTATCCCACATTATCTAATTCTTTCAGCCTCTTCTTTTCTCCCTTGTTTTGGGCTGGATGCAGAGTTGGATGCTGACTTGTGTCATCCATTCGTCGCCTACTCATATGAGTTTGAGTTGCCATCTGCTCGTATTGGTGACTTGTGCGCGGCTACCTAAGTTTTGGCTGCCTGCAAACTCATCTAACGTGGAAAATCTAACAGGTTCCTAAGAGACTTATAAACGTGGCCACATGAGTTTATAGTAACGCTGCAATAAACTGCAACTTTATGGAAGAACAAGCTATCTACTTTCGTGCGGATGGTTTTAGAGGCCATCGAGACGGCCTAAAAACCATGACTAGAAGCGAAAGTACAGCCTGCGGAGAGTGATGAAGGGCTGGCTACTATGCAGCTTCTTTTACTCCGTTAAGGCGTAGTCTCTTGGTGATGCAATATTGGCGCATGAGGTTTTCATGCCACCAAATTGGTTATGTAGGTGTGAAATTTCACCCAGCAAAGAATATGCCACCCTATAGCATAGTAACGACAAGATGACGGTTTGTGGCTAAATGGCCATGCACCTTCGCTGAATGCTGAGTTATTTCCAACGATGATAATCCACGTCTCATTCTATCATTCATTGATGAGTGCAACTGCGACTGCGGCGCACAGTCGAATGGCGTCTCCATAACTGGTGGCAAATAGTTATCCTCCTTCTGTGTCACTTCCATAACTCAGCTTACTAAAAAGCCATTGCTACTATCGCTGTTGTGCACACATAACCACAATTTCGATGAAATGTTTCACACTGCTTTTCACCTCAGATAATTTCAGGCCGTAGCTGCATCTATTTAAGGAGGAGATTAGTCCATATTGGGCGTTTAATCAAAGTACGATCCACGATGGGAAGGTAAGCCGTGCTTCTTGGTCGCATCTACAACTCGATCATCTCCTACCATGGAATCAGCCACAGGCAGTGCAACAAATTTATCCACTATGTAGCATCGAGTGCATGTTGGCGTGTAGGCCTCCAGGTGTAATAGCAGTGCGTCCAAATTCGAACGGATGTCGAAGAAGCATCCGTTGAGTGGATCTATCATCAATTCTCAATGCCTGCGCCAAAGATCCGGCGTTCATTCCTACAATCGCTGAAACCGGCAGATCTACACCCACCGAATTTGGCGTTGCTAACTTGTTTACTTTTATGGTTTTAGTGCTCGTGTCGACTTTCTCGTAACTGCGTGCAAATTACCCATTCACGATATTGTAGCTGGTCACATAGTTGAGGATGAACGTTGTAATGTTGATGGGGCAGACATCTTCACCAGACTAACCAGCACATTGCCTTAAATGATTCAACGATCAATGGTCTCACGGTGTGCGTGTAAGTGTGCAGTTGGCTTCGTGGGGCAAGAGAGGGCATTTCCATTGGCTTGCAACACATTTATAAGCACTTTGCTAGCTAGTTCCATCTTGCATGTAGGATTTGCAGTGGATATCCGTAAGTTGTCTCTTCTTATGCCGAACTCTAAGCAGTGTATGCTTGGGAATATTCTCAAATGAGGGCATTTACTATACTTGTACATGCAGCAAGGATGAGGAGAGTGCTCTAGCTTTGCATTGCATCACATCACAGGCAAATTGGCTTAATACGGCCGAGTAGGCATGTTCCCTTCCTTGGCATCACATCCTCTGCTCCTCAATTCTCTTCACAACTTTCCTGTTTGTCTCTATGGCGCCTTCAAACTTGCATCCGTTTTGTGACGAGCAGGACTTTGTCTAACTCACTTGTGTGACACATGTGAGAATGCACTAAGGTCTGTACTGGGAGCCTACACGAGCTATTGTTTGATTCGGATGACTTCGAACAAGACACGGCTACAGGCAATGCATTGAAAGTAAATGCGACTAGTACGATGAGGAGATCCGCAGAGTGTAAATGTGCAGCGTAGGATAGCTCCAATCCACCTGATTGGCATATACCAACACTTTCCGACAAATATAATCATTTGCTATTTTCCTGTCAACTTACAGATGCATGCGCTTTTGTCTCCACTTAGACTTAAGGTCTTTGCCGCAACAGCATTATTGAAAACAATTACCCGTTTGTTAATGCCCACCTTTCGTACGCACACTTCCTGCCTCTTGTCACAAACATTGGAAACCTGGCATTGAGGGCACCTCAAAGTGTTTTATAGCGCTCTGTTCATTGTGATGCATAATGGCATGAGCATTGAGAGGTAAGTTGGTAGTCTCGAGGTCTTATTGAAGGTTACAACTATGAAATATGCACAATGCGGAATGTTATGCAGTGAGATTGGTCCGTTGGTAAGATGCATTTTTATTGCACGGGCCTAGACTACCTGACAGTCTTAGCTTGTTGGCTTACCCATCGGTACGTGGACCTTATAGCTTAGATCCATATATCCCAGCATTAAGCCTGGTCATTCGTCCAACGACCCTGGGGCTTGACCACTCCACCTCCATCCCCATTCATTGATGACATGAAAGAGCACATTGGTATGAATGAAGCTTCATTGCTCGCCCAACAATAATGGAAAATCACTATTCTTCATTTGTGCAGGTCCTTGTTTTCCTTAGAGCGTGAGTTTGGAAGCAGTGAACTCATCCACCGTGGTTTTGACGTGGAGTGAGCCGCCTGAAAACGTCGGTCATCATAGTGTCTATTTGCTTTATTGTAAAATCGGCAAACGGTTTTGGGAAATTACGAGCGCACAATCTCCTACCAGACATGTCATCACAGGCTTGAAACCAGGACAAAATATTACTGCCTACGTTGGTGCATCCGTTAAGGGCCGTTATCATTATAGCAATGGAGTGAGCGTGACCACACCACCTTTGGATAAAGGCGAGTCCTTTATGCTCTATTAATGGAATGCCAAACTGCCAACAAATGACCATATTTATTAGAAACTAAGCTACATCAGAATTCGTTTGATTCTGGAAAGATAATTCGAATGCAGAGAGTAGGATGGTCGTGCTTAATAAGGCAGCTGCGATTGTCCTACCACGCACAGTTAGTAATTAGTTGGCATGTGGATGGTGAAAGATATGATGGACTAAATTTGTTGCTTAGGACAGGTAAGGAAGGTGTGTCTACAACTACAACGCAAAGCACCTCATTTTCAGGAGGTTCTACCGCTACACTCGCAACAAAGATGGTCGATCAAACTACCTCCAATGCTTTAACCGCTGCAACCACTGCGTCATCGTTCGCAGCTAACCACACTGGCGGGTCCACCTACAGTGCTTTAGACAATGCAGCCCTGTTCAGCCCCATGATCCTCATGTTGTCGTCAAGCCTTATGTAAGTCTACGAGAATTGTCGACTAGTACGCTCACATCAAATACTATAGCTCAAATTTTGTGTTTGCTAAATGCGCTGCTTTTCCTATTGCAGGTGTCACTAATCTAGACAGTGGTCTGCCTGACAGTCGTGCATTGTTGTATAGCAGTCTGGCGACCAATTGTTGCAAATTAGTTTATAGCGATTAATAAAACCTTTGACGTTCCGATTCCTTTCCATTGGTACACAAATGGGCTCGCCCTGGGATCGAACGTTAAGTGAAATACAGAAATGAAACGGATTAATTGGAAAGTGTGCTGGCATTCATAACATGGTGATGGGAGGCTGCACTATAATGTTGGGTACATCTTCAAGTCCAGTGAGACGTTCCTGTCCAAGGTTGCAGAGTTTTCACCTCGTGGCTGCTTTATCGTCCCTTCCTCTTTCCCTTGCTCCTGATTGCCTGATTAGTCCGTTGGTTTCACCATGGGTGCAATGGCAGTCACTTCAAGCCTGCTCTCACCCAGCCACTAGTAGGTGCACGTGGCTGAGAGACTGAATTCACGAATGGACTCAGCCTCAGACAAATCGCATGTTTGGGGTCATTTATTTTGTAAAGTGTTTGATATCCCTTTACCCAATGACTTACTGTCACTTCAAAGGGTCGGAAATTTGCATTCAATCGTTCGCATATGTAGATGTGCGTATCTCCATTCCTGTGGTCTTTTTCACAACTGCCATTGTCCTCCTCCTGCCTGAATTCCCAAACGCACAGAGTGTTGGATTAGCTTGCAGAATGCAAGTTGAGCCCTACCGACCCGTGGGCCGAATTCGACCCTTTGTATCCGAGGAAGCCAAGGATTTGCTTAAAAGCTAAGGACCAGCATCGGAATGAAGCGCGGTAGCGAGAAGTGCCACCCAGTTTTGTGTTTTCCTGGTGCTATTAATCCGAGTAAGAGCTTGCGTCCACTTGATTAAATCAGAAGATTCTGTGTGCAAACATCAATTCTTGTGAAAAGAACAACTAAGAGTGACCAAAACTCTGTCAAGTAGACATGGACGTGTGTTACGAAGAAGGCGCTGGGCCTACCAAGCGACTTGTGATCCTAGCCTCATCAACACATACAACTCAGCAAGAGTTACACGCGAAATAGGCCACGTGGGCGAAAAGATGCTAGATGCCATGACCAACGGACAATGAGAAACTTCGCTTACCTAAACGTACTAAATTTCTACTGAACCTGCATTGTCTGCAGCAGGTTTGAAAGGCCTCATCTCACGGGGACCCCACCATTGCAGTCTATGTTCAGAGGGTCCCTAAAATAAGGAGTGGGTATGGGCGCGATGAGCCCTCTATCACCCGTCGAGGGAGAAAACGGATAGATTCTAGCTGTGGTGCACTAGTTGGTAAAAGTATATGAGGTAGAACCCAAGAAGGGCACAGGACGCTGAAACATTTGCTTGAAATTTCTTCATACGGTGAGTTCAGTCAACACAGCTATGAAGGTCCTAGTTTGTAAAAGCTGCTTTTATGCTGAGTTACGCCAAACTCACTGAATCTTAGCGGTAAGCACAATGTCTAGACACCACTGAGGCAAAAGAGGTAGAAGGAAAAAGTGGCACGTCACTTGGACTCCTAAGTCTTTTAGTAAATGTGCTTTGGGTGAAAGGGACGAAGCTTGGTTAACGTGTGGTAATGCTCCACCCAGCCAGTTGTCTGGTAACTAATGTGGCACTCAAGTCTGCTCTGCACTTGACACAGTGGCCTAATAAGATGGAGTAAAAATAACACGTTACGAAGTATTGCCGGAAGAATTTAGTCCCCATTGGGCTTGTCACTGTCCCTCTCCTGCCAGAAACCCCAGTAGCACGGAGTGTTGCATTAGCTTGAAAAGTGTAATTTAAGATTGGCTGATCTATAAGCCGAAGTCGAGCCTGTGCTGCCGGCGAAGCCGAGGCTTTGCTTAGCACCCAATGAACAGCGTCGTGATGAGGTGTGGTAGCGGATTGTGCCACCCAGTCTGGTGCTTCTCTGATGCTGTCACTTCAAGCAACTATTTTCATCCAAACGATAACATTAGACAATTCCTTGTACAAATCGCAATCCTTGAGAGAATAACAACTGACATTAAAACAGTTTTCTTGCTGTTTCTAAAGAGCGAAATATGTAAAAAGAGCAGGTGATCTTTTGCCCTCACCCCAAGAATGAAGGTTTGAATGCTATCCCTTATGTCTGCATTTTCCAACCAATGCGGTCGCTTCAAGGTCCCATCGCGAACCCACTATGATTCACGAAGAAAACAATTAATGCAGAAAGGTAAGAAAAACAAAACCAAACCAGTTTAAATAGGGCTACCATTAAAATAATTCAAAACAGCAAACGTTGTGGACTATGGTGTTATTTATAGCTGTTAGAAGTCATGTGCTTAGCTGCCAATTTTGAAAACCAAATCAATTTTCTGATGCTGCATGCCTCCACATTAAACAACCACACAGAGGCCGTCAGGCATACCCAAGCAGGTGGTCTGCCCACAAAGCACGTGGCTAACGTGAATGCGCCAACCCGTCAGCCGATGGTACACGAGTCCGCGTTGGCTCAGTCTCACCACCCACCTCATGACCTCTACGCCTCCACATCAACCTCCATTACCCATCGTATTCTTTCACCCTCCTAGTTTCTCAAGCATTGTAAATTCTGTGCACAGATAGCTGCTGACCTGAGTTTCACATTCATCGCCACATCGCATGGGTTATAATTGCTACCTGCTCCTATTGGTGGCTTGTACGAGATCACTTCAGTCTTGTTTATCAGCAAACTCACCAAACATGGAAAATTGAACGAGTCTCTAAGTATTCTCATGAACTTAGTACCGTGGGTTGCTATTGATGTCTCAACAAACTGTAGGTTTATGGATGAACAGACCACTTGCTTTCGTGCAGAAGGTCTTCTGATAACAAAGACTACCCCTTTGCCTTGCAAACTTAATTGCTGTACTTTTGTGGCTTGCGCTCTCATCACATCGGTTGTTAAATGCCTGCGTTACCTCCACACTTGTTACCATGGTAGGTGTGTGTTGGCCTCTTTCTTGGTGGAAAAAGCATTATTTGAGCTACTGGGTTTAGTTCAGCTGTCAAAGCCATTTCAAATCTCGTGTAGTTGGTAATGATAAAAAATTTGTTTCCTGGTATTCCATTGCTTGTTCGCTTGTTGATATCACGTTCGAGAAGCTCGTGACCTGTAAGCGTATTCTCGAATGCACACTTCAATACTTAATTTACCTTGTTCTTCTTGGTTCCGGTATGCAAGGTGCATATTTTCAAACAATAGTACTTGGTTGTAGACGTCTATTTCAAGCACAGACCTGCTCGTACCACTGGTATTATTAGTGTCGCTAACGAGGCAGTCAAACTTTCCATGCGCATGAGCCTAGCCGTTCTAGATGGATTCGGATAAATTCCATCAAGCTAATCGCAGTCCAGCTCGATAAAGTGCAACCTACACATGAGCAAGAAGGCATGCTTTGAAACAAGCGAAAGTCGCCAATTTCCTGGGCGATGGCGATGCGCTGAGGGCAGATTAATGTGAACTACAAGATAAAATAACGTCATTGCTAAAGGGGAGAGTGCTAGCTTTATGCCAACGTCTTCTTGTAGTCATTTGATTCCGTGGCACCAACGCAGCTTTGTCACGTGTGAGAACTACCACTCGTTCTCTAAAGCACACTAGGGTTACAAATCTTATCCGGTAATTTGTCATTAACTAAGAACACAATGCAAATTTTGTATTTGAAAGACTGTGTGATGGTAATTATGCTATGCGTCACTTTGGTTTGTGGCGATTTACGAGTATTAGCGTTAATCTTGATTCGCCTTGCAATGCCATCGCTGAGAGGTGGCTTGCGGTATACCAGTTGAAGTCTCTCACAGCATTTGCTCCCTTTTTGGAAAGGTGACTATCTTTTGCAAAGATAAAAGTGGAACCATTGCGGGTTGAACAGCAGCAGCAAAGGTACTTATTACCCATTACTGCCTTTAAGTGACTCATGGCAAGAAGAGTATAATATGAAGAAGATTGAACCACAGATGACAAAAGTGGTGGGGTTACTTCACCAAGAGCGTGAATATATCAGGATGGTGTAAACCTACTTCATCATTTGTTACCTCATGTTTAAACAAATAAGAGCTTTCTTCAGGATTGCTTATTAGTGGTCGCATGACTTAAATGACGAGGACTTCTACGAAGAAGTTTCATTCCATGAAACAATATCAGTGAATAAATTTTTCTGAGCTAGGAACAACGATGGCGCGAAATTCCATCGAAAGAACCCAACCATAGTGATACAAGTGTGGAGGTAACGCAGGCATTTAACAACCGATGTGATGAGAGCGCAAGCCACAAAAGTACAGCAATTAAGTTTGCAAGGCAAAGGGGTAGTCTTTGTTATCAGAAGACCTTCTGCACGAAAGCAAGTGGTCTGTTCATCCATAAACCTACAGTTTGTTGAGACATCAATAGCAACCCACGGTACTAAGTTCATGAGAATACTTAGAGACTCGTTCAATTTTCCATGTTTGGTGAGTTTGCTGATAAACAAGACTGAAGTGATCTCGTACAAGCCACCAATAGGAGCAGGTAGCAATTATAACCCATGCGATGTGGCGATGAATGTGAAACTCAGGTCAGCAGCTATCTGTGCACAGAATTTACAATGCTTGAGAAACTAGGAGGGTGAAAGAATACGATGGGTAATGGAGGTTGATGTGGAGGCGTAGAGGTCATGAGGTGGGTGGTGAGACTGAGCCAACGCGGACTCGTGTACCATCGGCTGACGGGTTGGCGTATTCACGTTAGCCACGTGCTTTGTGGGCAGACCGCCTACTTGGGTATGCTTGATTGCCTCTGTGTGATCCTTTCATGCAGAGGCGTTCCGCACCAGAACATTGATTATGTTCTTAAGATTAGCAGCTAAGCGCGCGGCTTCTAACATCTGGGAATAGCGCTATGGTTCACAAAGTTTGCTGTCTTGAATTATTGCATTAATCCCTACTTAAGTTGGCTTTGTTAAACCGTAGTCAAAGTTTGCTTTCCTTACTTTCTGCATTATTTGCTTTCTTCGTGAAGCATAGTGGGTTCGCAGTGGAGCTTTGAAGTGACCGTATTGGTTGAAAGATGCCGACATACGAAATGACATTCAAACCTTCATTTTCGGGGTAAGAGCAAAAGGTCACCTGCTCTATTTGCATTTTTGTTCCCAGAAACGGTGGTTATTCCTTCAAGTATTGTGACTTGTACAAGGCATTGACTGGTGTTGTCAAGTGGATAAAAGCATTACCTGGCGTCGTTTCATCAGGGAAGCACTAGACTGGCTGGCACCTCTTGCTATCACTCTTCACCCCGATGCTGATCATTGGATGTTACGGCTTTGCCGGCAGCAGGAAATCTACTGTGTAGTAGCTGCAGTTATTTAAGGAGGAGATTAGTCCATTTTTAGTCGTTTAATCAAAGTCTGACCCACATGCACATTTGCGCTTATTGATGTCCAAATCCTTTCTTTTCGACTTTTCTAGACAGCATGATGGCAAATTTAGTGATTCGCCATTTTACGCGCACCGCAAATAAATTTCGCTGAAGCTAATATTTAGTAGCTGAAATGAAATCATTTAGCATCCTCGCGACCAGCTATTTTTAGCCCCGTTCGTAGTTAGCTTTACAGCCGTGCATAGTTTGTGTCCACAATGGGAGTCGTCCATCTCATCACAGCAATTTTAGGAACCATTGAACACGATTCCGAAACTGAGACAGGCTCGCAAACAGCGTGGAATCTATCAATATTCCCATAAATTGGATCGCAATGAAAAATCGGCACAATTTTCTCAATACCAACAGTACACCTCCTCGTGGGTAGACAAATTTTTAGCGATTCAACCTCCACTTGTTTGTAGCTTACATTTCTGCTGAGGCTTCATTGCCCGTACCCAAGTAAACCCCGACTCTGACTAGTTAAGCCCAGGATTCTAAGGCGCGATGAGGAACTAATAGATATTTTCGCATACCATTTATTCAACAACGTGCGTTAAAAGTCAAAATCACCTCCGTGTTGAATAGAGTTTGCAGATGCAAAATAAGCGAAATGCCTTATTTAATTGCGTTGGCATGTTTTAGATCACTGGATCTTATTAGCTCTTTTACAAATCAACTTCAAGCCATTGCTAAATCCACACGAGTTCGTTTACTTGCAGTTTAGGTGGCGAAACCTCTCTGTGGCCTCCTGATATCATTCCTTTAGTTAATGATTTCGGCTCAATCAATGGTACTGGGTGATCGCGTAAGAAAATAAGCAATTAGTGTAGAGGAAGCATTCGAGATGGAGAGAGACTGCTTATTGTTTCGGAAGCAAAACTTGTTACGATGGTAGGTGTGTGTTGGCCTTTTCCTCGACAAGAAGGCATTATTTGGGTTAGTGGGTTAATTTTGGCTGTCAAAGCCAATTCGAATCGCGTGTAGTTAGTAATGATAAAAAATTTGCTTTCTGTTATTCTTCGTCTCCACATGAAAGTATTACACGGATGCAATCAAGCATACCCAAGGAGGTGGTTGGCTGACAGGTCACATGGCTAATGTGAATGCGCCAACGCGTCAGCTGATGGTACACGATTCCACGTTGGCTCAGTCTCGTCACTCACCTGATGACCTTCACGTCTTTGCATTAACCTGAATTGTCTATCGTATTCTTCCACCCCTTCGTTTCTCTTTTGCTTTAGGCTGGATACAGAGTTAGCTGCTGACTTGAGTTTTACATTCATCGCCCAATTGCATGAGTTAGAATTGTCATCTGCTCCTTTTGATGACTTGTGCGAGATTGCTTCAATTTTGGTTATCAGCAAACACACCAAACATGAAAATTCGTACAGGTTACAAAGCATTCTCACAAACTTGATACCATGAGTCCTCGTTGACATCATAGTAAACTGCAAGTTTATAAAGGAACAGACTACGTACGTTCGTGCAGAAGGTCTTAGAGGCCATCAGCACGGTCCGAACGCCATATTCCGTGTTAAAAGCACAGCCTCCAGAGGTTAAAAGGAAGAACTATGCTATTGCACAGCTTCTTTCCTTCCATTGCAGCTGGGTTGATTCAAACTGCAGAATTAGGCAGTCTAATTCATCGTTCATCGATGTGTGTAGATGGGTATGCAATGCACTGTTAAATTGGGTCACTCATAAGGCAATTTCATTTCAAGCAATAGACAGTATGAGTATCACCACCCGCGATGCTTGCGCTCAGTAACTTCCCGATTTTTAATGCTAGCAGCTAATCAGACATGTAATATTGTCTTTGCTGGAATTGAAAATGGGTGAGAAGTATTCGTTGAGGCACACCTACTCAGTGACTTGGAAAATCAACTTCAACTTTAATAACCTGATTAGGTAAAACATACTGGTATGTTACACGAGATGCAAACTACATGCCAAATTTAAATTGGATGACAAAAGGGCTTTCTGTTAAAAAGCGAAATCATGTCCTTTGTTTTTCCTTCACCACTTGGCAATATCATACTGTCTACTAGTACCACACAACCTATCATGCGGTGGTATTAGTAAGCCAACTTAGAAACTCGACATGCAGTCGTTTTGGTTTTCATAGAGAGTGCTGCAAACCTTTCATTAGTGCAGCAAACAAAGGCTTTAACGCCATCAAATAAAGAATAAGGCTGTACAAACCCAATTCGATGATGCAAAAGTCACCTCACTAATTCATTAAGGCTAGGAAATACTGTTCTTTCCTTTACTATGTTAGGGTCAATGCTCTCACACCTCCCTGAAATTTTCTGATACACCTTATGCGAAACCGGTGGCAGCACCTTCGGACTTCCCACCTCCCTCTCATAGTACTTAACAGCATCGCACAATTCAGCAGGGCAGCACCATTAATTTTGTTGCAGCAACTGGAAAAACATGATATTAACAGGTCCAGTCAACTGTTACTCGGCAGGTGCACTCACTTCTGAAGCATTCTCCTCTCTCACCTTCCCACAACATGCAGTACGTATTCTCATCGTTAGGTCCATTTCTATACATTCATAAGCGAGTCATCTCAACAGCTAGCCTCTTCATATCCATTTATTAAGAATGCAATAAACGAGGCCGCCTCCCACTGCCACCGCTCAGAGCTAGTAAACTGTCAGGTTCAGTTAAGGGAAATTGCGAGACCAGATCCGATTTAGTTACCTTTTATGCACATTTGAAGGCCAATAGTCGAGTTGGCATACTCTCCACCAGGAACTTAATTGCAAAAGCCACTTAGCGAGTTCATTTTGGTCAAGAATTTTGCTTGTTAGGATGTACATTTGGGAGAACCCTCTTCGTCTCATGTGCGGTGAAGCAGTGATCAGTCAGCGCCTATCTGCCACTGAAGCCATCTCAACTTTCAGCAGAGCTGTAACCACTTTTCCCATTTCCTGATACTTGCTAACACTTCCACCACAGATGGTTTAAGAATCTGGATGATACAGGAATTTGATAAAATATGCGGCTTTATTCAATACAAAAACGCATCAGGTAAATAACAAACTTAAGCAGTAGAAAGTCGGCCAAATCGGACACTGGCCTGTGCAATGCCTCATTCATCGAATCAACGAAGCAGCTGTCATAGAATGTTGACAAGCCAAAGTCAGCATTTGATTATTTAGTTATCTCAAGCAACAGTGAAGAGAAAAGGGGACAAACTTGAGGAGAACGAGACAAAGATGCCAAGATGCAGCTAGGGCTCCGCACAACCGAACCACAGCTGAGGTCCAGAATTGTGCATTCAATGAACCGAATGCAGTTTGGACACAGCTCAAAGGTCAGCGAGGCCATTTGTAAGGGCTGTGTTTGGAGACAACGCAGCATTATACATTCCTACAAATGTCAAAATTACTTCCTCAAGTGGAAGGAAGAAGCATCCTTTTTACTCTTGGCCTCCCGTTAACACAACTAAATCAAGGGCCACCATAGACAGTGGTTGGGCCATCGCAAAGTAGCAAACAATCAGACGACTAATGAGCACCACATTTGCTGTCGTATTGTTTGCAATGAACTGCTAGAGGAGGCTGAGCATTTGAGGGTAAGGCAGTGGAGAAGAAGGATGTATTTGCAGTCAACATGGTGGCTGTCCTATCGACAACTTCAACTATGGTTGCTGTCAGAGACATCACTTGCCTGAATACCACTTCAATACACCATGGTGTAAGACAAATCAAGTCTGTACTACTTCACGTTTTTAAAGTTTTATCAATTTGATGAAAGAGCTGGGTACCTCTTAATGCCGTGATGCAAACTTCACCTCCTCGAGCACAAGCAGACAAGGAAACGTCCTTTATGCTCATAAGCATTTCGAACAACAGATCACGCCATTTACTTCCATGGCATAAAAGTCTTTTGTGAAGACAAACCACCAGGAGGCAAGGCTAGTTAGGTAAATCTCATCGTTTTAACAACTAGAGTGTGGAAGCGTAAGTCTATAAAAGGGTAGTCATTAATAAGGGAACACAATTATGTGAAGGCATAATGAGTGTGGCGCAAACAGAAGGATCAACGAAACCTTTATTAATCATACATATTGAACTGCTAGAAATGACAGCTCATAGCCTTTGCTTCATTCCATGTTTTGTAGACTAGCAGAACAGTTTTTAGCTCTTTGCAACCTAAAAGTGAAGCAATACTGGTCCAAGCATACAAAAATAGTCTCCCAAAACACCTCGCACATAAGAGAGAGAGAGATGTCCTTTGCAAACAATTTGTTGTCTTTCACAGAAAAATCTGAATTTTCAAGGGGCCAATCACTTTGACCACAACGAAGGAGGGATAAAAGCACGCGACTATCGCTCGTCTGCACATTTGGTTCGCGACCATCATGGTGGGTGTCGTTCATTTGTCCGTGTACACGTGCATAAGCATGTATTTGTGCACCAGTGTTTGTGTTTATGCATAGGGATTTTGCACCACGTCATTAGCAAATGAATTGAATTGAGTGTAAATAAGCTTTTATTGAACTGGTTGGTAAGGAATTTGCTTAGCATCTTCGCACATATTTGACTTGTTTCAGCAAGATTACGTCTGCCTTGTCCGGTTTGCCCTATGTCTCGCGACACCCTAGGCGAGCTCCTATGGCATCAAAGAGGTAGGAACAACTGCTAACTCTCTCCGTTCTTTGTCTTATGTCCTCTTTTGTGCAAAAGTAACAAAAGTACTTTCTTTTGAACCTCAAAATAGTCTGGAGGCACATGCTGCGCAGCCTGTGCTTCCGTCCATTCATAACTTATGAAAGTCTCCTCAGCCATTTCTTTGAAAGCCATATTTGTGAGTGGGTGTCTGTTTGTCTCTGATTCAAATCCAGTGTGTGCTCTGCTCTATAGGCACAGCTTTTGCTATGCATGCAAACTTCTTCCAACTCTACGCTTCATTTTGCAACACTCCAGTTCAAATGACGGAGGATTCAAGAGTATGCATCTACTGTATAGAATGCCTTGCGGAACACTCAACGTTGGGTGCAATGTTTGAGCACATGGAGTCGCATCACTTCTGTAGGTACTTCTTCGACTATCAGGCATACTTTGCAGTTAAAGCTATGGTGACGCCTTGGTCTCTTCTGCTTTGCAGATAGTTAGCGCAGAATATTTGCGAGAATGCGGAACAACGCTATTGTATAAGCAGGAAATGCAACTTTTGTTCGTATCTAAGCAGCACTATCCCATTTTCGCTTAAAACGTAAACATGGTAAGGCAAAGGGCATTCAATGCGCAGAGGTTGCTTGCGTGAATTGTAAAAGCTCTGATGTGGAACGATTTGACTGTGTGAAATTAATTGAGCGTTATTCGGTGGAAATGATAAGGCACACATCGCATCGTATTGCGTTGCGTCACACCGCATTGGTAGTTTGGACACAATTGACTGATTGACTGATCTATAAGCCAAAGTCGAGCCTGTGCTGCCGACGGAGCCGAGGCTTTGCTTAACACCCAATGAACGGCATCAGGATGAGGGGTGGTAGCGGGATGTGCCACCCAGTCTAGTGCTTCTCTGATGCTGTCTCTTCAAGCAATGATTTTCATCCCAATGATAACACTAGACAATTCCTTGTACGAATCGCAATCCTTGAAGGGATAACAACTGTTTCTGGGGGCAAAATGTGCCAAAACAGCAGGTGACCTTTCGCTCTTACCCCGAAAATGAAGGTTTGAATGTTATACGGTTGCGTCAAAGCTCCACTGCGAGCCCACTATGCTTCACAAAGAAAACATTTAATACGGAAAGTAAGCAAAACAAAATCTCGACTACGGCTTAACAAAACCAACTTAAATATGGTTATTAAATTAATTCAAGACAGCAAACTTTGTGGACTAGTGTGTTATTTTTAGCTGTTAGAAGTCATGTGCTTAGCTGCTAATTAAAAAAAATCAATTTTGTAGTACTTCACGCATCCACATGAAAGAATTACACACAGACAGTCAAGTCTACCCAAGGAGGTGAGTTGATGTGCATGCGCCGACGTGTCAGTCGATGACACGCGAGTCCACGTTGGCTCAGTCTCACCACCCACCTCATGACCTCTACGCCTCCACATCAACCTCCATTACCCATCGTATTCTTTCACCCTCCTAGTTTCTCAAGCATTGTAAATTCTGTGCACAGATAGCTGCTGGCCTGAGTTTCACATTCATCGTCACATCGCATGGGTTATAATTGCTACCTGCTCCTATTGGTGGCTTGTACGAGATCACTTCAGTCTTGTTTATCAGTAAACTTACCAAACATGGAAAATTGAACAGGCTTCTAAATATTCTCGTGAACTTAGTACCGTTGGTCCTTATTGACCACACAATCAACTGCAGGTTTATGAAAGAATAGACTACTTACTTTCGTGCAGAACGTCGTAGAGGCCATCAGCACGGACTGAAGCTTATGCCCAAAATAAAATAACAGCCTCCAAAGAGCCAGACTACTGCGCAGGCGTGGTGATTTGCGGATGAAATATCGGCGCATGAGGTTTACATGCCATCAAACTAATTCTGTAGGTGTAAAAATTCATCTGGTAGGGAATGTGGTGGTTTGTAGCTGGATGGCCATATATCTCCACTGAATGCTGAGTTATTCCTAATTGTGGAAGAAGTACTTTTTCAGTGAACCTACCACCAATTCTGCAATGTTGACCCCGAAAATTTGGCGTCCATTCCTACAATTACTGCAAGCAACATAACTACATTCGCCGATTTTGTTACTGTTAACCTATCTGCTGTTATGGTTCCAGTGATTGTGTTGACTTTCTCGTAGCTGTGTGCAAATCGCCCACTCACAATATTGCAGCTCATCACATAGTTGATGGTGAACGCTGTAATACTGATGGGGCAGGTATCCTCATCAGACTAACTAGCACATTGGCTCAAATTATCCAATGATCAATGGTTTCACGATGTGTGCGTAACTGCACAGGTTGCTTTGTGGGGCAAGAGAAGGCCATCTCATTGGCTCACGTCACACTTATAAACACAGGTGAATGTGAGTTATTTCTTTGTGGAGTGATGTTGATTCAGATCAGCCTCATCTTGTTGGTACCTTCCGTCTTTCAAGGAGCTCTTGCAGTGGCCGCTGGTAGGATACCTTCTTATGCTTTGCTCTAATCAGTACATGCTTTAAAATATTCACAAATGAGGATATTTGCTAAATTAGTAAATCTATTAAGGAAGGGGTTGTGCTTGAGCTTAGCACTTAATCACGTCTCTTGAGCGTACGAAAGCGGGCATGAGTGCCAGCTTACTTTCATGTTTTATCATAGCTTGCCGACTTTTATGGCAATTGTATGTGCCTTAAGTGATAGAGCAGTAGTTTCGAGATTCAATTTACTTGTGATCACCCTAATTCATAAAATTTGTGACGTGCGGAACATCAATTAGAGAGGACGGAATCGCTGGTAACATGCCATCACTTCACATGGATTCCTATTATTTAAACTTTAAGCCTGCTAGCTGGCCCATTGGTTTAGAAAGCAGTTCATGCAGACCCATATTTTTCGGCATTCCTCTTATTTATTTATTCAACCACCCTAATGCTTGATTACTTTACTTCTATCCCCAAATCAAGACTTTTCTTTTGTGTAGATCCTAGTGCTCCTGAGAATGTGCAACTTGTAGTCTATGGCCTTGTCTCGGTGTGCGCAACATGGAATCCACCACCCAGGCCTCAAGGCTCTGTTTCTGGTTATTTGGTTTATTGGTTTCTTGACAATGTACCTCACAAAGAATTCTTTACCTCCGAAAACCGCAGCTGTGTGTACATGAACTTAAACCCAGGACAAAACGTTTCTGTTGTTGTTAGTGCAATCATGGCAATTAATAACCCAGGTGGATCCAAAAGAATTACTAGAGATAGCGAAAGGGTGGGCATGGTTATACCACATTTGAATGGTAAGTCCTTTGTACCCGCTTTATTGCGCACTAAGTTGTTTCTTAAAAGTCACTAAGATTACACGAGCATGGCCTACAACGGTATCTGCATGATATCACGCAAATAAATGTTCAGGTTAATTATCATTATTCCAGCCATGAAGTCCACTAGGGATAGTACGATTAGCGTACTTGATAAGGCAGTTCCAAATACCCATCATGCGCATCTTGTAATTAGCTGACATGCATATTTTGACTGACATCATGGAGGCAATTTGTTGCTTTGCATAGAGGGAAAAGAAGTGCCTGTTACTACTGGAATATCCACAACTACTCCCACAAACACAGCGACGGAAGGGCCCGTTTCGAATCCTGAAATGACCACCACTGACGGTGTCTACCTCCTCTACTTTGATCACTTCAGCTCTCTTCTCCCCATGACTCTAGTGCTGTTGTCAACTTTCTTGTAGGTCTGTGCACACTACTACCCATTCTACTTACACCGAATATTGTTATAGCTCAAATGTAAGTTTGCCAAACACCCTGTTTGTTTTATTGCAGACTACATTAATGCAGGAAACGATCCAGCAGACACTGCTCTGTCTTAACTTGGCACTTGAATGACTGATTACATTCGATTATTCTGTATTGACGAGTGAAATTCTTGATATTGCTCTTGATTTTCATTGGTATTTGAATGAGTTTGCTCTTATGATGGACGTGCTAGAAATGGTCTCGCCCTAGATCCCTTGCTCTATGCTGCTTGGTTATTGCGTTAGCTGCACTTTGGTTATAATAAGTGCGTCAGAGCTCAATGTCAATTAATCACGGGTGGGTGCTTGTGACCATTTCTGGCCTGTGATTGCGAAGCATTTGGAGACGCACCCCGACTCAGAACTAAACCCAATACCCACATGGAAAACTTGGATCTTAACATTGGTTTCTTTGCTGGTCTGGTAAATGATGACAATCCGGTGCTTTTTTCTAGACATTATTGAAGAATTCCCTTCTTGTCACTTTGTAAGAGCATGTCTCTGGCACTACTGACATACTAATCAATAAGTTCAAGCCTTTTATGCCTTTTATGGAGGCGTTTGATAGGGAGTTTGATAGGTGCACTACGAACCAGCCACTTCTGGGAGGCCAGCTATTTCGCCTGGTGCAAAGCGGGCATAAATGTCGGGCACAAGCATCTAACATACACCAACAAATTACTTAAAGTTAGATAGCATACTAGATAAACGAAAGAATATGAGGCATAATGAGTTTCCGTGTGAAGGCATTGAAAATATGGGGTGAACGTGTGATCAAGTCGCGTGCCGCATGTCAAAATAGCGTCAATTTGTCGCACAGAAGTTGACACTTAATCACAATTGATTCCTTTTCGTAGCACTGTGTATTCAGGCAACATTGCGTCCATTCGCTGCTCTACAATGCATCGCACTATTTGATGACGACAATGATGTTTTAAATTAGTTGACTAATTATCTTTAAGTTACAGCATTCAACTTCAAAATTCAGCCGAGATTTTAACTTTCATCACCTTTTGTCTTGCCAACCAAATTAAATCACTTCTTCCTTTTGTGCATACGCAATCACCAACCTGCTTAAGGGCATTAAAAATTGTTGGTATTAAGGCTGTCGACATGATAAGTGCGAAGATATTGAGGCAAGTGCCAAGACAATTTGTATTGTCTTCACACATTCGCGTTTTGCCAAAAAATTACGGAATAATTGAGAAAGCTTTGTCTTCAGCAAGCATTCTTTGTTGCGTAAGTCCATCTGCTATAAGTGCTTACAAATTTGGCAGCGCCTTTGTGCTCGTGGAATCCGCGCAACTTGGCAGACTTGTAAATCGCTCCGACCACCTCACTTATTTATTTGGCGGTATCTTCGAGCGAAATAATGCCCAGCGTGAAGGCTCAACTGTGCCTTGGCTTTATGAGCTATTAACTCACTTTGCCTTGCAACCTAGCTGGTAGTTCTGTAAAAATTAGCAAGAGTTTCTGATGAAGAAACGAGATTTCGTTTATTTCGACTGTCAGAATTCATACCGTTCAAGCCATTGGACAAGTGCCGTGTAGCCAAAATCCACGTCAATGCATGTGCATTTCTGCTCCCATGATGGCAGCCACTTTAACAGTTTGTTCATTCATTCATTCGGAAGTATCTGTCATATGCACTCTTTGATGATTCATTTGCATTTATTATCCCTCTTATTTGATCATCATAAGAGTCATACACAGGCCGAAATGTAAAACGACTGACCATAAACAACTCAAAATGCAGCATTCGGTGATCTACCCCTAATGGAGGGAAAGAACATCGTATAAAAAGATTGAGGCCATTGGCCACACAGCACTTGCATTACGCTTGCATAAATTTAGGCTTTCTCAAAAATCCGTTTATGGTAATCTTTATGTACCTTCTTCCCTCACTGCCTCAAGGTGACTAAATGTTAGCTAGAATTACCAGTCGTAACTCAGATTTTTGGCATTGCAATCTCCCTCCCCTTGAATGCGTAAACCAACGCTAAATAGGCCCCGTCTGTAGAATACCTGGTTGAAGCTCCCGTTGTGTGACGTGCATAGTCGAGAACCACTGAGAAATTGAATGAGTTTCGACTTTGAAAGACTCCTATGCACGATGACTTTGCGTGTCTGCAAATACGTTGGACATGTGAGTTCGAGTGGCTCACCTCTCAGCTTACAAAGCTTTTTTTAACGACAATTAATTGGTAATGCCATTTAGAGGCGTTTTCGGTTGTCTTCATTTAGGAATCATGACCAGTTACTTGTATTCATGGGCTTTTGGTGAGCATGAGGCGAGGACTTTGATTTCTATCCGTCCTTGCCTCGATAATGTTCTTACGCAAAATTCGAATTGGCGGACCACTAACAAAGCCCTGCGACCAATTATTTGCCTGAATTTACATAAGCAAAGAAATTCATTTGCACTCGGTATGCCTGTGTGACGAGGTGACGTCGCTCCAAAACTAGCCATTTCGTTATCAGCAGCACCCTCGTCGGTGTGCAGCATTGCAAATGGAATCTGCTCCATTAATGCCTCTAACGTACACACAAGACCCTTGAAGCCAAATTCACAACATCCTCAAATGATGTCGCTCGCATTCCACGATGGCACTGGGTACCACAATCAGCCTTCGTGGTGAAAAGTTCCTTGGCAGTTCCACATCTTGACATGTGGGTCCTAATTTGCATGTGTTCTGTCCGCGCGGATCTAATCAACCTTAATGAATCCATTCAGTTCAACCTCCTTCTGCCTTATTGCAGTCGATATTACTAACTCAACCCCATGACGAAATGAATGTGCGAATTGGACAGTTTTATTCAAAGTGGTATAAATACATCCACCGTACCGCTGAAATTAAAACCTCTTCAGGACTTTCCTCCCGTCTCCTCTTTGCTTTCCTTCAAAGTGACTTCAGTGTCACTGCCATCAGATTCTTCATAGGTGAACTCCTGGGCTTCCTCTAACACTTGCCTTGAAGAAAGCAATACTGACCCAACCAACCGAAAATCTACGGCTGAAATTGGGTGTAGCTTGTCCACTTCACCTTAGCCTTCCTGGATTTGTGACGAGATAGACTTTTCGCGGCAATGCAGACGACAGTTATGAAGACAATGAGGAAGCCATAAGTGACACAGGCCGCGATAATAACATGGTATCCTCGATTAAAAGTACCTCCACAAGTGAAAATTCGGGTCATTATTACCTTCATCATGAAAAACAAATCTACTTCCATCGGTCTTTGCCTCCTGAAGTGTCATCCCTAGGGCAAATGGAACCCAAACAAATAACACACACGGTAACATGTCGCATGGCAAATCCACATTAACATGGCGCCTCGGCAGCGAATTGACCGATGGAGAAGAAGTAGAAAATCCAAAAGTAACTTTAGCTGCAGGTAGGTTTGTCATATTACTTACAAACTTTGTCTAAAATGCTAGGACGTAAAAATAGTTTCCAACGCACCCATCACACGGGCGTATTTTTTAAATGTAATTATGAGAAGAAATCGCCAAAGTTTTTAATTATCATACACAAAAGCGAGCAACTGATAGCAGCTTTCAACAAGTCTAATAAAATCTACTCTACCTTGATATAAAAAGATTTTAGCCTATTTTTATGTTGTTAACATTATCCGTTTATTAACGGCGAAATAAAAATTGACGATTACGTGCAAGTTCTAGGAAGCATGAACTGTGTTGCCAAATGCAGCATTATTAACCAAAGAGTCAAAAGATTTGCCATGCCTAATGCTTATGTTTTTAAATGTGCTTAGTGGGCTAGAGGCGGGAGGGCAATTGGAATTTGGTTACGGAGCGGCGTGTTGATTCTCAAGAGCGTGATTGTTCTCCGTTTTAAACTCCCTTATAAGATTTCTTTGTACTCTCTCTTATTTATGATAGAGATGTCGAGGCGTGTTCAGAATTCTAATAACAAAGGCGGTAAGAGAGCGATGTGGAACTATCTACATGGATGGCAGCGTTGGCGGAACTTTGCCATTTCAAGACAGGAATAAATTTTGGGGATTGGATGAAG
Organism: Taenia hydatigena; assembly: GCA_036345935.2. Lineage (NCBI taxonomy): Eukaryota > Metazoa > Platyhelminthes > Cestoda > Cyclophyllidea > Taeniidae > Taenia > Taenia hydatigena. The sequence goes on from JADWOT020000005.1 coordinate 2,323,323, forward strand.
GCCGTGTAGTTCAACACCTGCTGATCTTCCACGCTCTTCCGCATGAACTTTTCTCAGCAGCAATTGATGCCGGGGTCTTACCTGTCTCCGATCTTGACCAGTGCTGTGCGATACTGGCTCAACTCGTGATCGACCAGCGAGAGGAGTCGCCGGCTAGGGAGTTTGTTCCCTGCTATCAAAAGCCAGGAGAAAACGGTGAGGAGTACGCTGGGGTGCTGCGAATCCTGGCCGAACGGACCTTCAGAGGCTGCCCACCTAACAAGGCGAAAATTTGGGTGGCTGTTTAATTCAAAGCCGGAGTCCGATCCCCGACCATCCCGACGAAGCCTTACGTCATGAAGACCAACGATCTCAGCTAGCTGGTCGAGACAGCGGTCGGGAAGCGTCAGGAACTCCTCCTGACATCGCGGTCCCATGTGGCCAACCGCCGACCGAACCTCACACGTGCACTTTGCACTCCGTCGTGTCGTATCGTAAAAGCAGGTGAGCCGCACTATTTCTTATGCTGCCTACCCTTATACGGTTCCTTCGCGTTTATGCGAGTCTATGGCATGCTAGAAGGACGACCCTATAGTTTCCACCTTGACTCGGGCGTAGCCAGGTCGTTAGTGAATTCCTAAGCTTCCCAAGGTCTCCGCATTAAATTTCGTACTGGTCCTGCCTATGCAAAACTTCTCTCAGCAGAAGGGAGAAAGATGAGGGTAAAAGGGGAGATGTCGTCAAGTCTCACTAAGGCGAAAACCTCGACATTGCAATGTAAAATATTCTTCGAGTTAGTTTGGGATGCGAAACTAGGCATCGACTTCCTTCGTAACACCAAGGTGGTACCGAATTTTGCAGGAGGCACATTTGCGTCTTATCAGCATAAGGGAACAATCCCCGTCAAACCTCCTCCAAAAAGGACTCAGGCGAAATCTGTAGTGCCCTTTTCGATACTGCGGGCATCCTTACTAGCAAATTAGATTAGCTTTGCTTCCAGTTGACGCAGATCACCGATAGCGAGAGAAAGGAGCTGCGCTCATTGCTTAGCAGGTACCCGATAATGTTGTCATGGCAGGGAGCGAGACGCAGACGAAAAAAATATCGTCGAACATACTATTGACACCAGCGAGGGTAGGCCTATTTGGCAACCACTCAGACGTATGCCGTCGCCCCTGCTGGACGAAGTGAACCGTCTGGTGGAAGAGATGATCAAGGATAAAGTTATAAAACCATCCAAGTCACCATGGGCCTTCCTAATCGCACTGGCAAAGAGAAGAGACGGCAGCCTGCGGCTGTGTATCGATTACCTCATATCAACGACTCGTTGGATGCTCTGCATAGATGAAAGTGGTTATTGACACTAGACTTAAAATCCGGATACTGGCAAGTAGAAGTGGCGGGAAAAGATAGAGAGAAGACGGCTTTCATAGTGCCTAACGAGCTTTGCGAATTCCAGACAATGCCGTTTGAACTCTGTAACGCCGCAGCCACTTTCCAGCGCCTGATGCAGACAGCACTGATTAAGCTTTTTCCGAAACATTGCATAATTTACCTTGAAGGCGTCATTGTTTTCGGTAGGGACATTGGTGAACATAATGCCAATCTTAAACTAGTCGTGGACCCTCTGTAAAATGTAGATCTGACCCTGAATACAAGGAAGTGCTATTCCCCTTGTCGTTCATTTGCCTTCTTGGGGCACACAGTCTCGTCAGATGGGATGGCTGTCACCGAAGATCGTACAAAACAAGTGAGGATCTGGCCAAACCAACTAATCAGACGGAACTCTGCAGTTTCCTCGTTTTGGCAAACCACTATAGGCGTTTCGTTAAAGGCTTTGTCGGGGTCTCCAATCCCCTACACAAGGTGGCCGAGAGGCAGGCAAGAAAGAATTTCAAGAGGGAGAACGATCTTGGTGAAGCCCTCAAAGAACTAAAGCCAACGTTCTGCTCCGCTCCGATTTTGGCTTTGCTAAACTTCGAGACCGACGCACCACCCTTTGTACTTGGCACGGACGCCAGTGCCGTGGCTGTGGGCAGTGTACTTTAACAAAAAACAAAGAAGGCAGGGAACACGTCAACGCCTATGCTAGTGCCACACTAAACAAAAAATGAGACAGAAGAGTGCAACAGGACGTGAACTTTTCGCCATCTGCACAATGGTGCGGCACTTCAAACACTACCTGATAGCGAGACAGGTCATAGTGAGAGCAGACTATCAGGCGCTGACCTGGTTGGAGACAATGAAGATCGACCGTTCGGTTGCAGGCTGGTACGAGGAAGTGTAACAATATGACTTCTCTGTGCATTGTAACGCGGTTGCATTGATCCGCAGACCTCTCTCAGCGGAAAGGCATAGTGGTATGGTGGGAACCCTACTTCTAAGCGTACTGCATTTCTCTGCGATTCTTCTCTTACCATAGCTGTGATTTCAAGGGGCTAAAGGCTTGTTTTCACTTCTTGCATGTCAAAATCCTATCATTTGGTACTAGAATTGTTAGCTCCATTCGTCTATTGAGGCGAAATCGTTGCATTCCATCTTGGCGGCTCTTTTCTTTGAAGAATATCAGGTGTTTAATCCATATCTTGTCCAACCTGGTTTGAACTCCAGGATTTCCGAGGTTGCTCGTCGGGAGGGCAATGAGATGACTGCTTCTGAAAAATGATTAATGGGTAGCACAGGGCCTTATTGTGGTGTTTAAATGACTATTCCTATGTGGGCGCTGTGACGGTCTTTTGCACATATGCACAAATCTCGGTCCTTTGAGGCTGAAGCATTTTTCGATGGGCATGTCTTGGGGAAGAAGACGCGGGAATTGGACGAATAAAATACGGAATGCGAATGGGGATTTGTCTCCCCAATCGCTAATATGGGTGTGATCTCACGATGTACATTTCCTATTGCTCTGTAATGGAGGACTGTGATGCTGGCATTGCTGTTGGCATAGGATGGATGGGCTTCCTATGCGGACGCAGAGCAGGAAGTCTGTTGATGAGACGGGAATTGTGTTGGAAGGGGGGTTTAAGTCTCTAGCGTATGGATTGTCCGATGTAGACTTATGCAGATATTTGCAGGTAGAGTTATCTTCCGTTTCCATCCTTGTCATGTGTTTCTCTGTTTGTCTCCTTTTAGGTCGTTGCGATCTGTCAAGCTCATGGGTTCCACTAGCAGTGTTGGTTTATTGAAATACGTGGAATGGGGTCGTTGATGTCCAGTCTGCATGCGAGATGTGCAATCGGGGCGATTGACGATGGGTCGCCTCAGTTTGTTACAGAACTTCCACACGAAGGTGGTGACGGTGGTGGTAGAAGCTGTAAGAATCTCTCTCACTTTGGCTTCAACTGTTTCCCATCCCATCCCGTCTTTCGTTTGATGAAGACCTTGGTGCATTGTTGCATTGATTTGTGGAGGCTACCATCACTTGCCTCTTCTCGCCCCACTTTTGGGCTCTATGCCTTTTGGGACTTCCTACTTGTACTCCTGGGTGCTTAAGTCTTCCATTAAGAAACGAATTGAAAAAAATGGAACATTAGTGATGCGGTGGGTAGGCCGGTGGCACGCAGCTCGACCAGACTACGCAGAAGATTTGGGCGGTTGCTAAACTGGGACTTGAAAGCGGACTGCGAGGCTGTGTGTGATGGAGCAGGAAGTCTCAGATCATGGTATATGTACAGTGTAGTTTCGTGGGCTCCATTCATCTGGTCACTGGCGCGTCATTGTATGTGGTATGAGGGCAACAGGTGGAAGGGATATGAACTCCTAGTTGGCATGCTTCAAGTAGGCAGTCTGTGGAGTCAATGTGTTGGTAAGGTCACCGGTCGAGTTAGTGTTCGCGACGGCACATAGAAAGGGGATCATAAGGGCATGACTCGGGCGCCTCTTTTCTGTGACCTCTACCTGTTGCGTAAGATCAGGAATGGAATGGAGGCGACCAACTGTAAGGAGGAATTAAGGTGGAGGGGGGGCGTCGAGGGTGAACTTGAAGGCGGAAATTTAGATAGTGCCGAGAATTAGGATGGGTAGCAAGCGTTGCAGTTTGGTCGAGTCTAGTCGTGGTTGGGTTCTTTACTGTTGACTTACGTAGAAGTCAGTTGGGCAAAGATCGCCTTGGAGAAAAGATCTGCCACCACCATCGAGGCTGTTGCAAGACTCGGTCATTGACGGGATTGGTGTCAATGTCTTTGTGAGGAGACTGTGCAAGTGTGGATGGAGAAGTATGGATTTTGGGAGGCTAAGCAGGTCATGTGTATGACATGCAGGAAGTTGTGGAAGAACAATGGAGATGGCGTCCTCTTCTAGGCATAACTGCGATTTTGCATACTGATAGATGACCATGCAAGAGGAAATAATTGGGACGGTGTGATGATTGATATCGGAATGCAAGCACAGAGGCAGGAAGGCGTGGAGAGGAACGCGTGAGGCTCGTCTGTTGGGTAGAAGTTGCTACGAGCGGTGAATGACATGCGATTTGCAAGCAAAACGAAGGAGATGAGTGTCCATCCACATGTGGGGTTGTAAAAGGGAACTTTACTTCTGTTAGAAGGGGAAATCATGACGCCCGAGGTGTTCATGCGAGGCGGAAATAAGGTGAAGGGAAGGAGCGGGGGAAGGTTCGCGTGGTATTTTGATAAGCATTTAGTTAACATGGTGAGCACACGGGTCTGCCCATCAACCTTCACGATGTACATCACCATTGTGACTGGAACCTTCCGCTCATGCTTGCAGATTGCCATTCCTTCTGCGTGCGGAGAAGCAGTGGAAGCAATTATGCTATGTTACGTGTGGGAAGAAGAAATGCTGGTCGCAAGAGAGGGAAATCAGCAATATCATCACTAAAGGCGACGCGTACAGAGTCAGCATCGTCGACAAGATGGGCTCATGAATTGGTGCGTGGAGAGAGAAGTGCTATGCTCGTATGGAACGTCGTTAGCTGTTGCAGATCTTTGGGGAGTAATGCATTAAAGGCACACGGGCAGGCGCGTGTGGTGTAGCGGTTATCATGGCTGCCTTCCAAGCAGTCGATCCGGGTTCGACTTCCGGCACGCGCAACTCTTTCCTTCCCCTCCTCAATCCTCTTCTTCAATAACCCCGTCTCACTAACCTTACTACGACTCCCCCGCGCTGGCCCTACGTCGCCGCTGATTTAACACTTACTTTGGTGAGAAGTAGAACTGCCATGTGCTACTGCGGCAAATAAGTAGTAGTGGTCCCATCACCTGTTATGCTAAAACGGACAAACGGATGCGAAAAAAATTGATCCACTTAACAGCTCGGAAGAGGCGCATTGGACGCTTTTTAGCATGGCTCCCGTCAATGACTTGTCAGGCACCTGATTATTGCATTCATTTGTCTATAACCGTGCCCCGCAATGGGTGCATGCAGCGTAAGTCCATTGAGTTCCCCTCTCCCTTTTCCCTTATGGTGTCTGGAGGAGCCGGTTGTAAGCCTCGAGCAATTCCAGCTTCCCTCGATATCAAAAGCGAGTCCTACCTGCTTCTTGTTAAATCTGTCGTTGTAAGGCATATTGGGAGCACTTTTTAAAAGTAGACTTAAAAATTATCTTTGCAGCAAAGTTGTTTGTAGATGTAGCTGGACTTCAGGTAGGCTCTTCGATCCACATCAAAGGCTAAAAATTTCAACTGTATGTTGATTAATGCACCTTGAGATTAATGAGTCACTGGCTTCTCTCAGTACCAACTAATGTGAGTAACGAGACAATTCGGATAAATGTAAACCAACTAGAAAAGTCAATGCGGAGTTTGAGTCAATGGCTTCCAGACGCAGTACATCAGCGCTGGATGATTTGGGATACAATCTAAAGACATCCAAGGGTAGCATCTTCCCCTTTTCAAGACTGCTCCGCTGATTTTAGCAAATGGATAGACGTTTCACTGTTGTTAATGCGGAGACTGCCCAAGTGGATGCGAGAATGTGAGAAGTGATTTGTTGAACAACTGGCAGATGACAGATGTTTCCATTTTAGGCGATTAGTGCTATGTTCGCACACTTTCCTGACCTTTTCTTACCTAGCGTAATGAGGACTACTGGCCTAAACAGCGGATGGATTTTTCTACCTCATTAATTTAATCCGTTCATGCATTGGACATCTCCTTATCGTCATGTTTTTACAAGCGCTTTAAGAGCAGGTGTTAGGACTGGAGCTTTTTCAAGGCTTATTAAATCCTCCTTCAAAAATGAAATTAGTGTATTCTCTCAAATTTAGCCTATCAGGTGCGGATTCAATGTGTTAATTTAAGTTAAGTGTTCCAATTAAGCATTTAAGGAAAATATTCAACCAGGTGGTTCCATTTCAATGGAGAACACAACTAAATTTATCCTCTTACTCCTGCCTAATCCATAAGGCGAAAGTGTTTTTCAAGATAAAGGTCTAACGATTTTCATCTTGCATGTCTGGGACGAGTAAGCAAGACGGGACCGTTTGTATGCCGACAACTCGGTGAAGGTGAGAGATACGGGGTCCACCGAGAATTATCAAGAATCCAATCCCAAAGTCCGGTAGAAGTGTTCATTCTCCAAGCTGAACATAATAAAATACACACGAACTTGCTCCTTTAACTAATAACTGATTTGACAGTTGTAAGGTTTGCCTTTAGTATGAAATTCCCTTCAGGTGACCAGTTAACTAGAGTAATTTCAAAAAAAATAGCATAGTATTTTATTCCATGTGCTCAGGAGAGGGTTCTGATGCTGTACTGTTTTGACAGGCCGATGTGTTTAAGAGGATCGCCCCTTCAGGCGTTATGAGCATACATGTAAATATGCATACAGCGGTATATTGGGTCGAACCATGAGTTGCGTTGGTGAGATCCATGGAGTGAATGATGAGCCTTTATCTGTGCTTCACTAGTCCTTTTCGGTCAACGCCATATTAAATTTATATTTATTAATTTACAATTGACTTGCCCAGTTAACGTTAGCCTTTAAGAGTCAGGTAGTACACTGTAGCCGTAGCGTCCCGAGGCTCCCTTGAAGGCAAAAGAAGGCAAAATACCATATATATATATATATATATATATATATATATATATATATATATATTCAACAGACAGAGAGGAATGAGCCGCTGGCATGGCCCCGGGGCCGGCCTACGCAGCTAGCGCAACATGGCCACTTCTGTGACCCTGACCGAAACCTACAGTCCAAACGAACAAATTGTTACAGTAACCTTTGAATTGGGCTTTTTTCACGCACAGTTGGTCTCAGTGGATTTGACGCTCTTGCTCTTGCACCGTACTGCGCTTGTTTGTGCACACAAGGTGCTTGGCAATGCGGTTGGCAGGTAAAATGTAACAAACCGCCACCCACCCGCTAGGATCTGAATCGAAACACGGATATTTCCCACCGCGCTTACTCTATGGTCCAATACCTCAATTCCGTCATAACTACACCTCACACGCCTGCCAGAGACCCGACACTGGTAAGTGCGATGCACTTTAGGAGGCCTATTTACTCAGCAGGAAAGTGTTTCTTTATTGATTTTCGAAAGAGCAAAACTCACAAGTTAAATACATTTTAAGAAAAAGATAGACTAACTTCACATTCGCCTTCGGTATCCTAGTGATTTTAACGTGTATCTCGTTGCTGACTCATTCACACTAATCGATCAATCGATCAGAGCATTTGTCTTGAAGTCGTTGCGTATTGGTTAACTGGTGAAGCGGTCGATACGATGTAGGACACTTGCGCATACAAGCTCAGTTTTCGGCAATTCATCGTCCGGCCAGGCGGCAAGTCAGAGCTTCCTCCAAGGAACAACTTTCCTCATCTTTTTGACAGATCACTGGTTCCTACCTGCATTGTGGACGAGTCCATCGTTACTGCAACGAAAGCATTTGCGAAACTCACCCGGACTGCAAATGAAGTTGCTCAATATGCTTTGTGGTGAAAGTGATCAACTGTTGAGCTTCAATTCATCGTTTATACATAGGTTTTTGCAAATGCATAGCCAGTGTCACGTGGGCACTCTCACTTGGTTACTTAAAACTTGCTTAGCCGTTTGTTCGTTTCTGCATCAGGATGAGCAAAATTTAGCTTCGTATCCCCTCATTTTCCTCTTTGTTTCTTCCTTCTCTTTCCTCCTCAGCCTTCTACTCTTCGAGCACCTCGAAATGCGCAGCCATTATTTTTCGCTATCATTGGAAGAGTTTGAGGTCCCTCCACTCTCCTCTTTAATGTGGATCAACGCTTTCTTCTGGCATAGATTTAAAAAGATAACTAAGGGCATAAGTTTGTCAGGTCTGCCAAAATATTCAGAGGTGAGTCGCCGATTCCTTTTCCCACCTATACCTGCGTCACATTTACACGTCTCTGCAATACTTTTACGAGCACGAATCTATCAGCCTACATATTGCATTACAACTACTTACCAAGTATCATTAGTCTGTTTGATGCACTGTAGTAAGCCAACACAAAGTCTGGCTACAGCAGATTAGGCTTGGCTAGACTACGCTACCACTTCTCTCACCAACAGTAAATAAACAGAAAGAAGTTGATGTCAAATGAGGCTTTTCCATCTTGTGTCTCATACATTTAGAAACAAGATACACGCGTAGGACCGCTTGACACAGGGCCCACATTAGAGACAGGAAATTTCCTCCCATGCAACAAGGCCTAGCTCAGCGTCGCTTCCTTAAATGTCTCATTCCTCGATTACTGTTTTCCACTCTTCTATAGCACCACCACTTACACAATGCATCATCGCGGCACATTAGGTTCAATTTCTTTAGTCCATTTAACAAAACAAATGGGCAGATGTTGTCTCACGCACTCGTCTTGATTTATTGCATTCTGGTAAGGCCAGACTCCATTCGAACTCTGCGTCTCACTTGCATGTTTTCACTTCGACACTCTCCAAAGCAAACTTTTTCGCTCGCAGCTCTTTCTTCACCTCTTACGTCTGTTTTCGACAATGTCATTTTATCGAGCTCTACACATCCCTAATTGTCCCATCTACTTCCAGCATTCACTTGCTACAGATTTGACTGACCACACATTAGACTACACCAGACTTTCTGGACGACCGTATCTTATTTCGTGTCGCTGAGCCAATTGCTTAACCAATTGTCTGTCTGACTGGTGACGAAATCCCTCACTTTTGCAAATCTGTAAAATTGCTCCACTGAAACGATAGCTTCTGTTTGGCCAGTTTGATTTATTTGGTAGGCCTTCTCTATTCAAGCTGAACCATTAAAAGAGAACATTCTGAACCTTGGCAAGGCAAAGCTGACCATTTTCTTGAATGAAAGTGGACTCTTCACAGTACAGCGCATGTGGACAAGCCGCCATGTGCATTCGCAACGGCAACATGCAACCTCTATGAGCAATTATTCAGGTATCAAAAAAACGAGAAATGCCTTTATCACAACTTTGCTGGCTGCGCAGTTAGCCACTCAGTCGGCCATCTATCCAACCAACTGTCACTAAGTAAGTAATTGTGATTCATTACGTCCTCTGTTGTATCCATGTTTGTATTGGTAATTGGAAGCAGACTTCAATGCTAGTAAGGTGTAATGCAAGAAAAGTTGTTGGCCACTCATTCACAAATATTACTAGTGAGTGAACGACTGTGAATCCTCGGTAAGTTTACCCAATCCTCTGCCTGTGTAAAACGTCAAAACTGATTCAAAGATTGCTTTAATTGAACTCTACATGGTGGTGCCAACTTTGAGTGTGCGATGTGGTCTTTCCTTTGTCTGCTCAATCCACATTACACATAACAAGCGGATTAGCCGATGGCAGCACAGGCGTGAAGATCTTCTATAGCTAGAAATGCAACTAAAACCTAATGTCAATCGAAGCTTGGTACCTATGTTCGTTAATCGAATGCTATCACCATTGACAATAAACGAATATTCACAACAAAGCTCAACCATTGTGACAGTGAGAGGACGTGAATGTACCGCTTAAAATGCAACAAACGAAAATGCACTACAAAGTTCAACCATTTTGGCGGTGACAGGGCGTAAAATGTAACGCCTAAAATGCAAAAATTTGTTTTACTTCTTTCCCAAATTTCGCGTTTTCCTAATCACAAGTTAGCTATTTTGTGGTTAAATCTAGTTAGTTTCCGTGCTCTGAATTGCTAGAAGCCTCAATTCGTTGCGTCCGTGGCGTTGCAGCTATGCAGACAGAACGGGGAACTTCACCTTACCAGCATTTATTGCTTTTCTTGATTTTGATTTGTTAGTTTTTATGTCTGACGTGCAGACAAGTCTAGGCCCAGTCACAGTTACTTGCCATTTACGAGGTCCTAAATGCAGCTGTAGCTGTGATCGAGATGGCGTCATCCAGAAGCTTTAATGCAGCCATGCATAGCTGGAGTTCAATTCTCTAAAGGTTTTGAGGACTTTGGGAAATTTAGTTTTTCAGGTGTGAAGTACGCCTTAATTGGCAAAAGACGGAATGGCGAGCTTTTGCTACAGTTTATATTGCAATTTAAATCAAACTGCCGAGTGTTTTGCTTGATATTCTGGAGCCAGGGAACCGCCTGCAAGGAGGCATTGGGAAGAGTTTGCAATGAGGTGGATGCGATGAAGTAGAACTTAGCACGAGTTAATAACTGCAACACAGCGCCACTATTCTGACCTCATTAATCAAATGTGGTCTAGTCCGAATCACTCTTTACCAGGTTTTGGTTAATCTATTGTCAGTCGACAGTTTGGTTGGCCAGTGAGTCAGTGGTTGGTAATCCGACTCGTTAGCTGGCGTACTACTCATCAACCCTATGCCTGCAAGGCGCTAGCTTCCTTCCGTACTGTCACAAAGAGCGCTCCCATCCTGCGAAAATGTATGGATCGCTGTGAATGTCACCTTGACTGGAACACCTTCATTCCATTCCTCCCCATTACAATGTCATGACGCAGCGCCCAAAGCCTTGAAGTGGCATAGCTACCTTGGCCCCGCATAAAAGACCTAGCGTAGCAAATCCTAGCTCAGCTTTGTTAAGCCTGATACGTGATGGCGGTCCAAACAGCAGCTACCTCTTCAACCATCAGTGAGCCAGCGCTCTCTACTTCACCCTCTCTTCTTCTGTGTCTGCCCTGCCTTTGTCCTTTACCAAGGCCCTTGTAGCACCAGTCGAACAATTCCAGCCAGCTCTCAGGCACAGCCTGGGCTGCATTGATGCTCACCTTGGAATATTCGCAAGAGAAGAATCAAATAATCTTGCCGCTGTAACCATTACTTCCTTCACGCTGCATCTCACCGCCTTGCCTACCCCACCATCTGCTTCACCTCCCTGCTTAATGCGTCAAGAGTTGGCAAATATACCCACCCATTTACCATTGTAACACATTGGCTACACTGCAATGGATTTTCTAGCCCCCTCCTGTCATCAAGCATCCCTTGGTCTCTAGCAGTCCACATCCTTTACTAATTAGCCCATCAGCAATATCGCTCTCCAAAAGCACACCTGCGCTGTCGAGCGCACTCATCAAAGCCACTTGACGCCGCACCGCGTAAACGATACTAGACGAGCGGTCAAGCAAAATCGTTTAAGGATCGGTAAATAATAAGGTGGTTGATTAACTATCCAGATTACACAAGTACACCGCTAAGAAGTTTTCCACCTCTAAACTCTCTTCAATGCAGGCCTTTTGAACATATTTTTCTGTTTAGTTATCTTTTGCTCCTGTATTCTTTGATTGGAAATTCGAGATGAAATCATTGCATTGTCAATATTTTTTTTTAGCATTTAATGCAACTTTGTAATTTTGTGGCGAGTTGGTGCGCAGGGAAGATGACGCCATGAAGTGGTTGACCTAGGCTGGTGAGAATGGGGGTCCCATTAGCTAAGTGAACACTCGAATCAAGCCCCAATCTCTTGTCATATTTCAACGAGTGATGAGTTGTCAACCATTCCAGGGAAGAAATACTGATTAGTGCGATGTTTCTTTGTCTTACTAAATCAAGGCTGAGCCAGAACATTTTCTCTTTGATCTGCCATGCCCTGAATTCGCATTGAGAGAGAAAGCTTGTCCATTTGGTGCCTTTAGCACTCTGTTGAAATGTGTTGGTTGTCAATCAAATTCATGTAGCCAATAAATTTGAAGAATAGGTACTACCAGGCTAAGAAAGTGTGGAGTTGCAAGTACTTCGTTTAGCTTCAGCATCTCGGGTCTAAGGGTGTTGTGCTTGCGATGAGTTTCAATTGCGACTTCTGCCTGACTCCTCGTCGTCTTTATCCTGCCACGACAAGCGACTTCTTTGCATAAGTTCATTACAACGCGTTTCGTATGACGAAAGAGGTTTTGAGTAATCACTCACTCATTTACCATACCATAGAGAACCAAAAAAAAAAATGATTTTGACCAGATATTGCTAGAATGATGACAAAACTACTAGTTTAAATAAAACTGACAAATTCTCGCTGGTTATCTTGCTTGAAACCATTTAGAATTGAACAAATTTGACACATGTATTTTATTAAATCAGCCATACGTACACTTTTCTCTCATCCGTTTGTCCTTTTTCCACACCGCATCTATCTGATACGAAAATGCTGCCTTCCAACCATTGTGCTTGTCTGCATTTATGCAGAATGGCAAGATATAAAGCTTGCAGGTTTGAATCTCGCCATTGTCCTTCTCACGTCCTCTGGGAGAATCTGGTCTTAGCGGTTTTTTGCCATAGCTCGCCTTAGCTCAGCCCAGCATAGCACACCCGACCCAGAAAATTGCCATATTGTCAGCCTACGGTAAACCGACGCCCCCTACTTCCATACTTGCCTTTGCCTTCCATCAAGGTCCTTGTAAGACCAGTCAAGCTTTAACAGCTCGTAGGGCCAGTCTGAGCTGCATCGATACAGACCAAACGAATTTGTGCAATCTCAGCATTCTTCACTCCACTCCTCCCCGCCACACTTCTCCACGCCATCGCCTTTACGCCCCTGCCTAATGCGTCAAGGCGCAACAGAGGTACCTACTTATTCCCCATCGCAACACATTGCCCACACACAACCGTCTGCACCATCCCCTTATTACTACCGAGTCCCTTCCTATAGTTGGTAGCTCATATCCTCTACTAAGCAGTCCACCAGTAGTATCGCTCGCTAAAATTACGCTTACGCTATCCGACTTGCCAAAGTGTGCTTTCGTAAGTGCTACAAGGTTGGGATTGATTAGTAGCAGCCACCACAACCTTAGCTTCCTTCACGCAGCTCCTCACTGCATTGCCCTCCCTACCTCCACCATCTTACACATTCTGTTGCTCCAATCGTGGAGACGCGGCAGAGGCACCATCGCGTACATCACTGCAACACATTGTCTACAAAATACCACCTTCACCTTTCATTTTATTACTAACGACCGTCTCCCATTGTCTAGGAGCTCATGTAATTTGCTGACCGGCCCATCAGTAGTATTACTCTCCAATATTACGCATTCACTGCAGTGCTTTCGCCAGCGCCACTTGACGCCACGACGTTGCAACTATACCAAGTGAGTAATCAAGCAACCCCTTGTAATGAAACCGCAAAGGATGAGAAGGTCGATCGACCATCCAGACCGCATGACTACATTTTAAGTGAATTCCCAATCTGGCAGCTTTTCAATTCGAAACTTTCTATGCGTAGACTTTCAGGTCCATCATCCTGGAATTTGTTTGAAATGGCTTGCGAGAAAACTAGGCACGCCCAGGTATTTGTAAACCCCTTCATCGGGATCACATTCATACTTCAGCTCACCTAGACAGAACCCAATGCAAAGAAACCTCATCCTTCGGCCAAGTCTGGTCCAAAGTTACATTTGAAGGCATTGTATAGGTATGAGAAGGGCGGAAATAAGCGGCACAAGTGACGCTAGCATTCTTCTATAGCACATATTGCAGACGTTGAAACGTGAAACATTAAAGATGATACTAAAATATACAGAATCTCAGCACAAGGTGCCCATCGTGGATCGAACAACGCCCTCAACCCTACTAGCCCTCACTCGAGGAGTTTGCTCACATAAATCAACCATTACAGGCGGTCACGTGGACTAGAAACGACCATGACACAGAAAACGAATACAGTAAGTTTAATTCTATGAACAGAAGGGCCTGTTATTAGCAGCTCAAACAGGTTTATGTGTACTCACCTCTTTGTTAGGCGAACTTTCACCCCACCAAATCAATGCGAACATATTTCAACGATGGGAGGAAATTAAAGCCTACCAAGGTTGATCCTTCAGATGTCCATTTTGCACTGATCAGTACCAATTTCATGTGGAAAAATAACCAGAGACCCTCAAGCTTCCCAACACCCACCCAACAATTCCGTCTCCTTCCCCGCCAAATACAAAGAAACCAAGACTCAGGCAAAAAAATTCTAATCTGAAAAGTCGCAGACGAAACGCACAAACGCGTCTATATGCAAGCCAAAAGGGGAAAGAGGGCACTCCACCGGGACTTGTCGTCAAAGGCACGGCAGTGAGACCAGCAAGACCTGCAGCTTTGAGCGTCAGAAAGCACTGCCGGGAGGTCTCCAACCCTTCCTAGCAGCTCTGTGTAATTTCGTACGATTTAAACCTCAGGGTGACTGTGGTGGTGTCCCTGGCAGAGCATCCGTTCGAAACACCGCTCCCACCCTCTCCGATGATAATACTCCAGTTGAACTTCTGTCACCTCCTCTTTTCTTCTCACATCACCTCTCTCCATTCCCTCGACGTCCACGATCGACACAGTGGTCTGAATCACTACAGTCGCCCTGAAATTGACTAAGAAATGGGAAGACATATCGACTAAAAATTTCCAACAACAAAATCCACCCGCACAGCCAATGAGAGACAGACAAACACATCACGACGGTGGTTGGAGAACAAAAGGAAGTAACGGGACAGTTCGACCGCTTTAACAATAAATTCGTTCAGCGTCGTCACATTCTACACAGGTTGCAAAGGTATTTGCATAACTTCGGTTCATTCCACAGAACGCATACACCTACACCTTAAAGCACTGAGCACGCATAAAACACGGACTATTACGTAAGGCACCGTCGGAATTAATATTGGTTCCGACGGTTTTCCATATTCTGAATTTAAATCGGGAACAGGTAAAAGTAGAATAAAGCACAATTACCCACCACAAAAACGATACCGAGTAACGTACCCCGGCAGGTTATTGAAAACAGCATGGAAATCCTATTCGACTGCAAGAAGACAACAACGAAAATGTGGGCCCAAGACAAATACAGAGTGATTCCGACTCAAGCCAGTTCCACCCAAATTCTCGCCTTGGTTCCTGATTGTTTGTTCGTTTATAAACAAGATGACATTAGCAGAAACAACCAACAAAATCGCTTGATAGTCCTCAAAATCCAAGTGTGCCACAAATAGCATGTAAATTTTAAAAAGACATCCTTCGAAAATGCAGAACAATGAGAAGTAAAACAGGAGTGATCCTTCTACTCAAAAGTTCTACTTGAATATGCTTATTTAATGCCCCATGCAATGTCTGTACTACAGTTCCAACTTGAAGAAAAAAATACTTATCTAAAGATAAGATCAATGCTTCACTGCAGACATTCAAGTCATGACGCAGATTACTGTACCTTACTTACCAACACGCAGTAAGCTCAATTCTGTAACAGTAGCTCCAGAATACTGACACAAACACTCTGCCAACTGGTCTTGACCACAACTGCTTAAAAGCACATGCAAGCACACCAAACCCTGCCAAACACCACCCTTCTCGTTTAGGTTGGAACAATAATGCAAGTAACAAGCCAAAGCAAGCCAGTTATTCCTTTGTAATGGATAACGAAAACAGGACGCATGGTCTGTGACACGAATGCGTAAAATCAGTCAATGGCATGATTGGATGATAACGACCACAAAATCAGTCCTGCCGGAGCCTGACGTACATATGACGCACCTAAACAACTAGCAGCAACAGTGGCAGCAGTGGGACGCCATTCGTTCAAGGTCTACATGAACAAGTGGACCACATAGGAAATAGGAAAGTAAAGAGCAACACAGTCTGCGGCAGATGAAAAAGGCTACACTTTACGATGGGGATGCGCATTTCACCATAGTAGATAGATGACAAACGAATTGCATATGATTTGGGGCTTTCCAATGTCAGCCAACCTGCCCTTATATGAGGGCTTGTAAACTAGCAAGTCTCTTCCTCCACGCATCCACGTCCTTCATTTGCACTGACATTTGGTCCTCTCTGTCTATCACGTCACAAACGCAGGAATTGAAGCATCGCAGCGCACTTCGCGGGCCCAGCAGCCCCAGTGAAGGTTTGTCAGCGATCGCCAATCAATAAAACGCCCTGACCAACAGTAAAGTCTTGGCGAAGTTCGTGTCCTTCGAAAAATTTGGAGATAATAGAGCCGATATACCTCCTCACGTAATCGCTCGTCTCCATTTTGAATGTCAGAGTTCGAATTGCCAGTTTCAACAGTCACCGACCCGAAAACATACTCGCATCTGTCAAAACGAAGGGAATGTAGAGAAACAGTTGCCAATATGGTGAAGTCCTACGACAACCCTACCTATCAACTGGACAGACCGACACTTGATCTAAAGGCGACGTAGACTGCATGTTAACGAATCCTTCGCAGCAGAATCTTTACCACTCCCGACTTGGATTTGTTTGGGTTGCACCTGCTGAAGTAGCGGAAGACATGACGTAGTTCACCATTGGAGAGGAGCATGCTGAAATCTCTTTCCGTGCCCAATAAGCACGAGCTGCCATATTAAAATGGAGATTAAAGAAAGTTTGGCAACGAAACAGTGACACCAATATTTTACTCGGACCAAAAAAGGAGTGAAGGCGAATTTCTTGGCGTAACGTACACGGAGCCCATTGGGAAACGAAAACATCAAAACGACTCACAGACCAGATACCATTCGTACCTGAGAAAGGTACGGAGGACTAACGAAATCCAACTTAAAACTATTTGTTACTAGGCGATCCCTTGGACAGTTTAGCTGCTTTTGATAATCAAGACTTATCTGATCTAAATCCAACCGGCATTATAACTCCCCACCCCCACCATACCGACAGGCAATATACTAGAGGCAGTGACCTTGAAACCAGCAGGACTAACAACATATTTTCGATTTGAAAGTTTTTGAATTTTAGGTATAGGGAAAGAACCATACACATCTATTGCTTGTAGTTTGCAAAAAAAACTTTAAACGACTTTTTTTGCTGCAACCTAAGGCACTTTGTTTAAGAAGATACGATGAAATAAAATACAAAAAGGATTTAGCCACAAAATATCGAAGAGTGCGACCCTATTTTTTACAAATATTTATTCAAATACACATTTTAGAATTGTATTTTTCCTGCGTTGAAACATTTCTTTCGTTCCACATGCACATTCATCGATATCTACAGCCGAAATCCAGACGTTAATAAAAGCAACAAAGAATCCACTACACCAGCACAATAAATTGCAGTAACATATTATCTTATAAATGCGAACGCAATTGATCTTGCCTTTCCCTTCGCTTCTCTTCTGCCATCCTTGCTATTGGAATGTTGGTTATTCCTAGCCATCTCCATGATAGCACAGTGTAATAGTTATGTTGCAATGTTTCGTTTGTTTGTGCAGCGTCTTAAGGCTCGTTCAAAGGCGAAAAACGCAAAACACTAAGGTAGAATATGTATATATTTAACAGGTATAGGAAAATAAGCTACAATATGGCCACCTCTGTGACCCTGACCGTAACCGGTAGTTCAAACAGACAAAGCATTCCAGTTTGAACTAAATAATTTTCGCAAATTCATTTGCTTGCTAAACGTAGTGGCTTCTCGAGCTCTGGAACATAATAAAATAACTGGTTTTATGCTCCAACAACGCAACATAGCGCGATTTTGACTGGAACCCTTTATTTTTGTATAAATAAATAGTTTTTCGGGGGCCACTCATCAATTTTCCTCGTCAGGCAGACGGAACCTATGCTACCGGGGCTTATTAGTGAGAAATACTTGTTGCTTTATTCGAAATGGATAGGGGCGACAGGGCGACCCATTTTGGTCCATACTTGTTCTGAAATGCACATTCGTGAAACTGGATGAAAGACTCTCGTACCTCACATTCAGCCTTCCGCAAAACTACGCACCGTTTTACCCACCGAGGTTTCACTTGTCGGCTGTTCATTCTTCAACCCTGTCTTATGCCCGTTCGATACATGTGAGCAGGCGAACACTGGGTGGTGTAGTGAGGATTCCTGACGGATAAAGCGTAGGTGCAAGTAGAGGACAGAGATAATGAGCTCTCAAAATAGATACCTAGAAGCTCAACCTATGCAATGACAAAACTAGATATCTATCGAGGAACTGAGGCAGATAGGTGGAGAACAGTGTTCCAGAATGAAGGAAGCTGGATACTTGGAGAGGAACTAAGGCCGTTTTGGGGAAAATCAGGTGCCAAGGTGCCAATTGCCAGAAATAGGGTGTAGGAGTGGGGTGGAGAGGAGGGGATAGTTTCTGAATTGATGGGACTCGGAACATGGGAGGAAAATGAGGCAAGTACTTGGAGAATTATGGTCAGAGTCGTTATTGACTTGGTGTTCGTAGAGGCAATGAGGCCGATATTTAGAGAAGTAGGTTCTCAAGCAGTAAAAGCTAGGTGCTTGGGGAACCTAGCTGGATAATCAGAGTTGTTAGGGACTTGGCTCATGCCGCATTGCATCATGTTTTATGCTGCAATATCTGGCCCACAACTGCCTGCGTGGGTGCGAGTACAAGTGGCAAAAGTGAGGCATTTCGACTTGAGTCCGGAGGCTTAGAGCATGAAGCACTAAGCCCAGTGCAATTTGTGATTGTTTATAGCAGACTTGCAGCACCACCGTTTAACCACACAAATTACCAGGTGGTATAGTGGAACTGCCCCCCCGAGTCGCCAAAGCAGCGTTCATATTTGTCGCACAACCTTTTAGGCTTGGATATGGTGACGGAGCATGAAGTCCCAATGTTCCGTAAGTTGCATATGCGCTTTTCCCCCTCCGTCTCTGCCCCCGTATTCTTCCCTCCCAGCACCAGTGCAGCCTTACGATGTCTCCTTCTTTGCCCCTGCAGTCCCAAAAACTCTGCCCAGAAATCAAGGAAACAGCAGATGCGGCCCTTGGTGATGTCTGTTGTTTTTGCAGTTCAAAACCATTCACCTTTCTCATGGTTTAGGTCTTATGGAACGATTGCATGATTTGATCGATGCCTTCTTCAAATCAAGCCCTTCTTTTTGGCTCCCATTTGGGCAGCGTCATGTAGAGGTCGACTTCATCATTAGTGGCACTTTGGATGGGAGGGTGAGTGGATGTGAGGATTGCGGCAGTCTACCACCTGCGGCAGTATTATCATAGCATCACCTCCCCCGTGCACAGCCATTGGAATGTGGGTCAGCAATGGGCTACAGTGAGTAACAGAGAGATGAGTGTTGGCCTCGTTGTCCTGCTTTTAAGGAAATCCAGTTGGTGATATACAAGACCAGAGACCTCTCCCCCCATCTCCTTTTCAGTACTTAAATGTGTCGCTGTTTCGAAAGTTAGCGGAAATAAAGTCCAAAGTCTTCTCAGCGACATAACATTTAGCATGTCACCTTTCATGCAGGAACCCTTAACTACTGCCAGGGCTAAAGCACTTGTTGTAAAATGGTTGGGAAATCGTTTACAGAATGTCTAAACCAGAGTCGCAAACATGTGATGAGTTGGGGTTGCGGTGTATATGGACGGGTAGGTTAGTAATTGGAAGGCAAAGTAGGGGAGAATAAAGTGTGGAGTTGAGACTTTTCCAGTGACTTCCTTCCGAAAGTGAAATATTCTGTTCACAGTGTTCATCGGTTTTGCCGGAAGTATCGAGTAGCCTTGAGCCTGATCGGTAGGATGCTCCATTGCAGACTGTTGCATAGGCCAATCTGAATTTGCAAGGCATGAAAAATCAGTATGTTTAGCAGCTACTGATACCCGCAACTTGGCTTATGGACATAGATCAGTGTCAATCGGCTGCGGAGTCACCTGACCATGCGCGGCAGCTTTTGACACATGACACGGAGAATTGGACTTAAGTCGGTGCAATTACAGCAACCCAAAAATGCTGCACTGTACAAAACATTGTTTACGTGATGATAGGTTTCGTGGCTCTAGAAGGTGACAAATCGATGTGTGGATGCCCTGGTGATGAGTCGCGTGAGATCGATAGGTGGATTAATTGGGCATAAATTGCGTAACCAAGGCCCAAGGTGATTGCACAAATCAATGCATTGACCACATTTTGGTGAGTCATGTGAATGATGACAACTATAGTTGAACCAAGATTTGATTAGGCGCGGTAACGGATTTTAGTGTGGTAAGGCTTTAAATCGCATCTGCACCTTGGGAGATGAATTATTCAAGAAATACAGGCGTCTCGAAATTAGCTTAAAAGCTGCTCATTTTGTAAACGCTATCAGATTTGCTCGTCAATGATAACTGCTGCACAGGCGGGACTTCATGTGACAGTTGAGTGCCCAAAGCTTTCCATTTACCGGACAGATTAATGCGACCTGTTTGTTTTGAAACCCAAGGGAACGGGTCAGGTACCCGAGTATGATTGTGAGTGAGGAAGAATAAAGGCACATAGAATGCACAGCACACACCAAAGATTTGTGAGTTGCCTTGCATCCATTCACCTCGATGAACAAATCAGTTGAGTGGAGGATGTTGTGAGATAGCGTTTCTACAAGGCCGGAAAGTGACAATACGCATTGGCAATGGGCTGAATATTTATACTTAGATGGCGTTAGGACACATCGCTCCAATGCAATTGAAACAGCATCTGTCTAGGGCCACGTGACTCGTGCTGATGAGCACTTTGCGTTTATTACTGTCGCCTCAGTGCTATGTAACTCTCAAACACGGGATCTACGCTTCGCTTTACCCCTATTGCTTTAATTACCAAAGAATACATCGTACGCTTGGTGCGGGCATCCAGAAGTTCATATGTAGGTGCAGAATTAAAACTTCCTGGCTGGAATGTCAGGGAGCGTTCCTATCAATGCTATAGGAGTTGTGATTGCAATGAATTTCTACATCGAAGATGACGTTCCAATTCTGCCTCATTTTGCTGGCGGTCTTTGGTATGTCTAAGAGACTCTGGGCAGCGTGTAATAAGGTATCTTATTCCCTATAGTTCTGTGCGGAGTTCAGCCAGGCTTGGGATGCCGCACTAAACTGATGGGTCTGAAGACCAATGCAAGGTCGCTTCTTTCTTTTCCTTCTAAGTGATGACATTCCGAATTAGACTTCGTGTCACTTTAAATTTGGCTATTGTGCAGAGAGCGTACCGAAGCTTGTATACATTATTTCGGAGTGTCATTTCCTTATTTAAGAACTTGCTATGGTTGAAAGGCTAATATGCCTGCGATTGCAGCCTCCTCTCTACATCTGGCCATGCTTTCTTCGACCTCGCACACGTAAGGTATGCTGGCATATGCTAGAGGTTGTCATAATGTGATTCTTATGCGACATGCTACAATTGGAGTGCGAACGTTAGACCAATGCTCTATCAGTTCTTACATGTGGTTTTCTTGGCGGAAATTTAAACAAACAGTTAGTACCAATGTTGCAAAGTGCTGTTTATTTAACAGTCCCCATCGTTGGGTTTGCAATGTGTGCCCAACGGCACCCATGATCACGCGTAGAAATGGTCATTTAATTGAAATATGGCACATCAGATGTAATTTTCCTCGGTGGCCTACCGCATTATTATACGGCTGGACGCAGTGAACTGCGATGGGACATGACAACTTACGCATTATTTAACGACACTTTGGGGCGTGTTTGGCTACCAATGCGCATGCAGTGTTATAAGATGAAGTGGTCTGCTTTTTTAAACTCTCAAGAGCACAGTGTATGCAAATATCGTAATAGTGGTTAACCCACTTCAGGCAGATACTCTATTTGTTTAGTCCTACTTGGCCGTCCACTTCCAGAGGTGATATTAAATTTCAAAATTTACTTCAAACTGCTTTAAACAATTTCAGTCTTTGGTTTTGTTAATTTGGTTGTTTGCTGTTATGGCAAGTGAAGAGAAAATGCTGGCGGAGTTTGCGTGTTCAAATCGCAACGTTGAGAGTTCCAACAAAAACGAAATGAGCATAAGCACATGAACGTCCGATTGGTCTCGTGGGCTGTGCTTTTTTACCGTTTCGAGTCTTCAGCAGAATCAGTAACAGCATTAAAATGAAATCAATGGAAATGTTGTGGTTACGAAATCACTAGCGGCGAACCAAAACACCCTCCGATCCACCGAGGTCTGCCACATAGGCGGAGCAATTCACTTTTCCATTTCATTCCACTTTGTGTCACTTAATGAGAAAATCGAGTGATGCCGGTCGCGGGATCAGTAGGAGTAGGTGGTGACAATAAACAGCAGTGTCATCTCTTCAAAGCATAAGCGGTGATCTCTGAGCCAAATATCAAGTTATCCTTCTCTCGTTGGCCAGCCTAATTTAGTTCTGCGCATCAATACTACCAAATTTCATTGAATGAGAGCGTAATACGCAATCACCAGTGCATCAATACTACATAATTTTTCTTATTGAGGGCCAATTCCACAGTCGCGAGGGGATTATACCACACAATTTCATCCAGTTAGAGTAAAATTCTCAATCACGAGGGAATTAATGCTATCCAATTTTGTCCAATTACTAGGGGATCAATATTGCAAAATTTATTCCAGTAATGGCCAATTTTAAAATCACGAGGGCATTAATACTGCACAATTTCATCCAGTGAATGCTGAATTTACAATCACGAGGGGATCAATACTACACAATTTTATCAGGGATTGCCAAATTTACAATCAGAGGGGATCAAAAGTACACATTTTTATACAGTGAGGGCGAAATTCACAATCACGAGGGGATCATTACTACACAATTTCATCCCGTGAGGGCGAAATTTACAATTAGTGGGGATTAATGCTACACAATTTCATCCAGTGAGACCCAAGTTCACAATCAGAGGAGATCAGTACTACACAATTTAATCCAGTGATTTCCAAATTCACAATTAGAGGGGATCAATACTACACAATTTTATCCAGTGAAGGCGATATTCACAATCATGAAGGGATGAATGCTACACAACTTCATCCAGTTAGGGCCAATTTCGCAATTACGAGGGGATTAATACTACACATTTTCGTCCAGTGAGGGCGAAATTCGCAAGCAGAAGGGATAAGTTTTACAAAAGTGCATTAAGTGAGGTCGAAATCCGCATTCTCGAGTGGGTTTATGCTACAAATTTTCTTTTATTGAGAGCGGAATTCGCAATCACGTGTGGATCAATACCATAAAATTGCATTCACTGAACGTGAAATTCATACTCCCGCAGAAATAATTACAGCAAAATTGCATTAAATGTGGGCGAAATTCGTGCTCTCGTGGAGGTGAATACAACAAATTTGCATTCACTGAGGGCTAAATTCGCACACGCGTGGAAATGAGTACAATAAAATTGCATTCAGTGAAAGCGAAATTGGCAGTCTCAGCGCTACATTTTTTGTCCGTTCGCTCATGCTCATCGGAAGCAATATCCATCTGAAATGGGGTTTAAACAGCTGGGATCTCTATGTCCCCTACAGAAAAGACGTGATTTCTGAAAACATGATTTCTCCTATTTTTTATTTTACAGGTACATCGCAACTCAGATGTTACATTGTATTTAGCCATCAAAAACTTTCTTTGCACGAAATAAATGCAGTCATCCACCAAGAAAACTCCTACATGTATTTCACTGTCCTATCCCACCCTGTATGCTTATAGCTATTTAAATCACTTAATTATAATAAAACAAATAATACTTTTTATGAGGGGAATTAGGTCCATTTGCAGAAATTAGCACAACAAATATATATATGACTTTGGTAAGTAAGGAGTTGGCACTTACTGTATCTCCCACCAGGCGACACAATCACCAATACCTCTGCTGTACTAACTGCCCAGGAAAGAGATGAGAGAAGGATCTAGCTTGTGGCACCTGGAGTCCCACCAAGGACACAACCTTCTGAGCGTTCGCCTTCACGCACACACTCGATCCCATGGGACTGTGGTTCTCCGCATCATGAAAGGAGTGCCCAATGAATTACACTTTGCTTAATTAGATAGAAAGACTCGTGATGAAAGAGTGCGAAGTCTTTCGGCGTACTAATGGCTGTATTAAACAGAGGGGCCATCACATCCTTCGCAACTAAAAAAAGAGGTTTGATAACTTTTCTTAGAAGCGAAGAAATCATGTCCGCATGCGGAAATCATTACAAGTCTCCAACCGACAGCCAGTTTTGACACAACATTGACCAGCTGATAGAGAGGCATGTCATTTACCCAGGCAGAAATCAAACCGCCACATAAAAAAGCTCAAGTGACCTCACGGAGAGAAAGCAAGGCATTAGTCCATGATTTTGACATTTTAGAGCCCAAGTTATTTCGCATCTCTTCTCAAATCTACGCTGAGACGATCTCTAGCATTATGCCATCACCCGGTGAAAAGTTGGATAGGTTACACCCCAACCGGTTTACCACCTTTGCAAGAGTCAAAACTCCCCATCCATTCATTGAAGTCAGCATGCATTATTTTATAGTCAACTGCCACTAAAGTCAGTAATTTCTTTATCGACTACAGCAAGGGAAAGGAAGTCCTCCGAAGCGCCATCTCATAGGTGGACTCTCACAATCAACCACTAGAGTGACCAAAATGCATAGGTGACAGCTCATTAATGCACTAAGGACTGAAATTTTGGTCGAGTTTAACATTATACAATCGCTAAACTGTCCGCATACAGTTCCCTCGGCTCAATTTTGTAATTTCTCCCAATAATTATCATCAGATCACGAACGTTACCGCCAACTGCCCTCAAGTGGCGAACCCGCAGATTCGACATGCAATTTATCGCCACAAATAAATCACTGGTAACCAATAATAGGAAAGTCCGATCGCCCACATTTCGTCATAATTTGAAGTCTTAAAATAGCCACAATCAGCAGACACCACCGCGGTGCAAAATGCGCTTGAAGTAAATGAACGTGATCCACGTCAGCATTTAATTAAATACTTCGATAAAAATCGAGCATTTCACCACAAGCCACTAATTCAGTGAGCCTCAAAAGTTGCCACTTACGCTATCATGCCAACACTACGGGTTTGCTTATGCGCATGCATAAAATAAGTCAAAAATTTCCAAAATGGAAGCTCGCATACCCGGACTCCTTAGCGCAAATTTGAAACCCGACGTAGCAACGACCACACCAAAGCCCCGCATTTCATATATGCCGCTAAACACACGAAAAAGGTACTGAATATGAATAAAGCAAAATGATTGCCATAAGGAAAATACTATGCAGAAATTTTTGTACACACTGTAGTACTTTGTTTGTTAGAACTGCCGGTTTCTGTCAAGGTCACAGAGGTGGCCGTACTGCCCTAGCTGCGTGGGCTGGCCTCCGGGCCATGCCAGCGGCCTATTGCCCTCTGTCCGGTGAATATATGTATTCTACCCTGCCACTTTGCCTTCTTTTGCCTTAAGGGAGCCTCGGGACGCTACAAACACATTTAAGTATGACACTTGCACGGAATTTTAAACATGATTTTACTATTTTTATGATTCTTATTACACAGGTCAGTTAAGAATAAGTCTTTTCCAAGATTTTCATTGCTATCTATTAAATTTTTGGGCAAATTCTTGGTTGATTTTATTTTCTTAAGGTCGCGACAATAAAAAAATACTGCAATGATACAGTACTTATGTTTCTTTAACCTCACCATTTAGGCGAGAGGCAGGAACACAACGTGAATCTCCCGGCGTCGACAGTGGCCATCACGCAACCTTTTATTAACTCGCCATTGGTCCATCTTTTTATATAAAACAACAAATGTGTCTCTGAACATTCAACCTCGTATTAGGCATTGGCGCGGAGGCGGGGAGACGAATGAGGAAATCCCTGCAAATGTAGCCTATGCGAATAATGCGTGTAGGATCTAGCACACACTCAGCTGTGGACAATGAAGGACTCGGCTGGTTATTTATATTTAACCCAAATACAATGTAGCTACAATTCGACATGGCAATAAAAGTACTCAGAATAAGTAATTTTGCGTTTGTTGTCTGTCCAGATCTAAGCCTTGTCCACGGTCACTTGGATGGTGTTTGTACCTTTGTCGATGGGCTGGTCTCTAGGCTACGCTAGTAGTTTCAATCATTCCCGCGCGTCAAGCATAGTTATTTAGATGATGAGAGTGACCAAGTTTTGGGCACACCCCTTCGTAGTATCTTATGATAGGTACAGCGCTCATCGATAGGCAGATTCTTGTGCTTATTGTTGGCACTTAGGTTTTGAATGTTTATGTTCTTTTTGAAGGAACATGTATTCATCGTTTATTTTGTGCGAAAATGTCATTCCTTTAAGATAGTTAGATTTGAATGATTGTTTGCTTGACGTTAACTCCTCTCATTATGATCGGCTTTTTCACTGCTGCTGATGATACGGTGGACCGTACGCCCGACAAATCATCCTCCTCTTCTACAATTCCCTATAATTCGAGGTTTCATGAACTCGATAAAAATAATCACAATGATAGTCTACCTGTCCGTGGGGGTCTGCAGAGATCTGCAGTAGGCGGGTGGGTTTCGCCCCCATAAACTCCACGTTCAGGACACCGCACTCGTGGTGAGCCCTGAGTTTTGTGTGCGAGCACGTAGCACAGTGAGGTCGGCCGAGACTGAGTCATTACTAACTTTCAAACCGCTGTAAGCCTAGGATGGTGCACGGATTATCAGGGCGCTTTCATATCATTACCAACACGCGAACTCCTTTTCACCCACCACAATTAGCACAGCGTACCGATTAATTGTCTTGGGTGGAGCAGCGTCAACACGAATGTGCATTCGTGCCTCAGACGTAAGCACTACCGATCTACTTTCCTCCTTGCGAATGTGACACTGTCCCAAGTGACGGCGTCATGCATTGACTTCGTTTTCAGGGACCATTAATGCTCTCTAATCCAGCATTTTCTGCGACTAATAGTCAGGATTCTTTCGACGGCCCGATTTCATTAAATCCTCCCTGATCCCACTTTGTGGAATGGTCGGAGGGCACAGTGGCTTAAAAGTAGGGTCATGTGAATAAAGGCGGGGTCCAAATTGTCTCTTGTAGGCAACGTTTTGCGTCTGTTTACCTTAACCAGCTTGCTCCAACTTTCGTGCTGTCCAGCCATACTACCTAGCTATGTTGTGTAGAGGCAATGAGGAGATGGAGGAGATGTCAAGCAATCACTTGATTGACGTCTCCACTGATAGACACATCAGCGTTATACCGTTTCCCTTTCGTGAATAGCAATTCTGCCAAATGCGGAAATGTGGTCATTGATGAAAAAGAGACGTCACTATCAACCCTCTGCTTGTAGTCTCAACAGATTTATCCATCAGAGACAGATGTCTCTCTGATCTCTGGCTAAAATTTGGCCTCCAACATTAGGACTTTCAGTAGCTGTCTTTAGGATAAGGTTGGCTTGCAACCAGCATGACAAGGTATTCCCGTCGTCGTAGCGAGGTCACGTTTACATTACAGCGAATGCGTCACCAGCGTTTAGGTGGGCTAAGAGGCTGCTTACGTGACCTGAAGGCTAAGCCGTGGCGACTAAGTGATGTGTGTAATCAAAGGCATTGCAATGCCTTCCACGGACTCTAATCTAAATGCTTCATGTTGGACATGCCGCAGCAGTTTATGGAGTGTTGTAACAATTTCACAGTTTTGTAGATGATTTTGTAATGCGCGCTTAGATTACTGTATGGTCCAATTCTCATAACTGTAGATAAAGCAAAACGCTGCAAAATTAGCGCCAAGTGCCACCTATTATTTTGCCATTATTTTGTGCAAGCAGTAAGAGTGAGCCTTGCCAAACTCTGATCAGGCACATGCACATCCACACAAAGCCATCCTCCTGACAGATGGCATACTACAAACAATTTACTTTGTATTACTTCGATAATATTCATGCAGAGCATGAGAAAGCCACATTCCATCACATGAGATGGAGAACCGACTCCACGATTCGACAAGCGATGTCAGCACAGTCAGAAGTGCTATTTCTCCCATCGGAAAGAAAGTTGGGCTAAAGTAGACGTTGTAAATACTGCTTCGTTCCTCTCGGTGTCCTTCTACTGGATGCCTGTGAAGGGTGGATGCAAGCTTCATTGTCAAATTAAAAGTCGACTGCATAATTCAAAATGATGCAGTGTAGGCGTCCGCACTGGTGCATTTAGGCAGGTGAAAATCGAAGCAATGAGAGTAGCACTAGTGAGACCTTGCACGACCACCACCTCCAACAATGCTGACAGATGTTAACACGAAGTATTTGTTGCTGGGTTCCCTGGACTGCCTCCATCTTGCTTCTTTCCTCTCTTTCTTTGGCATGCCAAACAGCGGTGACTTCCAAATAGTTGAACCTCACTCTGGATCGCGGCATGTTCTCCTCATCCCTGCAGTGTTTGCCCAAGTAGTTTCCTGTGAGGCTTAGCAAATAAGGCATGAAGATGGTCAAGATTCCGTCTGCACACTTCTTCCTCGTATAACTATGAGGCAAGCAGCAATTCAACATCACAATCTGCGCTACGTCAACTTGTGCCAACAATGACATCAGTGCTGTTGCATCTCACTAAACATCGACAACTACTTCATCTGACAGCGTCATAGATCTGCTACTTGTTGCGAAAACGATTAGGCTTATCTACCACGGAAGGAAACATCGCGTAAACGAAATATTGAGCTGCAAAATATTTTTGAAGTAGGTAGGATGCGACACTGTTATGATGGGTTGAATCAAAACGAATCCTACTATCAGCTGCATAGATATACCTTATTTGTCTATTCCATGAGCCAAAGCGACAACACAACAAGAACTCATCAAAAGTTTTAACTCTCTTCTCGCTTCGGATCTATTCGCGCCTGCTTGGCAATGTGCTTCTCGATATATAGACATGATGCACATTAAGCAACAGATAAGTCACTCATCTCAGCTACAACCGTTTCATGCTTCCACTTTTGACTACCACTTGTGTTTACTCCCTGTCTCGATGTGCAGTCACGCGTATCTCAGGCTTAAACAATAAGCAAACTCGCCATTTTCCTTAAAATATTGCGTATTCTATGGAAGATGTTGTGAAGTGTCCCAATTTGCGATTATTTCTATCACTTTTATCGCCCAAGCACCCAATGTTTCAGATTGCAAAACACGTTTCAAAATTTCGAGATCTAGATACTGGCATTAGTCTTCGAGGAGAATGTGCACCTTGTTTCTCTTAATAACGTTCAATCTTCCCTTTGTGACTGCTTATTTTCAGTAGGCGTTGCGCTGCCCAAAAGTCGGTTTTGTCAATGAAAGGATTCAAATCCGCGAGTGAGTGAGAAAAATAATGCAGCTTCCATGGACTGGCAATTATTGTGTCACTCACAGCGCAAGTCACCTTACCCTTCCACCCATTAGTTCCACAAACTAATCCATCAGGCGCGTGGATTATTTACGCTGACCTGCACATTAAAAAATTGCTTATACGGGATGCTATAATAGCGTAATGCCCAAGCATTTTAGCGGATGGCATCGTTCCCAGATAATGAGCAACTCGATAGTTTGGTTCTCTAATCACACAAAAATAACTGCTTACTTATTTCACACAGAACTGAAAAAGTAGACTGATGGTTAACCCTCAAATGGCCTCAGGAAATGGTCACACAAGACTCGAATTCACAACCATTTAAGTCGTGTGTAAGTAGAACGAGTTCAAAGGCGCACAAGTGGATGTCTCAATTAACCCTTTCTCAGGTTAATTGTAAACAGTTCTCTCCCACATGATTCTCTCAATCAGAACACCTGTCATTAATGCATCCTCTTTTGTCTCCTGCACGTACGAATTCCATCGGGAATAAAGCAGCCATACAAATGAAAGTGAAGCACGCATTCTTTCAGGCAGACTACAAGAAACCCCATCTCTTGCGTGAATCCCAACCATGAACACCATCACATAGATAGCTCTACTCAATTCTACTTGGAACCCAGATATACCGAAAATTCTACATTCTACTTCAGCACCTGCCAAGCAAATGCTTGGATAACTGACACAAGCAAGCATCAGGACTCAATTAAGTCAACAAAATCAAGTTCGACTTCATCATTCGCCCTAGCCTAAATTCACTTCTTTACTTAGCCAAAAGTAACTCACAAGTGAGGGATAAGACCAACCCGTCCAAAATAAAATGAACCAACTGAGCAATCATTCCATTTCAACCCTTCACTTACTCCTACTTTACCGTGTTTAACCCACAACTCAAATAACACAACATCCATTGTGTTTCCATCCCACTAACTTCCCACATTCACTAAGTTCTTACAAGCTTGCCTGACAAAAACCAGCTTTGTAATCAAAGAGCATCATTGTGCAAAGTCCTCAACATACATCACGGAAATGCAAACGGGATGATGTAGGGTAAATTGTCAACGACACCAGTAACAATGATCCCGAAGTTGGTCCGGCTGCAGAAAAAGTAAGGACTCACTTTTCCACTTACGCATTTTGGCACGATGATTGACATGAATTTGAGTTAACGTTGTCAACAAGGCTCAGTAACTCACTCAAAACAAAACAATCTAACCCTTTCCTTCAAGACAGGGTTTCAGGCATCACTAATTTTGCGCCAGGATCGAAAGGCGCGGTTCTAACGCCCTCACAGTTGCCCAAAGCCTTTCAACACCAAGCGCGTATGATAGTCCTGTTCCAATACAAAAAAGCCTGTGTATATTCTAATACAGTGACATAAGTGTGAATGTTTATCTTCCCTAAATAGGCAGCTTCTTCGATCTACTGAAGACAAATGAAAACAGGGAAATTCAAAGCATATTTGTTTGTTATCCAAAATTAAACAACATCAGAGATCCGCAACAAACCTCAGCACCCGGTAACGACATGCTAAGCAAGACTGCGAGACATTAATGGCCTACCTGCCTGGTCCAGCACAACGTCCAGCTTAAGGTAAGGAGTAACGGCATAGTCACACTTAGAACTGGGTTGTAGCAGTCAGAAATCCTCTATTTGTTAGCAGGTTAGGTTTATCTCGAAAATGAGTTACCTCCGCCAAACCTCGTGACGCATAAATCATATTTTACATCCAGCGATACTTGACTCGAATCTAACCTTAGGCGACCAAATCATAGGTGAATGTATAAACTGGAAACACTGAGTAGACCCAGTAGCTAATTAATAGCCACAGGTAACGCCAAAAGCTACCAAGGCCAAATGTATAGAACGAACCGAGGAGTGCCAGAACAGCCTCATTTCCAAATCGAGACATTTCATTCCCAAAACATCCGTGCACTACATAACTCTATGCTCATGCGCAGGTCCCCCAATATCACCACAGCTGCGACTTGTTTTCGACAAATAAGTAATCCAATGAAATGGGAAAGCCGATCAGTTAATCACTTGGACTAAATCACCAGGTCGAAATAGTAGAAAAGGTGTTAATCATGCCCCTTAATGCCCACGAATGTCACGCAAATTCCATGCTGGCAAAATAGGCTGCCCTATGCGTTAAATCCACTACCTAAAGGGGGTGCAAACTTCGCTTTACATCACGCACAAAAATAAGTGCACTGTCACTAAGTCCACTCTACAACACTCGGATGGAAACGCATATTACAAGACTTCAACTTAGTGGACACAAAATGAAAAGGGAACGAGGCATGGATCGATAACCAGCATTAAGAACAAATCCACGCTCACCTATGCTGACTACGGATTCGCAAACACTATCAGATGGCACACGAGAATAAGGCCCGCGCCTGCCATCTGTGAACTTGAGTTCTAGCAAATTTTAATCTACAATGTAAAACATCATTGAAATTGGTTTCAAACCAATTTGATCTGCAAACATTACTTTCCCGTGCCCTTCATATTTGGCGTAATTGTTGATGCTTAAGCACTGAAAAT
This sequence comes from Taenia hydatigena, assembly GCA_036345935.2. Classification (NCBI taxonomy): domain Eukaryota; kingdom Metazoa; phylum Platyhelminthes; class Cestoda; order Cyclophyllidea; family Taeniidae; genus Taenia; species Taenia hydatigena. The sequence continues at coordinate 2,355,270 of JADWOT020000005.1, forward strand.
TCCAAAAACTCGAAGTGAGTTATCCTAACACGCAGGAGTTTAAAAAATGATTTGACGATTCGACACGAATTTCAAATGATTAATGCGAATTATTAAGAACTCTTGTAGCGTCTTGAGGCTCCCTCGAAGGCTAAAGAAGGCAGAATACTGGAGTCGAACATATATATTCAACGGGCAGAAGGAAATAAGCTACTGGAATGGCCCGGAGGCCAGCCTACGCAGCTAGGGCAAGATGGCCACCCCTGTAACCCTGACTAATAACTGGTAGTACAAACAAACAAAGTACTCCAGCTCTAGTTGACATTTTATAATTTTTGCCCACGTCTATCAAACGATGACCAGATGCGTAAAAATGACAATGGACTATAGCTGGGGACCAGACTACTCCAAATGAATGCGTCCTTTGCCTGAAATTTGGATGATGGCTTGCAAATCAAATAAACGGACCGATATGCGTGTAACTGGCCACCGGTCACTTGATGATTAGGTTACCTCTTTCTCGTACGATTGCCTTTGTAGACGGTTCTTCCCTTATCTCTTACTCCTCCTCCCCCTTTTTTTCCACCCTTGCTAATGAGAAGGTTAGATGTTTCTAGCCATCTTTATCAAAGCGCAAGACAGATACGTGGGTCAAAATATTTACGATTTTAGGAGCCCCAGGCTCGGAAGAACTACCACGTGCGTCAATGACCAGGTTAAAATTGTCCTCCCGTCTCTCGCCTACAAAGCATATTTAAAGAATATAAGCATTACGCAACCCTCTCGTCTTTTAAGCACTGTCTTGGGTGCTACTCTCGTTGGTTTATTTTAACTGTGCCGTTGGGTGCTTTTCTATCTCCTACAATTGCGTAAGTTTCATCCCCATAATCAACCGGCGGGGCATTTTTGTAAGGCCGAATCTCATTGTGATGGACGGTTATTGACTGGGTACGGAGTTCTGCGGCTTGGTTGAAGCAGTTCACAGAGGACATTATTTTTACTACACGAAATGGGTCTTTACTCCAAGGATGGTGGAATTTGCGACTGTGCTTCTCATTGTAATTCCTTCGTCTGCTATGAGACATTTGTGGGTGCCGCCGAACAAAATTGAACTTCTTTTCCGTCCTTTCTCTTCGACATAGTATGCACTCCGGGGCATTGTCAGTTGCCATTTCCTTACTGGGTAGGAAGATATCAGAAAAGACTCCCACTTCGCGGCCTGTGAGCATCTTGAATGGGAGGACACCAGTTGATGCGACAACTGTAGACCTATACGCTAGAGGAGCACTTCCCAGGCTTAAACACCAATAGTCAGACCATTCCTCCTTAAAAAGCCTTTAGTAGTCCTACCAGGGTGCGATTCTTTCTTTTTACCTGTCCCGTTGCCCTGCGGATCCCCAGGCGTCGTGCGCGTCTTTGCAATTCTAAGGATCTTGCATAGTTCAGCAAATAGTCGGCTTCCGAAATTAAAACCTTGATTGCTATAGACTGATTCAGGCACTCCGTGCTGACAGATGCAATGATTGAAGAAGTTTGACGTGATCATTTCTGCGTCTTGCGCCTTTGAGTCCTGCTTTGACTACTTTCGTGATGTAGTTAACCATGAAAAGAATATATTGGTTTCTCCTCTTGTTAGATGGTAGAGGACCTATGATGTCTACACCCACTGTTTTGCCCGAGGGACCCGGAGACATAGGTTGCTGTGGCGTGAGACCTCTTGAAACTGCCGCAAGTGTTGCAGGTTCGGCAGAAGTCTACCACGTCTGGGGATAGAGGGCCACTAGTATCGTTTGCTCGAGGTCTCCACCATCTTTTCATAGCTCTCATGGCCCAATTGCTCATGCAATTCTTGGAAGGCCGTTTGTATCAAAGAATTTGGAGCAACTAGACGCCTAGGGAAACGTGGCGTCTTCTTGGTACCATAAAACCTCATCTTCCAGAGTCCAGATTACTGTTGCTATATTCGCCTGGCTGTCTTGCTGAAAGAGTTCAACTCTTCCGCAGTAGGCTTATACGGGGATGTTAGAAACTTATCGTATACCAGAGCCGTGTCAGGATCAGTCTTCTGCGTGTTCCTTCATTGATTTTTAGCAGGCTCTCTAAAAAATAGCGTCCCCACTTCACCACTATTCCTTTCTGCTGGGAGATGTCTGCCGGACAATGCGTCTGCGTTGCTATGCTTATTCCTTTACTGATTCGCACAGTGAAGTCATATTGTTGCAGGCCTCGTACCAGCGTTCAACCAAACGGTCGATCTCCTTCATTGTTTTTAACCAAGTCAGCGCCTGATGGTCTGTTCTCACTACGAACTGTCTCGCCATCAAGTAGTGCTCCAAGTGTCATACCATTGTGCAGGTTGCGAACAGTTCGCGTTCTGTTGCACCCTTCAGTCGCATTTTTTTGTTGGGTCTAGCACTGACGTAGGCGATGACGTGTTCTCTGCCTTCTTCTTCTTGTTATGGTACACCGCCCACGGCTGCATCACTGGCGTCCGTGTCCAGTACAAAAGGTGGTACGTTGGAATCGGAGTGGAGCAGAGCGTTTGCTTCAGTTCTTTAAAGGCTTCGTCATGTTCGTTCTCTCTCTTGAAATTCCTTTTCGCCTGCTTCCCGATTAGCCTGTACAGGAGACCGGCGATCTTGGCAAAGCCTTTAACCAAACGCCCAAAGTAGTTTGCCAAAACGAGGAAACTGCGGTGTTTCGCCTGATTAGTTGATGTTGGCCAAGTTCTCACTTATTTTGCACGATCTTTTATGACCACCGTCCCATCTGGAGAGACTGTATGCCCCAAGATGGTGACTGAAAGCCCATAGAAATGGCACTTATTTGGACTTTAATGCCAATCCTGCATTCTGCAGACGGCCCAGTACTAGATTAAGATTTGCGCTGTGCTCACGAATTTCCCGATCGAAAACAAGAGTGTCATCGAGATAGATTATGCAAAATTTTGGAAAAGTCCAATTAGCGCTGTCTGCATCCGGCGCCGCAAAGTAGCTGCAGCGTTACACAGTCCGAACGGCATTGTCTACGATTCGTAAAGCCCGTTGGGCACTATGAAAGCCGTCTTCTCTCTACCGGTTTCTGATACTTCTACTTGTCAGTATCCAGATTGTAAGTCTGGTGTAGGGGACCACTTTGATCCATGCAGGGAATCCAAGGGGTCGTTAATATGAGGTAAGGGGAAAACGGCTTACTTAGTTATGGCATTTAGCTTTCTGTAATCAATACACAGCCGTAGACTACCGTCGCTTTTCTTTAGTGGCGCGATTTAGGAAGCTCACGGTGACTTGGGTGGCTCTGTAACTTCATCCTTAATAATCTCTCCTACCGGACGGTTCACTTCCTCCAGGAGCGGCGGTAGTATGCGTATAGGTGGTTGCTAAATGGGTCTGGCTTCGCCAGTGTCTATGGTGTGCTTCACTTCTTGCCATGGGAACATGTTTGAATGAACGCGATGAGCGCAGTTCCTTCCTCTCACTGTCGGCGCAACGTATCAACTGTGCGCCAAGCTTATCTTAGTTGCTTATGGAATTGCCCGCCCACAGCCTCCAAAAGAGCACTAAACGTTTCGTCTGCGTCTTTTTTCGGTGGAGGTTTGACTAAGATTTTTTCCTTCTACTACTGGGTTGCAAACCGCTTTGGTGTTAAGAAAGAAATCAACGCCAAGTATTCCATCCAAACTACTTCTGAGCACATAACAAATTGTACCGTCCTGGCTTCTTCCCCCATTGAGACTTGTAGTGACATCTCTCCTTTCACCTTCATCTTCCTCCTGCTAAGAGTAGTTTTGTAGAGAGAGGACCGGTGCAAAATTTGCTGCGCAGATTTGGGAAAGCTTAAGGGTTCACCCGAGTCAAGGAGAGAACTTCAGAGATATACCTCTAGCTTGCCGGAGACTCGTATAAATGGGGGAGGACTGCTTGGAGGTAGGCAGGATGAAGAATAATACCGCTCACCTGCTCTTGGGACAGAATGCGACGGAGTCCAACGTCGACTCCGACTGTTGGACGTCTGAGATGCTGGTGTCAGGGGGAGTTCCTGACGCTTCCTAGTCACGGTCTTGACCAACTGACTGAGAATGTTTAGACTCCTGCTCTGAACACCCTGCTTGGTGGAGTAACTCTAAAAGCCTTTTCTGCTAGGAGTTGCAGGTTCCTATCGCACTTTTCGTCATCCTCGTCTGTCTTCTGGTCACGGTGGAAAAATTTCTAGCCATCGACTAATCTAGCTAGTCAATGATAAATTGGGGCAGTGTCCCGCAGCTATGGCTAATATCAAAGTCAGGAGAGACTCCTGCATCTATCGCCGCTGAGAAGAGCTCTTGAATAGGAGCGCGGTGGACCAACGGGATTCTCTGCCACTGCGGATATTAAGTGAATGTTAAACTCGACGGTGTTCACCCGGTCTCTAAGGTTCATGCCTTCCTTGAAGTGGGAGGAGGTCCGCCAAAGCCGCCACCTGTGTAGACGGTTCTTCCTTTTCCTCCTCCTTTCTTTCGCTTTTGCTATGAGAAATTCGGATATTTTTAGCCACCTTTATTAAAGCGTAGGAGAGAGGAGTGGTAACAGAGCCAAAATATTCACAACTCAGGAGCCTCATCCTCGAGAGAGCTACCACGTGCGTCAATGGCCAAGTCAATATGATTCTTCAGCCTCTCGCCTACAAAGCACATTTGGGGAACATAAGTATTACAGCTTTGCCTCTCCCAATGAACGACACCGGGATTCGAGTGGGTGGTGCTTTGAAAGACGCAACTGCACAATGGACGACAGCACACAGTCGTACAATGAGATTAGTTATCTTCTCATTTCCTGAACGGCCACCAGCCAACACTTTTATCTGCACTAATTTAAGGATCCTAAAGTTCTCAACTTACCTTTTCACACACTTAAGTACCTACCGATTCAAACCTTTCCACTCGTTTACCAGAATCGCATTGACTCGCATTTAACTTCCTTCCCTCCATCCTAGACTTTGAATCCAAACCAGCTATACATCGTACAGAATGAAGAAGGAATGCAGCCGTTAGTAGCAGCTGCTTTAGCGATGGTGCTGTGTGGTTAGCTGTGCATCTAGAGGATGCGTCAGCTTTCAATTCTCCCTCGCAATATTCAATGACCATGACAATGGCTCTGCACAATTCGTTTTTGGGAATGTTTGATAAGAAAACACTTTTTGTCTCATGGGCTTGAGTTGATCACATGACTGCAAAGACCATTTTTCGACTACTTTGTTCCGCCCTTCTTTCCCTCCGTATCTCTATTCGATAGTTCATTGAATCTTGCGTTTTATTATGCGGACCCGTTGCTTCTCATTAAATGCTCCTTCGCTCGGTAGCATGGTTTCTAGAACCTTCCAGCCGTCTCTCAATTATACCGCGTCTGAGCGTCGGTGTTACATTCTCTGCCCCACCAATGAGGCTTCTTATGACATCAGGTAGGACTGTGGCACTACAGCAATGACAGCGGTAAGTAGACGTGGTCTTACAGTGTGGCTACCTAATGCTATTATTGAATGTTAAAGCTAACGTGACAGACATTTGGCATCAGTCGATGAGAAAAGAATGTGCAAGACCTATCAGCAGGAGATGTAAGCATGACGCCCATTTCCGACACCCACCTTAGTTCCATGTTCTGCGGCATCGCCTATACTGCCCATGTTCTTAATGTGTACCTTGCAGGCGAGAGGTGAACGACCGTGATCGATCTCGTGAGTCCGAGGCACCCTCGTCGTAAATACTTCGGCTTCATTACCACAAATCCTTCTCATAGCAGGGATGGTAGAAGGGAAGAAGAGGAAGGTAAGAATCGTCTTTATCGCCGTACGAAGCGTCCATTAGCAGGACGTTGTCTACAGTACGTAGTTGATAATAATCAAGTGCAAAAATAGTACCTTCTCAGACCCATCCTATTAGCTAAGTAGGCCGCAGGGAGATGGAGATCTCCATATTGGAGCTATCAAAAGAACGCATTGTAACAGGAGTCTCTTTTCAATCCACCTACTTTAGAGCTTCTATCCGGTAGAGCGAAACAGTGTGTGCGTATAGTTGCCTCAATTTGACCGTAATATCTGGAACAAGACCAGTTCACTACATAACCATTGCTGAAATCGGTGTCAATCTTCGGGTAACGAATCTGTGCGAGTGTGAATCTTAAGAGCTTGTGGAATATACACAAATAAATTATTTGTAAAAAATTTCTCGCCACGCATAAACATGGCAAAAAGAGAGAAATGCAGGTGGGAACATTTACCTTGCATTATGTATCCCAAAAGCGCGTTTTTGTAAAGTTATTTACACGCGTTTATTTACTTTCGACTAGGCACACACGCTGTTCAAAATAGTTCACTAAGCTTTCTTCCTCGCAACATACTACTTTTTATTGCCCAGTACATATTGGATTTTTACTTGCCTACCTCAGAAAACAATCACTTACGCTCTGTTCAGATTCACTTAAATGTGTACCATTTGGTGGCTTATTCCAGCACGCAGAAAGCTCTACTTCAATGCAAGATAGAAGTTGGCATAATCACGTGTTTTGAATAGTGGTTAAAGCTGCATATTTTAACAAAAGCCCATGTGGATTTTTCCTACCAAGGTAAAGCATTTCTGCGGCAACAGTACAAGAAAGCTATTCACGTGTAGTATCACTTCAACATCCCCATGCTATAGTCATTCGAATTCTCATCCTCAGCCTCTATCTCGTCTGCACTTTTCACATTCATCCTTGGGAAGTGAATTTAGTTGGACGATACCAATGTAAAAGTTGCCTACAATTCATTATAGTCGATGTTTCTGCACACCCAAACTTGGGAATTGTCTTCCACTACGGAAGTCAAATATGTCCTGGATTTGAAGTTATTGTACTAACCACAGATGGTAATCGAGAAGACGATTCGATGGCAGCCTCTATTTCCTTTGGGCACATTCCTCGTACACTTTTGTCGTCATAGAATGGGATTAAACCTTGTAAAAGCATTTGTGCAGGTGGCACCAGAACAAATTTAGTTCACTTTTCTGGCTTTGGATTTTGAAGTTCGCTGCTTATTTCAGTGAAATAAGATAGAAACGGAGGCGCAGGAATCTTTAAATTGTGTTTTGACACAAGCTCCACCTCCAAGAATATCAAATACAGAGTTCTCGAAGAGCTATTCCTGCTCTCACTTCTTATGGTTGCTGTTTTCCCATATTTGAGCAAGTATTGCCGCAGCATTTCATTAAAAGGCCTGCAAAGTTGCCGTCCTCCTGAGCCTCGTTGTTTTAATGGTCCCAGCCTTTAAAGCTATGAAAAAGGCAATTCATTGGACTTTTCTATAGGGTTTGCTTTACGTGTTTTGCAGGGTCAGCTCCTTTCCTAGATGGGCTCATTTATCCACCTAGTAGCAGCACGATACGACATGACCTGCCAAAACATCCTCTAAATGAACAGATGGGCCGAACCACCCCAATGCATTTGGCGGCAGCCTAGGCTACTTAGCTGGGTAGTGAGTCGCATTAATTAAAAATAATCACTGCTCATAATATTAAAATTCGTCTCTGCGAAGACACACTAATGACCGAATATGGAAATTAAGTTAACGCACTAGCGGGAGAAGGTACATGATGGACCACGTATAAGTGGAGAATAATGGAATGCGCTAAAAGGGACGAGGAAGCCATGTAATCCTTGTTTGTTGAATTGAACTTGTAGATAGGAAGCGTTTGGCAGATGTGAATCCCACAATCCAAGAGGTACTAACAATTCCTAAGACCTACAAGTATTTTAAATGCGTCTACCACAACCTCTGCTCTCTGCTCCATACTTCGCCAACAAAAATACCCTTACCCAGTTAATCCACTTCTTTAAAGAGAATGAAGGTCCAAAACGAAGATCTGAGCATCAAAGCTTCCAGTTGGAATACCATCTGTAAAGTGGTTCTAGTGTCACAAATAGCCCGCTTAGTGCAGACGAGAAAGTAGGCACTTTACCTAAAGAAAAATAAACAAGCCCATGTCCTCTCTGGTCCGCAAGCGAGGGTCTAGTGCTCCAACTTCTACCCCGACTTAGCAAGGATAATAAACTCAATTCGACGATCACAACATTTCTCAAACTGACAATTTTATTACCTTCCTACGCAATTCTTAATTAACTTGCCCAACTAGTCAGTCGAATAAGAGAAAAGTAGACGAACTACAATTCTTCCGTTAATCAGCGAAATAAAACGGTATCGCACCTCGTCTCTCACTCGCAACGAAGTCGCCAACCCAGTCACTCAATTCCTTTAAAAATCAATTCACCAAGATCCTAATTCAAGAACTTGGACCAGTTTCTAAATTGTCTACTTACGTCATCCCCCAGCACTTATCATGACTGCGATCGCCGACATTTGATGGGGTGTGAGAGATGCTAAGGTGGTTTTAAAAACATTCTTGAAGAGCTGTGAAGAATACGCAAGATAGATTATGCAGTCACAGCAGTTGTGGCCATTTAGTTCATTTTTAAATGTGATGTTTTTGGAGAAAATAACTCATGCCTCTTTTAGAAGACTCTTCGACCGTTGAGATGCCTTGCCTTTTTTGCACATCCAAAAGTGCCGTCATTCCAATTTAGAGCTAAGGAAAACAAATGTCTGTCTCGTGGCATGGTAGTGAACCCCTGTGAACGCCAGTCAGCATCACGATTGGATGGATTGTTGAATTCCATCACGCGCAATGTCTGCACGAAGACCACCTCACAGTTGTACATTTACTTCAAAAACACACAGGATTCCAGTATCTCTCCAAGAGCCAGCAGCTGCGCTGTAAATGGACCCAATTTTTGGAAAAACTTTCAAGGATACACAATCAGTATACATTTTCCCCTTTCAGAGCACACCCGTGTCTTCATCGTCAGTTTGCCTTACATATTTTTCACCCGAAGCCCTCCTCCAACATCCTAACCTTCTTGTAATCACGATTACTTTTTTCCGCTGTGTGAATTTCTGCAAGCAGAACTTGATTAGGAAAGCAATGAAGATGCAATCTATGCAAGTTTATCAGCGTTACGGATCTCGAAGTGGTTGCGCCTTGGGGAAGTAATTAAAAACCTTACTGTGGATAAAAGCTTATTGTTTTTTTATAGTATTACTAACCTAGATGGGTACTTAAAGGCCACAGACTAGACGAACATCATGACTCCAAGATGGCGAAATGGAAGGGAGGTAGAAAAAAGTAGTAAAATCTGCGTGGCTGGCCCCGCGGCCGAAGTAAACACAGTTTCACTTTGGCATTTCTCAACCAGCGGTTTGCAAAACCTCTCGTAATAATTGGTCATTGCAGCGTCGCCAATCCTTAATAAACCACCGTTACGCATAAAGGGCACTAAATCCGTGTTTTCGAATGAAAAGAGAAAAATTTGGGAGCGGTATCAATACCGTTGGTTTATTGTGTTGGTTTAAGTGCCTGCAATGCAAACAATGTTGAGAGGCATTCTTTGGATGTTCCACTAGTTAAAACTAGTTAAATTCTTGGCAATAAATGCTAGTCACACCTTAACCTACACTTGTCGGGCTATAAATTACAGTCTAAAAGATTTATTCATTTGTGTGCTGTTTTGGAGTCGAGTTTATGGTGAGATGTCTTCATTTGTTAGTTATGTGAAAATTGGCGTTCGTCATCAGTGACGTGGAAATATGTATCCATTGTTGACGAGTCCATGACCTATCTAAAACATTTGGGAAGACACAAAGTGGTACATTCGTGTGTGTCTAAGTTATGCGTTGTAATGGCGTCAAATTACATTTTGTGGTTGATTTTCTCTGTTGCTGTTTCTCAAAACGCAAATACATCCCATGCGCAGTATTAAGACTGTTACCCGACACAACCTCCATTGAATCGCCTTTACTGTGGCGTTCAGCCACATCGTCTTGTTGCCATAATCAAAAAATCAGTTAGTTGGCATTGGAAATAACCTCGGAAAATGTGGTTGATCTACTTTCAAGGTGAGAAGTTGCAACAATTAGCATATAAGTTTAATGCAGGACGATCGGCACAAACAGAGCGCCCAATTGACAAGTTGACCTTAGGACATCTTGACTAATGGTAGCACGCGATCAGTCGTTCTTGTAAGGAAAAGAAGATCGCTCTCAGCCTGAGGCAATAACACTCGATTCGGTGGTGCTTTAACCCGCCACACCCACTCCAGGCACCATGCAACATGTTTTGCTAGATACTTTCTTAGTACAGTGCAAAAAGTGATACGGAGGACAAGCAAGCTCGAATCACATCCGCCAGGTTCAGCCCTTGTTGTATGATCTGGGTATCCAACCGGCGGGTGAAGTCAAAAGTAAACGTCAGCACCAACGCAAATGTCTGATTCACAATGAGTGGTTATGACCTGCCACATGTGCATTTAATAAATTTCTGTAAATTCCATCATGCCATCGCGACGAACTGCAACCAAAGAATGAAATGAATTTTTAAATTACTGATGTCAATTGATTTATTTGGGGGAATAAACTAGTCAGTTGCACAGTTACCTACTCTTCCCAAGTCATCTAAATTTTAACAAACGGTAGCTGAGGACACCGAAGTTGTCCGAACTTTAGTCTGCGGATCACGCCTAACACCTTGTCTTCATCTCCCCTGAGTGTGTAGCACCCAAACTCTTCCTGGAAGACATTATGAAAATCACACAGTACCAAATGCGACTCTGCTGTTAATGTCTCTCCTCATTACGAAGGCGTTGATTAAAACTTGTGGGAAATTAAGTCATGCATCTCCTAATGCAAGCACCTGTGGTCATTTCTCTGCCTCAGCCTCCACAAGATTATAAACGCTAATCAGACTATTTAAGACTTCAGTAGACACAACATTTTGATGAATCCACAGTTCCGGTATTCACTGCATAAAGGCTTGAGGGAACATTTTTTTCATCGGTATGCTGACAGGACTGACTGAACTGCAACCTCATGACTTCAAGATGATGGACAAAGCTGTCAAGATTGAAGAGTTTACTTGTGTAAACTCACAATTCAGCTAGCTGGCATTTTATCATGCCAATTCTGACGAAACATAACTTTTACACATTTATATAATCGCTTGAACCAGCCAATAGCGTTAAATGACCTGAAGTACAGATGACTCCAGTGAAGGCATCATTGTCGTCAAGCCAGCCCTAGACTTACTCGTACAGATTCATCGGTTTTTACGGTCCTCTTCCGTTCTCATGGCGTTAAAGCGTTCCATTGGCGGAAGTTTTTTGTAGCGTTGTCTGAAGGCATCCCAAATTACGACAGTCCGATCGCATTGAGCATCTGCCTAGATCCACGATTAAAAAAGATTCATAATTGAGGGTTCGTGAATATTACATCTAGCAATCTGAGCACGAAATTCACTGTTAATAGCTAATCAAATTAAAGGAATACTTCCTCTCTGGGCTGTTCATGTTATCTACCATCGAGTATTCGGGTCGTGAGTTGAGGCAGCTTCAGATATAGGCATATTTTGCGTCAAAAACTGCAAGTGTTGTCTATCCACTCCTCTTAATACCATGTCATAGGCTACAAGTAACTGTATTGGCTTTCTTTTCTACTTGTTTTCTGATGGTTTTACGTCCACTGACCTAATGAGTTTCAGATATCCTTAAATGAAAGGTGGGAACATACGCTTGAACACTTCTGGACAGTCGTGAAACAAATTGATTACGCTGTCCGTGAAGAACCCAATTGCTTCCGGGAACGTCGAAAAGCAGAAAAGCCGTGGAATTCGCCTTCTTGAAAACGAGCTTAGAACGCCCTGTCATATGCTTATCACTCGCTGCTGGTAACGAAGCAGACAATGTTTGACTGTTTTTTGTTTTGTAAGGCTGATTGCACTATTCCGAGTGCATAAGTACCAGCTTCATTACTGTTAACGCTAGCACAGTCTCCGACGCAAGCAAAGTAAAGGACGTGCCAAAATCACCTCTGTTATTAGTTTCAAGCTTTATACGGTGGAATTTCCCATCACCCACTCCGCTCAACTTCTGAATGGGTAGTGCTGATATGCCAGCTCACGCCTTAATGTCATTTATCCCAGAAAATCAGTTTTCTTGGTACACAGACAACTTCTGCGGGAAGGTAAGTAAAATACAAATAGGCAGATTTTTAACATTAAAGGAGGAGAGGATATTGTGTCTACCTTGCAAAGTTAATTGATCCGAAGGACACCATTTGAGTGTCCTTATATTTCCACATTCTGCTTCCAACAGTCAATAAATAGTCTCTGCTTATCCCCCTTTTAAACCCTCCGATCTTGATGGCACCTCTGCGGTTCACTCTAAAATCTTCACAGGGCAATCTCTAGACCAAGTCCTAATTATTATGCATAGTGACGGTTCTTGAGTAGTGACACATCCTGACAACCAAAAACAGTCCGGATACGAAGAGTTTGTGCCATGACTTGATATTAAGATAAGATAAGCTAGTTCTTTTGCCTCCATGACATGAGGAAAGTGAAAAACAGGACGTTTACTGAACTCTACGGTTACATGTGCTTCATTTCATTAGCGGCTTAAGAAATCACATTGCTTTGCATCCCGAAATTCCCTAACTAATCATTTGTTTTAATTGCCCTGCATCCCTTTTTACGGACACTAAGGCTTCCATTCCAGTGCTTGTCGAATAGCTTTAATGATAAAAATGATGCACCCCTTTCTCTTCCAATCCATGTGATTTAAGTGACTTCATTGCTGTTTCATTCACGCGGACGATAATTCACACCCACAAGACCAACTTTATGAAGCAGCACAACTCATTGAATTGAAACATGATTGCGTAGGAAGCAATTTCGCCTAATAGTCGAAAGAAGAGTAGCGGGAGTGGCATTTAACCACTGACGTGGATAATGACCAGAAGTTGAGGCCATCAAAAATGCTCATGTAACAAGAGAGTGTTTAAGGCTTTATGCCAGTCTCTCCAGTTCAACCGAATGACTAGCAGCGCTCCATATGTCGAATCTTTTGTTCAAATTATGGCCAATTCTAATGGGTGGTTGGAAAGGACGGAGTCTATTCGTCTCATACACAGTGAATTAATGCTTGTTAAGAAGTGATGTCGAATCCAAACTCTGTTCAAAAGCTAACGTTATGAGATAAAATAGCAAGGAGAATTTCTCGGTTCTAATGTCACACGAATGAATGAATTAATCTGTTCATTAAAAGCTCTTCTGCTGCTGTTTAACTCTGTCACTCACTCGGAACATGTTGCTATGAAGGGCCGAAAGCTATCTACTACGTCACATTGCATGCAAGGTAGAAATATCTCTAGATGTGGATAACTTCTACCTACACGACCCAAGTATTTCAAAGGGTATAACAGTGCTAAGAAAGTAAAGTTTGCATGAAAAAATAGAACCAATGAAACGGTTTACTGCAAAGCTCATCCTGGTCTAATGAATTTGACGATGAATTCCGAGCTTTCTCGCATCCCTCAAACACTCGCCTGTGTCGTTCACTCGCTGACAACACCGTTGATGAAACTGTGGAACAATGAGGGCTGCGTCAGAGGTGACGTGTAAGAACAAGCACGAGATGCGGCTTTATTCCAACAAAGAATTAAAGGAAAGCTCCTCCTACGTAAAATTGCCTCGACAGAGCCTGGTTCTCTTCTCTTCTTAAAAAAAGACTGAAAAGGGCACTTCTAATTAAAGTAGAAGTTTTATTCTTTAAATAATGGCTCTTATTTGTCCTTTCGAAACTATCCACATTCGTCTATTCACTTTTACACTTTGGTGGTAATGAGGCACTTAGATTCTCTTCCACTTACAAAGACCTATTCGCCATAAATAGAGCAGCATGTAGTAAGATTGCCTCTGCAAGAAAGCAAGCTTGATAGCTAAAAAATTACTTACGATGAGACGACCAAAACGGCACTCCTGCGACATCTCACTTTGAATGTTCTTGTTATCTGGATAGTTTAGAAACACTTGCAACGAATGTAAGGATGCAGCCCATCACGGGATTGGGGTGAATGCGTCGCTTGTTCGTCCAATGACCTTAATCTCCAACGCTTGACAACGCATGAGCTACGCAAATCAAGAATAGAAGTAGCAGCTTACGGGCACATATTCAACTGCAGTGTTCAGCAGCATCGCCTTAGTCCCAACAACTTAAACTCACAACATGAACACAATAAAGCACCTAAAATCGTAGCAATTCAGTAGTGAATTGTGTAAAATAAGATCATAGAGTGTATAGTTGAGCTGCACTGTGGCATTAAAGGCATGTGGATCACAAAAAAATGGGAAAAATCCAGGCAGGTGAGCAGCAAACCTAACTTGGTGGCAATGGTAACACCCACATAGGCGAAGCGAGTGCCGTCCGATCAACCAAAATGTGAAGAATGGCCGCGCCATGGGTGCTGCTCAATGGCCTAGTCGCCAATTGTTTTAATAACAGTATGGAAGGGACAATTTAGAAAGTGAAAGCACGATGGTCTTAAGACAGGGTAAGTTACCATTGACAGAATGTATCATTAATGACAACAATGCATGCGCACAAAAAATTTGTTTAAGGGGAAACAGTAAATCCGATTGACGTCAAAAAACTCATAGATTACAGCTCTAGAATTAATAAACTTAGTAGAGGCAACTTTTAAATCGCATCGTATGGTAAAATTGTTGTGGAAGTGTTAATCACGCCGACCCCAATGAACTAGCCAAATCAATGTCGTCAGCATTCTAAACCTCCCTCTGACGTCACAAGTGAGGGGCAAGTGGCATTAGAATAGAGACCAAATGAGCAGAATACGCATTAAGCACTGAAGCAGAACGTAGAGGAATGATGATTCAAGGACTAGAGGTGGGTTGATTCCGCGAAACTCAAGCAACTTCGTTAAAAAATTGCCTTTAGTTTTTGCAGATCCATTACTTTTTGTAAGAACAAAAATCACAAAGGAAAAGAGTACGACAATGATTTGAGCCTTAGTACAATCAGCTGCATTGGCTAAAAAAACAGAGTAAAGACAAATCGAATCTCGTACTCTCTAGAAAAGAAACAAATGGCATGAGCTCCTGCATCCTCCAGCAGCCAAGCCTTCCGCTTTTAAATCACTCATCATCGTTAGCACACGGGGGCAGTGAAATTTAACACATCCTATTCATTTTCACTTCACACCACTATGCATTACTCCTCTGAGTATTTCTAGACTCTGGTCCTCAAATATGTTCAACCACCACTGTCCCTGACACAAGGCACTTTCATCTTAGCATACCTTCTTGCATTCAAATTAAATATGTTGAAATGCAATTTTCCAATGCCACACATTTGACTGCTATAGATAGGGCCAATTTAAGGGATACTCAGCCTGGCAGTTAACGGTGTAAGAAAATTCCAAACTGACGGAAGTGCC
Organism: Taenia hydatigena; assembly: GCA_036345935.2. Lineage (NCBI taxonomy): Eukaryota > Metazoa > Platyhelminthes > Cestoda > Cyclophyllidea > Taeniidae > Taenia > Taenia hydatigena. The sequence goes on from JADWOT020000005.1 coordinate 2,370,594, forward strand.
TTTCCTCCGCTTGGTAACTTATGTGGATTAAATTGCGCAGGCATTTCCCTCTTGAAATTAAAAGAAGGATCGGTCCAGCAACTGTCGTCTGTTTAATAGTCGCGAGATAAGTCGGTTTTCGGTCTAATGATCTGCCCTCCCAAGTAGCCGTAAAGCAAATCAAAACCGCCTTTCGCTGTCAAGATAGCAATCCGTATTCCATCCCACTTCATTAGCCACCCAAGTAGCCTACTTAATTTAGGAAGCGATGGATTCAGTTACGACAGGCTGGGCAGAATTTCTTCTAGAGAAGGTTTTGTATCCATCGTTATGATTCGAACTAACCAACCTCGCTGCTCAGCCTACTAAAACCTACTTACATCATTCATAGCCCATTGCCTCTCAGTAAGCGGGATTGGTGAGTCTACCAAATTCAACCCCATCATTGCCAATAGCAGGACGAGGAGAATCCCTTTGGATGACAGCTTATTTACGTTGTACACAAAGGGCTGTTTTATGAGAATGAGCTCGTGATTTGAGTGAGTTATAACGTGAGCACACTTCACGTCGTCAAACGTGAAGTTAAACTTTCGGTGAAGACATGGATAATGTGCAGTTCGGATCGAGAGGCAATGCCACAATCTGTATAAATGCTACCATACTTCAGTGTTCGCCTCCAGACCTTTGAACGAGGCGAAACCAAAATAAATTACAAACTTCACATAACCGCTATTGTTTTGCTTGATAGGAGAGTTAATATTTACTGCTATAAAAAGGTAAGAGCAATCAAAAAAACGGCTGGATGACATGAATGAGTTTGTGAGGTTAAGTTAAACATCAAGACCACTCTAAAGGGCCGAGGAGGTCCTGAACACCCGTAATCATCGCAAAAATTAATGTATGCCTCCACAAAAAATGGTTCCTCACACAGATGTTAATGCTTACTTCCGCAGATATTAGCTCAGGACTGAGGAATTGTAGAGCAATGGATGTTCACTGTCATCAACTAAGATACAATAAGAAGCTATGGGAAACGAACAGTAAGATCCAAAACTACTGCCTTGTTTTTGCGTTCTTGCATCCATGCAGTGGAAGTACGTAAGGAACTGTTAGGTGGCATTTAGCACTACTTCAAAGTCACTCCTCACATACACCTCTTAATGGCTTTCGCGTATTCACGGGCGTTTGGAACCAATATTCGGTACTTTGTTCGGCGATAGCATTGGTGACTCCCTGCAACAGTTGATTTTAGCCTTCTCGGTTTACGTTTACTGTCAGCACATTGGTGCTGCATGTAGTGCTTGTAGGCAACAGCGTGTGAGTTATTGTCGCTATTCTTGTAATATTTTTTGCGAGATGGGCTGTTGATGGCAGTAGATGCAATATTGCATCGTGCTCCTCCTCTTACACTCACCCTTATCCATCGTGGTATGTGCGCCAATGGTCAGCTGTTTGTTTCCGTGGTCTGCTGTCTGCTGACACTTACGATGCTGCAGGCTGAACGTAGTGGGTTCTTACTGACCCACTAATAGCAAGAATGTCGAGAGCTTTTGCAAATGCTTCAAGACATCTCCGGATAAGCTTTCGTTGCCTACGTTGCTGCTCTTCGAATTTCAGACTTTTGGCATCACGAACGCCTCCGCCTCCAATCGATGTCTCGTCAGAAGGAGCGAACCTTGAATTAGCGCTCCTTTTTATAGCGTTTAGTCTGTTCATAAGTTAATCTACGCTACAGAAAGAAAAGTAGCATTATGCGAATTACAAAACGAAAAAAAACGTGCAGTGTCACTTTGCGGACCTTAAGAATCTTATGCGGGGATTTAAAAATTCCAGGTTCAAATATATTCAATGTGCTCATTACAGTAAAATATTCACATTAGGCGTACATAATTAGAAGCGACATCAAAAAATTAGGTAAAAGGTTTTGCACAAAACTAAGTCAATTAGATATAAATTTGTGCCAAACTTATACTCAGTAATAGAACAAAAATATGTTGTCTTTATTTTGGATGGGTGAGGAAATGAACGAAAATTCCCCAAAATGGGCAGGGGCAGCACATGAAACGATAATTGCAGGCCGTTTTGTGTTGTGTCGACTGTCATTAGTAAGATCAGGAGCAATTGGATCGACCGAGATCGATAGATAGAGAATTTGGGCCTGTGCCGATTGTGACGACGAATTTAGAGGGACAATGAAGCAGATAGCTGGGAAATTGGGTTTTAGGGCAATAAAACCAAATACTCAGGATGAACTTAACTCAACAGAGACGTTCAGTCAATCCAAATTGAAATGCATATTTTGTGCATGGTACTACAAGGTAAAATATAGTAAGGAAGGGGTACGAAGACCTTTTTGGCAGATTCACTTTTGTTAGTCTTTGCCACAGATTTTTTTGTAAACAGAATAAAATGATGGAATAACAATGGGCCAAATATTCTCCACTACAACCACTAAGCGTAGATAAAAAGATCACTTAGGGAAAAAAAGTGGGGAGCAAAAATTATGCCTAAGATAAAGTAACCAAGAAATTTGGACAGTAAATAACGGCTGAATTAAGAAGATTGCCTACAATCATCCCTCAAAAAAGCTGTGACGTGTAACTCATAACTCGGCAAGACCTGCGTGTTATGCACCGTCAAATCTGTGCATTCGTCTCTAATTGTCTTAAGCACGTCTACCCGGAAGCCCAATACAACCGCTACAGCAAACACAACAGCTCATGAAGAACACTGTTTAAATCAGTTGGGATGAAAATTTTATTGGAAACCAACGCCAGCAGCATTTGTTACTGATTCAACGCAAAGTTATAACAGAGGATAATGTGTACACCGTCGACTAGCTCATCCACCACCATGGCATTCAAAGACATCCTCTTTAGCGCCGGTGTAGGCACAAACTCAGTCGTCTACCACCACTGCTGCGACCATCCCCACGGCTGCGCGCATTGCGGCGCCACTGTAGGCGACCATGCTTGCGACATTCCTCACTGCGGCTTCTGTACCGGCCACCATCTACACTTCCCCTCACATTGTGGGCTCTTCACAACCTCAGTCCACGGTGCCCACTTCCACGGATACGGACACGACCAACTCCCACACTCCATTCCTCCGGCCGTCTCTTTGCTTCGTTTGATACAACTTGTGCGCTGGAGTGTGCTTGCTTACATACTCTCCTCGTTGGTTCTAATTGCTGCACGTGACGTTGGTGCTAACTGTACTTCTACTTTTGTGTTCGTGCTTCCCACTCCTCACCACCACTCTCGTGAATGGGACTTTAAGAGATACCCAGAGCGGTTGATCACCCACGTGCTCGTAACCCAAGGAGATTGAATTGTTTTGACAGCACACATGCCGGGAACAAGATCAGTGTTAGCAGCAGTATTTTATGTAAATCGTCCACCTCATCCCAATGCAGAGTGAGCTATAATAGCTTTACTGAACAAACTGCTTACAACACATTAATCTGCAATGACTGCAACTCAAGTGCCAAACATCCTCCTTACTGACATACGCCCAATGCAATGGCCAACGATTTCAATCGGGATCCGTGATGTTTTTGCCTTGTTTTACTGCCGCGCACAATATCCACCGCAACTTACCCTGCTAACCTTGCTCAATCGCATTTGCTTCTGCCCAAACCTCGAGTAAATGCTTATCATACCGCCAAAAGCTACTTATGTGCATTTTTGGTGCCTCAAATTCCTTTTCTAATGGATTCACAAATGCCAAGGACCACCATTTAGTTTACATTTCAACGTTTATTACACTTCCAATACCTCTGCATTAATAGTATTACATAATTTGCCAATCTGCATTGTGATGGCATCACATGTCGTGGCATGTCAAGTAGTTCCAGACCTATTCAAAATTTAGCAACGTCCTGGTGCCTAATTGGTAAGCCTGATATATTGGCAGGAGAGAATGGACTTTCATCTTCGTATAACTTATTTATCTTTTAGTTTGAATTAACGTGGCGTTGCTAAACACATGAGGAAGCTAAAGCTACAATAAACTCTAACTTTTCTTTATTTTCATTGCTGATCGTTTTAACGCCTCTATTGAGCATCATAACTCACTCAAATGGCGAGATCAGTCTCATGGAACAGCCCTATTGCGGACATCGTAAATGAGCTGTCATCCATTGGGATTCTCCTCGCCCCGCTATTGGCAATGATGGAGTTGAATTTGGTAGACTCGCCAATCCCGCTTACTGAGTGGAGTGGTGTGGACGCTAATGACTACAAAAAAATGTTCGCTTCTCGTAGTACAATTGCAACGCCCACTTGATTTGCCCATTACATTTTAATTAGTTAACATTTAAAGGTACAAGTTGTACTTGCGGTCTGTTAATTATATGAGAAGTGAAAGGGTAGTGGGCTATGAATGATTTAAGCAGGTTTTGGTTGGCTAAGCAGCGTGATTGTTAGTTTGAATCTTAACAGTGGATGCAAAACTCTCCCTAGAATCCATCGCTTTGCTAATTAAGTAAGCTACATAAGTCGCTAGTGAAGTGGGACGGAATACGGATTGCTATCTTGGCAGCGAAAGGTGGTTTTAATTTGCTTTACGGCTACTTGGGAGGGCAGATGTTGTTCTGTTGTTGTTCTGTTCTGATGTTGTTCTGTTCTGTTGTTCTGGAAGAGCAGGTCAATTCTCCTGACGTAGACAGTGCGACCCCTTAACGCCTGCCAACACGCCATCTACTGACTGTTCCATCTGATACATTAGAGATGTCTAAGTAAATTCAACCCTCTCTTACCAAAAAGCAGTCGTAGAGAATCTCAATAATTGTTCGAAAACGAGTTTAAAACGCCCTTTCATATGCTCATCAATTGCTCCTCGGAAAACAGTCATCCAGGTGGTGTGGTACCTCGAAGGAGTATAAACAATTTTGGTCACATCAACTTTCGTCCCACCAGTAAAATGGCTTTATTATTAATGACTACCTAAATAAGTAGGAAACCGTGTTAGGCGTCACAAATAAAAGCGATACGCTTGGCCACCACTCAGACACCCAGCAGCCATAAGGCAAGAGAGCTACATTTTCCAATTTACTTATCTCGCGCTGTTCATATTTTGTCTCATCACCGAACGCCTAATTCATTGAAAACTGCACAATTTGTGGGACTTTGTTCATGATTGTCTCTTCCCTTCTGGAAGTCAAATGGAGAAATGACATGTAGAAGTCATTTTGACATTTACGCAACATCCCCATCAAGCAGTGCCCAAGCTCTGCTAATCATATACACTTTACAATTCATTATATAGGTCAGTTTGTTAGCAGCACCTACATTGAGAATCGCTCGAACCAGAGAGCATGAACAGATAGAGATCTGATGTCGTACAAGTGTTTGAAAATAATTCGTTCTACTGATATGATTTTAATGACATTACTTTAAAAATAAAGAAATTGTGGACAAATTAAGAAATTAGGCGCTATCGAAGTTCTGACGGTTGTATTACACCTACAGATCAACGGAGTAAAAGTGGCAAAGATGTCTGATAATCGAGCAGTAATGGCTTCTTTTACTCAGATTTTGACAGATCTACATGACAAAAAATGGCAAGACAGGCTGAAGTCGGGCAAAATCGTGGGAGGAATACGCATGTGTGGTTAACGTGTTCACTCCGCATTGACACATTAACCACCAGTGTCACATGTGAGTGACGCCAAATCTTTTATCTTATGTGCAACTGCTATCAGATAACGAGAGCCTATTGCATTAACTCATCTCTCAGCACATGAGTGGAACATTTGGGCTGTACCTGACATAAGGTCAAATGCGTGAAGAAGTGTATGAATTCTCCTCAGAAGCCTAATTGTGTGGACGTCAGCATAACCCGAATTTATTAAGGCATAATTCTACACGGACCTTAGACTCGGCATGAGAGAAAGCAACACTTGTTCGCTGGGGGGAATCCTGGCAGAGATGCACGTTCCAGAGCCAACCGGGAGAGGTCAAGGTAAACGGATGTTGAGCTCCGGCGAGGCGGATTTAGACCACCGACCTATGGATTGCTGCTGACATCTACAGCCCACCGCTCTACCAACTGAGCTGTCGCCGGTATGTTGGGATCCTTTTATTATAATTATCACAATAACAAAATTTGCAATGTGTCCATGCACCTGCTCTTCGCGATATTTATGGTAGCAATCTGCAGTAAGGACCATTTTCCTCCACCATCTCATGCCAGCACTGCCATTGGTGCAAATATGAAGGCATGTGACAGCGTCAGTCGACGTCATCGGCCTGTACTAACAGAGTGTACGAGAAGCCTTATGAATTTTCGCACGGACAGCTCAGTCTCGTGACGCTAACTCGCAAAGTTAGGTTTTCGCTCATCGTCGACGAGTTGAGCCAAGGTGTTTAGTTGTGAAAGAAAGTGTAGTGTCAAATTAGCAATGGGAGAAAGGCACATGCACAACTCTGCCAACTGGAGTTTTTACAATAATTTATTCACGAACACGAGATAGTGTGACTTCGGGGAAGTGGCTCAAGCGAATTCGTCTGACATATCTCATGTGTATTATTCAAAGATAGGTTACATGTTAATGTTAAAAGAGAACGCATTTTTGCCAGGTTAATCAGAATAAGCAGAGATGGGTACACCGATAAGGGCGTCATTACTGCTAACCGAGGGCCGGATTTTATGGAGTGGGTCCCCTTTTCCCCTACTTATTTACTCTTGGCCCTTTTCTGCGGATCAGTGCATTCAGTGTCACCACGGAATATTAGCCAAACAGAAGGAAGTCCGCAGGGACGCCACTTGCGGAATGTTTCCACAGTGTTTGACTAAAAATAATTTCCAAACATAAGGCAGACATTTGCATGACTTGGCCCGTTAAATTTAGCAGTAAGTGTCTGCACACAAACCAACCGTTTTCAAGGCCCTCTTTTTAAAGACAAACTTCCACTCTGAGGTTAAGTCGAATGCATATTACTGACAAAGAACAACAACGGACTATCCATCTATCATTCTCCATAACTTTCCCACACGCTACGACCCATTACTTAATTTGTCACGAAAGGCGTTTTTTTTAATCGAATTTCGTGCAAGATAAACAATTTAACTGCTAATGACTCAAGCCGCATATTTGCACTTCCAAGGCAGCCATCACTTTCCTTCAGGATAGATACGCTTTGCTTGTGACTAATCGCAACCGGGAAGGTGGCTAGTAGACAGGAAAACCAAAACCGGATGCTGGCTTGGTTCACTTGTGCCACACTTTTCCGACACAGCCGCTGCTATAAATTGACATTTGCGTTTAGATAGACAATTACATTTTCTTGATGCCTACTTCTTACATCTACTCAAAAAACCACTTGAGTACCGATGCTGTAGCGTCCCGAGGCTCCCTTAAGGCAAAAGAAGGCAGAATGCTGGGGTAGAATACATATATTCGCCGGACAGAGGGAAAAAGGCTGCTGGCATGGCCCGGAGGCCAGCCCACGCCGCCAGGGCAATACGGCCACCTCTGTGACCTTGACAGAAATTAGCAGTTCTAACAAAAAAAGTACCACAGATGCCTCTGCTATTCGAAACTGAAGACTAAAGCAACTAACCTTCAATCCAAGGTTAAAACAAAGTCACTTTTTACGGCCGACATCGGTAGCGAAAAGTTGGTTTCATATGCATCTGCTGGTCTTCTCGAATTTCGTTACTAATCCTTTACTGATTCAGTAGATCTACAGCAAATTAATAGGCAACAACGAAAGAAAAAGAATTGAGAATAGTGGCGATGAGTCGGGCATAAAATACGCCAAAAATTAATTTATGGCGCACATGCATCTATGGCATACACAAGGTAGTCCATGAACGTGGTCTCATCTGCGGTAGGCGATGGTGTCGAATTCTAAATTGAATGCAACTTAATTTAACATGAGTTCTTAGCCGGCATTAACGGCAGAGTTGCTGAAGCGAACTAGGAGGCGTTAAGTGTATGTCGCAAATATAGTAAAAATCCTTTCCTATTCAAAGGCAGAGTGATGTGGTCTCATGGAAGTCTTGCTCAGAGAGTCCTCAGCGCATCCAATGCTGACGTCACAGGCATCTACATTCCCTGCTTCGCGTTGCTGGTTGCGCCGTATTGTGTCATAAACGGAGTCATTAAGTCACGTTTGCGAAAAGCCTGTTTTGAATGCTCGTAGTAATAACAACATTAACAGTTCTAGATGCTAACAGCATAATTGTCAATGCTACTCAACTTGTATGGACTTGTGGGGTGGATGGTCTCAGAGAATCTGATTGAAAATGCATTTTCAAAGCAAGTGTCGGCTGACAAATCGGCTTATTTTGCTCCGAATCAGTAAGACTGCCCTGGAGGGAAGTCTGTGAAAGATGTACACGACATGGGTGGGTGCTGTATGCACTTCATGATCTCATTGCAAGGCTGAGTTGAAGGATATTTTTGTCCTTGCATCTGTTCATTTATAAGAACCGACGTGACACATTTCAATACAAAATTTCTGCAAAATACGCCATAAGAAATACGTCAAAGGGTTAATTTCTCAGTATTCGTGGCATGCATACTGGAAATGAGGATTCATTCAATCTTAAATGCCAAGCTGACCAGATAAGCGTCTCATACAGTTGCCATTCTGTTAAACCAAAAGTTGACTGAAGAACTACTATACACTAGCATGAATTGTTAAAGGAGGCAATGAATTGTTTAGGAATGCTTCCTTTTCAGACCAGTCTAAGCATTAATGCTCACGACCACGAATGATTACGCTGCAGTGATTCTACGTCCCTGCAGACAATCGAAGTGCTTTGTAGTCGACCAAGCCCCGAAAAGCGTGGCCGAAGAACAGATTTGACTCCTCTTACAAAAATATTCCTAATGCCATGCAATGAGGTGGACCTCTGTAAGGTGGATCAGTTGTCAGTCATTGATGCCCAGCATGCATCGCATTAGTCCTTTTTAGAAGTGATGTATTACTCAATTTCATGACTGAATTCATTGAATGATGGTTGCTGTTTGGGTTTTACACCCCAACAGGAGCTCATAATGCTATAAACTGTTGCATCACACTCAAAACCCTCATTAAGTGGAGGAGAAAGACGTCCACCTTTGGGGAGAAAGCCCTGCCAACGGTCAAGTTTGCATTCTGAAATGAATTTGGATGGGAAAATTAGAGATTGATCACAGTACAAATTTATGTGGTGGAAACAAAAAATTAATCTCTGTTGTTTTCTAATGTTCCACATTGGCTAGATAACCCAGCCTTGTAAGACGTTTATCCGTAAGTTAGAAGTTCAAATATAAGGGCGCCGAAGGACCAAATATCGGCCTTAGCGTTTCGCTCGTAACCCAACTCTTTTGTCTCAGGCGCCGACTGCCGCAATGGAAAAGCAACTTGAAAGAGGAAAAAACAAGAAGGATAAGGCTTTTCAGTTGCTTCCTTCACATGACAGCTGCGTACTCCATTAACCATTCACTTCCACTTCACTATGGCCCCGCTTTTCTTACAGACAAGGAATGCGATGCGACAAAGGCAGTGATCGACACCCCACTGCTGAACTTGCACTCATCTACCTCCTTCAGCCTCTTGCTGCAGCACTGTCATCTCGAAAACGAACCTGGAGATTGCTGACGGTCACTCTTAACAGTTTAGTTTCCCTCGCCTGCCACTGTATCGCGCTCAGCATTTACGCAGGTGATTCACAAAGGTTCACAAGCAGCGCGTCTTTGGCGTCGTCTCTCCCGCTGTACGTCTAGTCCATCACATTCCTCGCTGCAGCGGTAACTCTTACCCGCTAAATTGCTACTTCTGTGCGCTTTTTTGTTTGAAGTAGCACGGATTCATGCCACTATTGATGAGTGGTCAGCTTCTGATGCATCTGAAAATAAAATCACCACAGCTGGTGGTTCTGCTGCTATCGCTGCTTCCTCGTTGCCTGTCCGTGAGGTTATGGATTTGGTTGCACAGGCTGCGAAGGTGGTGTAACGTAGCTTTTAAATAACACTGTTAAACACCATCGGGCTAGATTAACTATCCAAATGAAGGTAAGTCCATTTTCTTGGCTATCGTTGACAATGTACTCATTTTAACTTGATGCGTACCCTAAAGCGCTGCATGAAACATGACTGCTGCAAAGTCATCGCGGTCAATCCTCTTTGTCAAGCTAAGGTCATCGCCGCAAAACAATGGTTTCACTGCTTTCCGCTGTTTTTGTGATCTCCCAGTACACCTCTCACCTTTCTATTAATAGGCCATTAATAACTTACGAAGTTCTGAAACCACTAAATTAATTGGTTTTAGCCGCTGATGGTAATACTATTGTTTCCAGATGATGAAGTCCATCAAACAACGGTAAATCACATGAAAATCCTGCCACCACTTTCACAGTTCAATGTGACATCAAAATTCACACGTTTGGAGAATTCACAAACTCATGACTACAATTTTTACAATATATCGTATACAAATTATTTGGAATCGTCGGCATTATTTGTTTGAAGACACGAAGCTCAAAATTAACGGTTTTACACGATTCACAATTCATTAAAATTATGTGTCCGCCTTACTACTGGGTCGTGCAACTTCGTCCTTCTACACCCATCGCCTACGTTTATGTGCTCAAAGCTAAAGCCAGCATTTCACAAAAGCTACCATATGACTTGTGTCTGTTGTGCGAAACCCGTTCTGCATCACCAACCACCAGCAGGTTTACTTCATACTACAAGATTGGCACTACACTACAGAGTGAAGGCACGACCTTAATGTGTAAATCCATATCCCGTTGAGCAATCTAAAGAGATATAAGGTGGAAAGAGACATTTGAGTAGACAATAAAAGATGCTTTGTGTACAACATCCCTACCCCAATGACGTTTCAACAGGTAAGTCTCTCACCAAAAATCGCAGTTGCTTGAACGATCATGTATCTTAACCCCTATTCCTCATTTCTCCTCCTTCTTTTCACCATTTATGCTTATTAAACCACCTATGGCTGCAAAAACAAACACTACATTGTTACCCTTTTTCCATATAATATTCTATGTCCATCGCATTTATCCGCAGCTGATCTTATCACTCAAACGATAGTCATCCCATTTTTGTATGTCAATTTAAAACAAATAAATTTGTATATTTTACACACACCTAACTTGTCCTTTCTATTCTTCGTCGCATTTCTTTGTCTTCCGCTTTTTGGCAACAGTGACAACCACAACACCTCATTTATTACTCACACTAAAATTACGCAACTGCCTTCCAGTTTTGTTCTACATCATGGAATTCATTGTTGTGCTTTAGTGGTCCCGTTTTATACTTATTGTGCTCACCAGATTTCCGAAGTTTGCTTTTTACTAACTGCATTCCCCTTACCATCGTAACCCATCAACGTGGTACTATGATGGTGTCAAGATAGTCGCCATCCTCACCTTGTGAAGCAAAAATTCACCACTGTGAAGCAGTACAAAGCAAAGTCAAGTCATTGGACAGGGACAAGATGCTAAGCCGTCGCATACCTGGCATGCACAAAGCATTCCCTCCAATTTCAACATCTTCCTCACCCTCAGGATGCGCACTGTGTGTGGATTATTTGTAAATTAGCACACTCCCTTCTCAGCTAGATTACTATCATCACAATAGCCACTTTTGAGAGTTTACGTACCCATGACTTTGTACAAAAATGAACTGAGTGTTTGCAGACTTGACATGTTTTGAAAAGCATCACCAGGTTGATTGCAATGACCTAACTAGTGCAGTCGTGCATTAGGAGATTGGGAAAAACAGAATCAGTCTGGACTGATGGACTGATGATGCTCCAACTAAATAAAGCATTAAGAGCTAATGGAGATCATAAATAAATCAACCAAAATCGCAGAATGGTTTTGTAGGCTGAGTTAATGTCAACAAGTTTATTTCTCTGGTTTGGAGAAGAGCCGAAGAAATCGCTAAGAAAACTTTTGAGGTGGATGAATACGAGAGGAAGTTAGTTAAATCGAGCGTTAATATGCATAAGTTAAGTAGGTATCACGGGTCCACCAGATGAACATCGTTTTGCAGGCATGGCAAGCACCTCTGCAACAAGCAGTTTCCAATTCTTCTGTTAAGGTCGTCATGGATCATCCCAACCACAGCATATGCCCTTCTTCCATCACGTCAAGGTTTGCTATTAAGAAGCAAGGATCATTTGGGCTCTCTAATCCAAGTGTCACATTTAAGCACAGTTAAAGCACACAATTGAGTATCAGTTAGCACAGACTTACCACTTGTGCATTGCAGCCAATCTCTCGGACGTGTGGAATGTTCTTGACCATTGACACCCTTAAACCAATGTCCTCAGGTCCTTGGGGCTTTATTCTACGTCTCTCTCGTATTCAACTCCGAAGCCCATAGAAGAGGTTAAGCAAAGGAGAACATTAACGCAGGGTCTTAAAACATAGCCAGCTTTCTATAACCTCATCAAGTAGACATTTTAACTGGTATTTAAATAGGTGGAAGCACCAATGATGACTGTTATTTAAGGAATGCATTAAACTTGCTGGGGTCCCTCTGTACCAGCCAAATGCAACAATATTTTTATTAGGTTTCAACTCTTATTCGGAAACACTAGTACTTATGCGGCCTTGGAGCCATGTCAGTGACCCCACGCAGCCCTTCTCCACGTCCCAAATGCATAGTCCATCCCATTATTGTGGCAGCTGAATACCAAATAAGCTGTAAAGGATGAGAAAATTAGTGATAGCTCCCTACAGAAGGCCTGTAATCTACTTCTACAATCGAAAACTACTCCAATGACCTGTAGAATTGTTGTTAAAACTAAAGCAATCTGAGAGCCGTCTTAACTAGGGTAGCTTCATGATTCCATCTCTTTTGACTTCTTTAATCTAACGCTTTCTATTCCCTCCTAAAAGAGGATTACATATATCTGCATGCCTCTTGGGTCGGCCTAACTTCTCCGATGTCCAGCGTATGCTTCAGGGTATTTATTCTCTACACTGTCGGTTGCGATTCAAGAAGACACTTCGTTATTATCAAAACCCAACCGCGTATTAAAGAAAAATCCGGAGCCATGATTGATAAGTGACCTCTTTTGGGTGTACTCAATCAATCCGTACAAAATGAGACCTCACTGGACCGCTAGCCATTGGCTAAAACCCACAACACCTAATACGGCTAATCTTACTAAGAAAAAACCAAAACGCAATCTCTTAAGCAATTAACTCGCTCAGAGTCAATTGGAGTATCTTTCAAATCCTGAGCGAGTGACTCACGAGGTCATACAGAAGCGCCTAAGCAGCGAGTTCAGCAACCAGCTTCGTTGCTCGTGCTTAGCTTCGAAAAAAATTCCCATTTGAACATTGTTAACTACATCCTCGAATGGAGAGTAGTAGCGAGTTCACTCCCTCACAATTTTCACAGAGCAGCGATTATCCGAGTGCTGGCTTTGAAGCGTATTAGCTTGGCAGCAGATAAATGGCAGGCACAAAAATTTTAGTGGAGTGCCACTAGCAGTATTCAAAATCGTATTTTTTGACGTGCGGCTTAATTTCACTCTACTTCTCCTTATTCATCGCAGCCATTCAACTATTACACTAAAAGTATTGAAAGATGTGATTGAATGCCATAGAGTTAGCCTTGCTTAACCATAACGCTCTATTCAGTGCATTTCACCACGAGAGGTGATTTGATTTAAAAAATATTTGAAAATTCATAATTAGTGCCGGATTGCTACACGATTTGGAGGAAAAGCTACTGTCCTAAGAGAGCGATTTAAAGTAAAGGTGCTCATGACTTGTATCAAGTAGCACTTGTGTGAGCTGCTCCCTGCTACACGATCGATGGACCTCACCCATCCAGCACAAGTATGTAGGGAATTGCCTGACTTCCTTCACTGTGTCCAAACGTGCATACGATTATTGGCAAGGCGAGCTTTTCCTAGCTCACCTCCGGCAAGGGTCATGGAATCTGCAACAGTCCAGTTCGTCACCTACTTCCATCCACATTTCGTTAGCTGACGTCATAGAAATTTTGACAGATGGACCAGTGAAACCTCGGAGGTTGTCCGAAGTACCGTGCAGCTGTGAGTTGGAAGTCAGCAGAGCAGTCCATTGGTTTTTATGAACGAAGGCTAACAAAACGTTTCTTGGCTTGTCAAGTAATGCGAGCAATTGATAAAATTGCTAGGTATTGTGCTATCAGTCTTCACTGTCAATCACTTTTGGTGTCGATTTGATGAATGTCACCTTCTTTTAAGTCATTCGCCTGGCGAGGGTGCAGTTATCTTGACTTCACATTGAGCGCATTCAGACGTTATTGGTAAGTCGGAATCGAGATCAACTTTCAAAGCAGCGCAATGGCTTGGTAAGTCGGCAGCGCACGACGCTTTGCCATCTGTATCTTCTCCTTTTCACTCTGACCCTAAAACCTACTGTGTCATAGGATAGCAGCCATAGCAGTCACTCCAATGGAAACCGGCTCACATGCGTCAGTTAATCTCCCTGCATGGCATGCAGGTAATGCATGCAGCGGTAATGAACCCACCCACACACTAACCGTAATTACCTATTCACCACCACATTCGCAAACAAGGCCAAGCGGCCAGGCTACGAGGGTCTGAATGCTACCTTATTACAAGAAAAAGCCCGCACATTCGAATACCAATACACAGCTAAAACCGCAAAGCAGAGAAATACGCAAAGTCGTTGGGCATGCCACTGCAATGTGTGATCTCGCCTGATGAATGGGGTGATTGGTTGATCGCTTAGCTAAGTGGATCGTTTTGGTTCTACATTTGTGCCTCTTTCGACGACCAGGTCAAGCAGAATGCACCGCCTACATCTGATCACCATTCAGATAAGTCGGAACAATTTCTTTTGCGGTTATTCATTTGCCGACATGCACAGTGCCATCGTCACCTCAGTAATGTACCAGCCAGAAATTCTCAAAGTCCACCTACACACACGTTCAGCTGGTCGCGTCTGGCACATCCATGTGAACGACAATGAAGAAATGGCTGATTCGCATAAGTCACTTTGACTTGTCAGAGACAACCCAATTGACGGAAGGTCGTAATGTGACAAGTGTGTGACCATTTTACGAGGCGCATTCGTTTAATCATCCCACAAGATTAAATTAAGTATTAAGCACTTATATATGCCAATGCTTGCGATGAAGCTGCAGCCATGTGGAATCACTTGCCTAAAAGTATTGTAAGTCATGGTGATGGGACAGTTTGTTTAACCCTGAGTGAAAAGTGTTTAGTAAATGTCGCACCAATACCACTGACACATTTCTCCAAACGACGTTGGAGAGGTGCATTTATTGCCATCGAATGCATTTGAGAGATGCAAGAAATTGCTGTTATGATGCTGCAATCCATTAGATTCTACAAGTGCAGGTGTGTCGTCATCTTCTCTTAGAGGCAGAGGCACCTGGACTACTAGGCATTGTTCTCTCCTTTTCAAATAGCCAAAATAGAGCAACATTCTTATTTTCGGGCTTCACCTTGTGCTTTACTGACTGGAGTCGACGCTTTTATTCAGTAAGTGGGAGTTGCAGATTGTTAGGATTGAGTCTACGCTCATTGTGATAGACCCATCCCGACCTCATCTTAGTCATTGCTCACCACTCACGCCTCACCATAGAATGCAAGGGATAACACAGTGAGTTGGGCCCACTTTACCAACCCACAAACAGGTCCTTCTCCTAACGCTTTGATTTTAATCTATTTTGTAAGAGAACAAGACAATGACTGAGATTTGCAAAATTTATTGCTAAGACAACGGAGACATGGCTACACAATCACAAAGCAAAGTACAATCAAATATCTACAATGCTAATAGGGTGCAGCACTGCAACAATGGAAGAACAAGATTTCACTGAAGGTCCAAATAGGGACATCAAGTCTATTACGGCAGACATAGAAAACACAGCAGCAAAAATGAGCTTGCCAAATCCTCAACGAATAAAGTGAGAATGACGCGTAGACAGAGTAGATGATGACAACCTTGCAACGCAAACGTAGATTGATGATATGAGGTGGTCGTGGTATCACAGATTGCTTGCCTAAAGCAAGGAAATAAGTGTCACTTCTTGGGGCAGATTTATGCACAGAATGAGTAAAGAAAGTTAGAGATTTTCTGCGTCCATACCTTTTTTAAATAAAGAAGAAAACGCGCCTTGTAGTGAGCGTACGCGGCTCAATCCACTATGGCAAGTTCCAGCTCATCAATTGGAGCAGGAGGGCTTTCTCATCAAATTCCGCCTCCTTACATCTAATCCCCAACGCATTATCTATATTGAGCACAGACTTCCATACCACTCCTCAATAACAAAAGGAATGTTACGATGGAGACCACAGCCAGTAAGTTGTCGAATTCATTTCTCATGACTGACGCAAATGCAATACAATGATAACGAAAATCAACAGGATGATTGATAACATGTCCACCAGTAAAAACGAGGCAAACAAACAATAATAGAATTTTGTCGTTTTTTGTGCTGTACATAACTTGATCGGGATAAACACCTGTTCTTTCGATTTCCGTCTTGACTCGGTGCACTGAGTCATCGCAGCATCGTGTTTGTTTCTGTGCCTCTCCTCTTCCTTATTCACCTCCTCACACTTACCCTGTAATGCCTCACACCGTAACACAAACACTCTTTCCGAGTTGCGGCACACCGATGAAATTGGGCACTCCTCCCCCTTATTTAGTACAAATCGAAGACTTGTAGTAAAAATGATTCAGTAAACTATCCGAACAGCACACCACATTAGGAAGTACCACTGGCAAGTGCTTATACAATGTAAGAAAAGAACTTACAAACGGGAAATCAAGTAGTTATAAGCCAAATGCTCATGAACATCAGGGCCATGAAGACGGCGACTTAGACGGTTCGTAGTCGATAACCAGAAATATGACATGTGCAACCCTCACATACAAATCATGTCAATCCAACTTCATCCTTTTCACTTTTAGCTGCAAATCAGAAAAGAGAAATTAGCGCCCCAAAAGGAAGTACTCTTGAGTAACCAGATAAAAGGCATCTGTAAAAACGCTGGTTGATAAAATTGCAGATTTTAATCAAAAAGGAAAGTCTTACCTGCCTGTATCAGAGTAAAATTATGGAAGTATTTACTACTGCGTAGAAAGTATCACATTCATGCTTGGGGGTGAAATTGTACAGTGCTGCAATGGAAGATGGGAGCAGGAATGGAGGCGAGAAGGGACGGCGGCAAGGACAGGATGATGGTGAACAAAGTCAAGAGCCGCAGTCAGCCAGATGCACCTCTACATGACCAGTCGGGATGAGGCATTTGATGAGGCTTTACGACCACGTCTGCACTGCAATTTTACTCTAGGGATGGTGACACCCACTAGACGCACAACCATCAACACAATCCACGCTTGCTCTCCAAGCCTCGGCAAGGTGGAAACAGTCCTGATACCGATTAACAATGATAGACTTAAACAACGCTTTCCCTTAATGTTCACTGTACACATTTTAGTGCATTTCGAGAAAACATTAATTTTGGTGAGCCCTCACTGATTTACTTCTTGGAGTGCAATGAAAATCGCTTTAAGAATTAGCATCAAAGAGAAAATCTCTGAGACAATTCGCTTGCTTCTGTATTAAAAACCTTTAACTCTACGTTCAAAGCTAAGCTATCAATCAGTCGGTTTGAGATTGTTCGTGACTACTCACTATTCGAGGCATTAGAGGGGCCTTCTTCCTCACCACTGAATCGCAAGCAGTCGTAACAAAGTACGCTTCGCCACTGCAAGTTCGGAATGTCTTTGCTGACCGCAATTATTCATTGAAGCACATGACTAAGACTGTCCTTAATCTTCTTAATACAGATTTGATGTTCACGAATGGTCTTTGCTGAGTGGTTTCTGCAATGAATGTGCATCTTGCTGAACTAAACACGATTAGGGCTACCCAGATTGGTAACACCATTCGTCTCTTTTGCAATTCTTGGCCGCTCCAAACATCTCCCTGGTGATCACTTTGCAGATGCAGTTGAATTTCTACGTAATTTGTTTAGTCAGTTTACAAATTGATGCAAATGTAGACAATCAACAAGATGAGAATTAAGCGTGTATCACGATGCTGAATATTTGCTCAGTAGTGTCGTTTACGGTGGTGGGAAATGAAAACGGATACTTTTAAAGACGGCGTTATGGTTGTAGCGTATCGAGGCTTCCTTGAAGGCAAAAGAAAGTACAATACTAGGGCAGAATGTATACGCCCAGCATGCAGAGGAAAGGGACTGCTGACATGGGCTGGAGGTCAGCCCACCTGGCCAGATCCGAAACTAACAATTAAACAAGCAAAGTACTATACTGGTATCTCAACAAATGTCGACCTCCACTCATTATGCCACAGAACTTGATTCGGTTAGAAACAGAATTTAATGCAGTCGAAGGCATCAATTATGAGGACGTCACGCTTTACCCACCCTTTCCTCGTCTCCATTCACACAGGGGTCGCATCTCAAAATGAGACCAAATGTTAAGCTACGGAGGTGCCATTTAGTACACATAAATGCATGCCTTGTGTACAGATAATGTTAACGCTCAGCAAAACATGAGCATTGCGATGGTGTTAAGCACAAGGCTTTAGCAAATTTGTTTGTCGTACAAGTGACTAAAGGCATGGATTGGAGGCACCTTTTCAAGCTTTTTTTAAAGGAGTTATGGCAGAGCGTTATTAGTCGAATGACTTTTTAGTGAGTTCTAAAGGGCAAAGGATCTACTCCCTTGATCAACGTTAAAAATGGGTAATTGAAAAATGTAGCCACGATAAAGTCACCAAGATTCAGTCCATTTCTATCCACATCCATCGAAACATTCTAGGCTTAAATCAGAGTTGGATTTCGACTTGAGTGTTTAGATGTGAATCTGTGCCCTCATAATAAGAATCTAACTACTGCCTTAGATTTACAGACATTTACGCCGCGAATTCGAGGCAGCAGAGTTCTTTAAGAAGCGCGTTTTTTGTCTGACCCTATTCAAGGGAAATCTCTGCACCTCACCGTTCTAGATCAATTTAACAAATGGCATCAAGTTGTCCCGACTTCCGACTGCGACATTTACAAACAGTCGCATTTACTTCTAGAACAATGAAAAGAACACCACTCTGTCAATCCTTTGCAAATTTCATTGGGTGTGCGAAAAGAGCATCAACGTGGTCCGACAGCGCTAAGTTTGTGATTAGTCCATGGCAATTCGTCATTTTACAGTTGTTTAAACATTATTGAACCTCATTAGATTAGCTCTTTGATTGCTTAGAAACAAGTTTTCTACATTAATCATACTAGTAATGCGAATGACATTCTGGATGAGCTAATCAACTGTTCAAACCAGAATAGACATTCCATGTCTACTGGCGTTAATCGAACACTTTATGTGAGGTAATCGTTACCCCTCTCCTCCTCCTCCTCCTCCTCCTCCTCCTCCTCCTCCTCCTCCTCCTCCTCCTCCTCCTCCTCCTCCTTCTTCTTCTTCTTCTTCTTCTTCTTCTCCTCTTCGTCGTCTTTGCATCCAACCCAAGTGCAAGAACATTGCTCTGAGTCATCTTTATTGTCCTTGACAAAACGTTGGACCGATAGCATGCTACTAAGGGGCTGTAGGAGGACCTCTGTCGGCGTCACGAAAACAAGCTGCTGCCTAAGGACTAGATTTGGGTTGTTTTTCCTCCCTTTGCCCTAATGAAACTATTCCCTAAGAGACAGAGAAGTGAGAACAAAATTGTGGAGCAAACGCAGGGAGGCGGAGAACTAAAGCTTGTGCATTCTAGTATTCAATGACTCAGTCGAGGACTGTTCCATTTCTTCAGCCTTCATCCGTCCACTCTTCCCCGTATTAGCTCGCGCATTCCAGTTAAATGTAAGTAGAAGTAAACCTTGCTTTAATGAGCTCTCTGGGTCACGTGGGACATCGGTGACAAGGGAAGCTAGTAACAGCAACAGTGATATGTCACTTGACCAAAGCGAATTCAACCACCTTGATAAAGGCTGAATCTCGCTACCACATTTGCAATGCAACTCATTCACCATTTGACTAACGGATTGCATCTTTGATGCAGTAAGGCAACTCAATTTTAAAAGCAAGAAATCAAATATGTATGCCTGCATTGAGGCTCCTTTGCCAGTCAACTACCTTCTCACAAAAGGTCTTCGAATTTAAAAAAAAGGCAGAAAGGTTGAGCGTAGTCGTAGACTAAAAGATCATAAGTGTCAGTATAAAACATGCAAAAGATCAAAACAAGCCTAATGCTTGAGCAAGTCTAATGAACACATCAACTCTGTAATTGCTTGAAAACATGTACACTGAGTTGACGCTTGGAGGTTGTTTCCAAGATTTTGGACATCTTCGTATTCCTACATGCGTATCGCGACCGGCCGTCCATTCAATCATCTATCCCTTAATCCTGCATTATATGCACACATCCAGCCAGATTTAAATGGTAAACTTGTGGTCAAATGTTTTTGTTAAACAAAATTCGGTGAAACTAAACATTCACTATTGCGAGCATGACCATCTTGCCAAACAGATCCCACCGTCATTCACGTAGACATGTCACTTCCCTTCACTTATTATTTCCTCGGCAGTACATACTCATATGGGTCTTGTCATTTCATTCGATGTAAAGTCGGATGAGGCTCAAACTGATTGGAATCACTCCTGCTTACAAGGCTGTTTGGTTCCGGCCACGTTTATCAAAAGCCGACAACCTAACCCCTTCCAAATGTGATAAGCTTTACACCCTGTCGACATCCCGAACGCGACAATACATGGGATTTGATTCATCAAATTTCAATAGCTGCACCCTGACGACTAATTAGTTTAGCAAGTTGCCGCTCTTCATAGCAGACATGTTTTGAACATCGGGCCTATTTATAATGTGATTCCATTTCATGCTACACTATGGAGACAAAAATTCAACGTTGGCACTTCTATTCCCCACGTAAACACATCTCCTTCTTCTTCTTCTCCATCTCGCACATCACTATCTCTAAGACCGCCAACTTCTCATCACCCCCTCGCCTTGCCTTCAACTTTACGCCCCTCATAGTGCTCTTTCCACCACACGCCGTACACACCATCTCCTCATAGCCGCATTCATCAAAATATGTGTGTTTGTGTGCATTTATTCTGCCGAAAAGAAGGAGTGGGGAATGAATAAAATATGCTCGAGTGGTGACAGAGCTTAAAAGTGTAGTAGAAGTGTTTGGAGAGATGGTAATTAATTTGCTGCATATAGTTTTGGCTACAACCAGTACAGTTGGTAGACGATTAGTCCTTATGGACCACACAGGCCGGCACAGTTACCTTTCTGCAATTCTTTAAGT
Source organism: Taenia hydatigena (assembly GCA_036345935.2). Taxonomy (NCBI): domain Eukaryota; kingdom Metazoa; phylum Platyhelminthes; class Cestoda; order Cyclophyllidea; family Taeniidae; genus Taenia; species Taenia hydatigena. Next base: position 2,391,887 of record JADWOT020000005.1, read on the forward strand.
CCGGTTTCGAGTACACTTGGTGATTCTTTCGGTTTTTGGCGCATTGTTTGCAGAAACGCATCCGCCCTTCAGGGCATTTGCTGCAGCTGGTTCCTTCCTCATACAGTTGCTGGCCTCTGCTGTCCTCTCTAAAAGAGTGCGCACTTAGCAGTGTATCGATAGACTTCTCCTCAGCTTCACGATCAGACGAAACAGAACTTGCGCAGGCTCGTAACCACACACAATCAAATATTGTAGGTTCTGTGAACCAGACACAATGTCATCACATCGCTGCACTGCGCAGCTAACCTCATTTATGGTTGCCCGAATCATCTATTCAGGTAGAGAGAAAGGCATAACAAGACGTACCATCTCGTATAAGCCATTCAATACCACACAGACACGCGCACAACTTTCTCACCTATGTATAGTGGCTACGAGAACCTGTGCAACTGCTGTTATGATAATTGTAGTCTTTGTCTTCATTCTTCCAGGCACATACGCCTTCAGTAATGGATTGCTTTTGGCCACCGATAACGACGGTATTTTGTGCAGCTCTATGGTGGAGCCATAAAAAGGGAGGTTTGAACCTACACATCTCGGTCCAAAAATTTGCCAGATTCTGCGAATCTGTAGAGTATGAAGTAGAGTCGCTGGTGAATGGTGATGCGGAACGGGTTTAGCACAATGGTCACAAGTCACACGATAGCCTTTGCGAAATATCGGCTTCAGCCTTAAGGATGTGAACGTAGACGATGCAAGTAGAAAGGGTAGTTGAGCGGGAAGCTTCAATAAACAAAGTGAAGCTGTACCATGCAATATGTGAAGCGGACATAAAGTCATGCTGCTCTGTTGATTGTATGAAAACGTTAATGTTGAGCTTCGCTGTTCTAACAAATAATATCCATGATTCCACATGATTTTACATGAATTATTAAAGGAATAGCAGCCATGATTTTGTGACTTCTACAAATGTGCGAATTTTAATATTGCATGGAATTGTGGAGATGGTGACGAGGCTTTCATGAAAAAGCACGTTGTTCGGTGGACGTCATCATCATGAAACAAAAACAATGACGTCAGCAGCTGCAACTCAAAAATTTTATGGCTTCAGAACTTTGCAACTTATTAATGTCTTGTTAATAGGAAAGTGAGAGGAGTATAGGGAATTTTATAAGACCAAAAGAGGGCAATGAAACCGTTGTTATGCGGTGATGACCTCAGCCTGACAAAGAGAATTGACTGCGATGATTTTGTGGCAGCAGTCATGTGTCACACAGCCCTTTAAGGTGTACATCAAGTCAGAGTGAGTACATTGTCAATGATAGCCACAAAAGTGGACTTTCCTAGACTTGTATAGTTAATCCAGCACGACGGTATTTAACAGTGGCTTTTGAAAGCCAAATCTAGCATTGTATATCTACTAATAATCAACGACTCCTTCAATTATTCATCGCTTTTGTCGGAATATAAGATTAAGTTAATTACACTGGGAATAGCGGCACCGTTTGTTCACCCACAACCGACGGAGGTGCTCAAAAGATTTCGCACCTCTCCTGTTGGTGTTATTAAAGAGTCGGCTTCGAGTCACCCACGCTTGCCATTACATGGTGCGCGTGGAACGCACCATTTGTTTGCAGGTCAAGTCAAGTGCTCACCAGACGCCTCATAGCACGTAAGCGAAGCTTCTTTTTCCATAACCACCAAGACAACTTTCTAGATTTCTTGATTCCTTTGATTTTGCTTATCTAACAAAGTATCTCTACGAGTAAGCAGTCACTAACTCACATTTCGCCCACGCATTAAGATCAACTGCATGTGGACCGAATGACAAAATTTGCTGTTAAACTTACTACTTTTCACTAATAGGAGCATCATTATAATTATGATAATCATGTCAAGGGGCTGAGGTTTTTACGACTTCCGTTTGGCAAAATATTGTATTCTGATCTTTCAAGAAGCACAATTGAATTTCCTAGTGTATTTTGATAATCTACCAAACAAATTATAGCTTAATTCAGAAAGCTGCTTCTCTAATGCATCGCCTTTGTGATACAATGTGATGATTGCTATTTAATTTGTTGAAATGCTCCATCGAGGCATTAAATTATCACGTGCTTTGCTCATAATGTCAGCGAAGCAATAAAATACTAATTTGAAATAAATGCTTAGCTCTTTAAGGATTTCATTCCGGTAAATGCCATGTGCGAAGAAGTTGATTAGCTTCAAGACCGGGATATGAATGGAAGTAATGAGCGTAGGTAGTGTCAATCAAATAAGGAGATCAAACGTACACCAATCTAGTATTTCAGAAGCCAAGGGCTAGTGGAATGAATTTGTTGGTTTTATTGAGAAGGAAGGCGAGAGGTTTGCAGCGCGTAAGCCCAGAAACAGATGTCCCGGACAAATTGGCATCAGTGCGTGGATCAACATTGAAGTGACCCACAGTTGCTTCAAGTCCGCTGCTGTGATCGTCACTCAAAGCAGGCGTCATGCCCTTCTCACTCCCACTAAGCGCGACACACAGCCGGCATATCGTAGTTTCCATCAGTGTTAGCTGAATCTCGCAGTTCACAATCACATCTCAGTGGTGATCCTTTGGCTGAATAATTTCTCCGTAGTGATTCATAGTTGCACCTAGGATTAGAAAACCAGGATACAGCAGTACACAGACCGTGCAAACTTAACAAAGTCGTGCTACTAAAGTAGAGCATAGATGATGTTGCAAATATGCGACGTGAAAATGGAGAGGAGGTTAAATCTGTGAAATAGGCAATAGGAAAGTAACGCGGTGTAATTCACTTACCTCAGCGGCGAAAACCACACCGTTTTAGCGTTATGAAATCAGTTACTTTTATACTTAGTAAATGTGTGAATAAACATATTGTGGGTGGGATTATCGCCTCAGTTTTAATGTCTGCGTGCGTGTAAGCATGCTAATACACCCACGCTGACGGAATACGCCAAACGTCGGACTTGTAACGATGACGCGTGAGACGACCAACGCATAACCTCACAGAACACGTGCTACACAGATCGATAACCTGCCGGCGGTCGGCTAGTGCGAGCAGGTGTTCCAACACGCGTACATAAATCTTCCTACACAGAACGGCAGCCTGCATTAGGAGATCGCATTTGAGAATGAAAATCGCAACACTGACCTTAAGGGATAAGCACGTTTACTTAAGTTTAATTGTAACAATTACACGATTAATTACCGAGACTGTGGATGGTTTTGGACTAAATGTCGGACTTTGGCTAATTGACTTGTTCTCGAATTCCCATCCCTCCAGAGCCGGCTTCTCTACAGGTCTAATTCAATTCCTCCCCCTCATCTAGTCATCATCACCCCACACCCTACTTCCTTCACTGTCTACCTCACTTCGTCTCCAAACACATTAAGTCTTCATTTCTCCCACATTTGACGCTAATTTGATGCATGCCATGAAATTTCTATTTATCCAGCAGTTGCAGTTCCCTTTTGTTACTCTTCGTTATCTTTATTACTCTCTATTAGCGAGGGAAGCCTCTCTGATCGTTTTCTGTTTTGTTCGTTTCGAGGGTGACTTAAGCAGGACTGCAGCAGTTCTTTAGCTTTGAGTTGGGAATGGGTTCTGTGAGAGGCGCGTAGAGGTCGAAGTGTTCTCTGACGTCAGTGGTAGAAGTAGAAGTTGAATTTTGCCTTGTTAAGCCATGTACCGGAAGTGGGTGAAGCTAATACTGAATTGGAAGGACGATAGCCCCAATAATGCTGCCGTTAGTGTGAACGGTATGAAGTCACCAAAATCTCCTATCCGCGGTGCTCATTCTCTTGATTTACGCCGACAGATTTAAGAAGGCCAATTTCAGTCAGTATTGGCAGCGTTATAGCCGAGACGCAGTAAAAAAGGTTGTTTTAGAGTGGATAACACTTCCTTCTCCTATTCAAGGACAAACAGCATCTGTCCCATCTTGGGGTGTGTGTTCCCTTACTGTTGCTGTTATGATGATTTCAATTTCTCTCATTGATAAGCTACTAGATCATTTACGAATTTCTTAATTTACAAAATTTGTAGAGATGTTTTCGTTGCGTTCGATGGTAAAGGAAAGGAAAGTTGCTCAAGGATCGTCAGTATGAAGTCTCAATGATGTTACACTCTGACACCTCGAATCTGTCCTCAAGTAGCAGTAGACCAAAGTACTGTAGAAGAAGGGATATGACTAAGGATCATGAAGACTGGGAGACTACCAGCATTAGCTTTGCAGCGTGACACAGGGTGGGCACACAAAATGCATAATCTCAAACTTCCGTGTGGTTAGACACGCAATAAACCACACTGCTGCTGTACAGCAGAAGGTAAGTGCACATAATACCTTCTCCTTGACCAAGAGAAGTTGACAACATGCACGTAGATTGCACGTCTACCTACGGAAATGTGATACATAGCCGTAGATTTCAGTCACAATACATTCGTCCTCAACGCACTGCTGTCAATTACGGGATGGTGCAGGTTTCTACAAGGTTCATGCATAATATAACCAAACGCAAATTCAACGAAAGAATGTTTAATTTGAGAAGAATGATGGTACGATTGATAAATAACTAGACTCATCTTGAATAAATCTACTTTAATGCTGAAGCCGAAGTATGTGCTATTTAGATCCATGGTAAGAGCATTCAAGCCTTTATGAAGTCGCTCTCCTTTGCGGCCTAACGGTGCTTTTTCCATGAAAGAATGCGATTTGTAGCCGAGGAGAAGTAGTGAAATCTCTCAATAAGAATTAAGGTGTTGTCAATCTCAGATAAATGGCGAACAACTCTGCAAATCCTATACGTTTCTCAAATTATTGTTTCCAACCTATTTTGCTTCTCTGGCAGAAGAGGTGACGGACTTAAACTACGTCATTAAAATGTCACGTATTTGAAACCTCTTTCGGGCAATCGGAACGAATTTAGAGCGAGAAAAGGACCTGATATACTTGTGCTCTTCCCCATAGCATCGTTTTTTAAATTGCCATTTATCAATTATGTTTTGCCACACATTTCGATTAACTTTCAAAAAACATAACTCTTCTGAGCCTTCTCTTTGAAGTAAGTACGTAGAGATGATCGCAGAAATGCGATCATATGCTGTCAATCACAATGCGGGTAATGTGGGACGCTAAACCAAACCAACATCCCATCATGCATCGTCACATCCTTTACAGTGATGGTGACATTGTCAAAAATCAAAAATAAATAAGACGTAAAGTCTGCGAACTCTTTAATTTGTCCACCTGCAAAGAAGCTTTCATTTTACTTTTACGTGTCACTTGTGGGTTTCATGTGGCAGCTTAACGAAGTGTCTCCCCGTCAAGGTGGATGCAACAATGTGTTGAAGGCACTTGGGTTGTTCGCCAGGTCTTTTGTCGCCCGTGTGTGGAAGAGGCTCGACTTAAATAATTCGCATCCTGTCTGCCATTGTCAAGGCAAAGGTTAGTTGTTTAAATGACCATTTCGCGTCTTAAAATATGTTAATGTGTGTATGTGCACATGCACATGTCCATATTCGTATTTAAATGATAAAGGCAATGCGCAAAGTTTGCATAAATAAGTGAAGTTTGACATACCTTTAGTTTGATGACAAGGACTGCCCCAAACCTCGCCTCTGAATATGCATTTGTTATCTTGAATCGCCATTTCTCCCATTGGGTATGGATTGTAAATATACATCACCTAAACAGTGATTGCAAGGGCAGGAGATGACCATGCTGTGGTTGTTTACATGCATCGCAAACACTTGACGCTGCTAGTATGGTGCAGTTTAAATATGCAATTCATTTTTCGTAAAACTTATCTCGCATAATTTCTTGTTAGGGACTTCATGCGGGAACACTCATTAATGCACGTACCAATTCACCACGGTACCGGTATGTCATCACGTCTAATCGTCCTCTTGGCTTCCCAACAACTCGAGAACCCCACAGCGTTAAACCTTGGTTGCCTTTAAGAAAAAGTGTGCTTCCTCATCTCTAACCTCATTAATAATGCCTTAGCTGGAAATAAGAACCATAAAATGAAAAGCAAGCGAAAGCAGTAAATGGTGAGGAAATACAAGTGGTGCTGTGAGTGCATACCCATGCTATGTGCCACATAGATGAGAATCACAACCGCTCCCAACATTATCTGCCTCCCATGCTCCAAGCGATGTCTCGTGTGCATTCGCATAAGTCCTACGTTGGCTTCGCTTACTTGATTAAGGCCTTTCTCTCGCTTCACTTGTCGCACCAACGATGTTGCTTTGTGAAAGCCAGAGGTCAGAGCTGTGGATATGACTAACACTGCATCGTGCAACATCTCATTCCAAGATGGTAGTGACTTGGCAGACTCTGAGAAATTCACTGGCAAAGGTGAAATATCTAATGGAAAGGATTTGTGTTTGAGATTGCTTTAGAATCAAACGCACCTCGATACACTGGTCATTCCCAGCAAAATTTGGCTCCTTCGAATTAACTCAGTCCATGCAACCCCGTGTAAGGGCAGCAAGTAGTCAATGGATCTACTTCCTTCTTCCTTGCTGACAAGCACTATGCACTTTGTGCCACCTTCCAATGATCACTTTGTAAACTACACTTCCTTGTTTTTGGTGTGTAGGAGAGGTAGTTTCCTAATATTTCAGAGCATGTGACTATGCCATCGAAATGACTACTACTCCATTTGGCTATTATTGTTTTACTGCTAGCGACCCCGTCCACTTAGACACCATGGCTTCCTGGCCTTATTCCTATTTTAAACGCACATTTAAAAATTGCTTAATCTTCAAAGAAGTTCATTGTGGTGCAGTGGCAGTGTTGAACGAGGTAGAGCCTGTGTCATTGCACCAACTCCCAGAGGAATCGTGCTGTAACATGAAAAAGCACACAGACATAAGCGTCACATGCAAGAGAGGACTGAATGATACTGGCACACAGTCTTGCGCATCCATGTGATTGACTTCATTCATTTAAGAAAATTTACTTGAACTTAACTGACCTCTAAACCGCTGCGTGGGTAGACGGCCTAGACGGGTTACAATTACACAAATTCCGAGCCAAAGCTGCAAGGCCTAGCGCTCAGTTAGACATTCATCGCAACCCACCAGTCACATAGTCAACGTGACTCACCCACACTCGTCAGTGAATGTTGTGCGAATGCGTAGACGACATCCGGTTACATCAATGGTGGGCATAGTGTACAACGAGATAATTGCTATGGGAGATAAATTATTCATAAAGTTGATTATTTCGTGGAGAGTAATGAGTGGATTCTCGGGGATGTGCATCGCCTACTGCGCCCGAAACCAAACCTATCGATTCAAGCAACTTTCCTAGGCGATGGAACCCTCTTCATGTCCACAGCATTGTCTTAATTCCTCATGCCATTCCAATATTCTTGTTCAATATAATACTGCATTGTGCCTGCTGTGAGTGCTAGGAAGGCTGCCATTTCAAAAATCGCACACGACCACCTCATTTGCCATTCTCTCACCTCCACTTTTGTTTAACTGAAATCAAGTATTAGGCGCATTAGTGATTTGTAGGTGTTGTAGGCAGCCATGCGATGAACCTCGTCTTCGTAAACAACACTTTTCTTTACCACAAAAAAGTGACTTGCCCTTAGTCGACTTGCAGTGGACAATGCTGGCATCAACGCCGGTTAAGCACATGCCTTACAAAGCTCTATCTGTCGAGGAGGCCAGCATGACTTTGTCGTTCTTTTGCATCGGTGATGTTTGGACATATCCCCAAGTTCACTCGCTCACTGCTGGGACTCATCCACCACGGCACGCCTTACCTCACCACCGATGGTGTGGTTTAGCGTGTTCCTCGTTTTGCTGCACATTTCTGTTGACAGTGGGCACGATGGCATGAGCTCTACAAGCCGTTAAATGCAAAGATTTTCTTTGAAGTCCAAGGTGTGAATGGGTAATGCGAATAGTGATTAGTGTGTGGGTGAGTCTGGACAGGTGAAGTCGCTATCAACGAAATGTTGGAATAGCGTAAAAGTGTACTGATGAGCATTTTTAACACGATACACTTTTCATCCTCTACAATGTTGGAAAATGTGTTGTACACGGCCAGTGTTAAGCTGTAAGCTGGTACCTCACTGTCAGTGCTTGCTTTTGCGACGCCTGAACGAGTCTGAAGTTTGCGTCAATCAGTCGCACTCCCAATTTGATTTTAAGTAGGGAGATGGTGTTGCCAAAATCCGAACGAACATTGAAAATGAAAACAGTGTCAGGCATGGCTCCTCTCCTATGCTTTATTCAGTGATCCACCAAATTCTGATGGTATTTTGCCCTTCAACAAATGAATGTAGTTCCCAATCTTACACCATGAGCAGGACCGCATATGACGTCTGCAAATTTTAGCATTTTTTTATTAGAATAAGTTGTATGCCAATCCAATTTACCAGTACCGTTTTGATAAATCTTTGTTGCTATAGGCGTGTTTTTTATGCTGCCGCACATTTTTTACAGTGAGTTTAATAACACAAGCCCTTCTTCGTTCAACACTCCACTGTAATAAAAAGAAGCTTAGTGTGCCGCGATTTTTTGTCAAGTAAAATCGTTGTTCACAAACTACGAAAATAGCTGCCATAATTTTGCATGATCTGAGCCAGTGGAAACACCGGACCAATGAAATGACAACTAGCCTGTGGCGCAAAGTGCTCTGCGTCTGTCAATAAGTAAGGAGAAGAAGTGGTGCTACCGATCAATTGCCACCAAAGCATGAAGGCATGAGAATTAGCATTTTAAGCCATGCATTACTAAAGTCCTTAGTCTTAATGCACGAAACTCCCAATACTAACGCTTGAAATGAAAGAGAATGGAAATGCTTGACGCAATGCTAGCCAAAGTTGGCTGGAAGTAATTTTTTCACTTCGTCAGCGTATTTGTTGATGTCTGCGCTTTGATAATCTAATTATTCATCCGGTTGCAATCAAGCAATGCGCCACCACTACAAAGCAACATAGTTGATTTGACGACTGAAGCATGAGAAGGACTTCGATCAAATTGGTGACATCAAGACAGGCCGGTTATAAATACACACTAGACATTTCTTGGAGACCAGAGAGTGGTCATGTTGGGGGCGATTGCTATCCTTGTCTGTGTGGCAAGCTACATGGGTATGCATTTACAGCATCACTTTCATTTTTTGGTCATTTGTTGTTTTCATTTGCTCTTCATTTTGTGGTTCTCATCTCAAGCCAGTGCATTATGAAAAAGGAAAGTGGGTAGAACACATCTTCTTTCCTTAAAGGTGACCAAAGCCTCGCGCTATGTGGATCTCGAGTCGTGGGAAGGCCAATGGTTCCATAAAGACTTTGCAAGTGTAATAATTCGGTTATGAGCACATTAAGCTCCTGGATGAATGAAATATGTGTCTCTGAATGCACCCTCCAAGTATTATCAAGTAGTTTTGGTAGATGTGAACAATTATATCATGGTCATCGCCAATCCTTGCAATCGTTGGGTATTTTAGGTGGTACAGATTTCTACTTTAAAATCGAAGGATCTAATGTCGTTCAATGATGGTAAGTGCTTATTCAAAGGCGAAGTTTAAGGCAGTCCATGTCACGAAGGTGCAAGCATGTCTGTATTCATCTCCTCATGTAGACTTCGCGCATTGTTAGTTCATTTCAAGAGGCAAAATACTTAATTGGTGACGTAACTTTTGCTTTAACAATGTAAGATATAATGTGGACCATTCAGTAGGTTATTCAAGTACAAACATAAGTAGTTCATTAAATCAGAGGTGAAAATGAGGTGAAGAAACTTATACATTCTAAATAAAATGTTTTATCTACTTTAACGAGGAGACGATACGCTAAGATGTCAGTTGTGGCAGCGAGCATCAAGATGTGATGTCACTTAAATGGTCCCTAGTGGGTCCATAGGCAATCCAAAACACCAAGTTGGAATGCAGCAGAAACACATTTGCAGGTGAACTAACCACAAAATTAAATCTATTTTATAATAAATTTATTTGTCTGTTTTAGATAACATCACCATCACCATGGATGATGTGGCTAGGCAGCAAAGCATTGACATTTTAGAGGGTGTCAACTCCCCTTTCTCGGCAACACTATTTGAACCAAATTGTGTGTTCTCATCGCCTCGAATAGGTATCCAAGTGACCGATTTCAATGAACTTAAAAATCGCACTTCGCGCATCTTGTGCTGTTATTTGTTTAATGTCAGACGAGGTCGACCCGAGGACATCGTTTTGCTCTCACGATTTGTCAAAGAGGAATATTGACCTCCAATGTCGATTTTGTCGTTCAATGCGCTGGCAGTGATAAGACGGTAAGTCACTCTTGCCAATTACTTACATGTCCAATTATTTAGGGCCATTTTGAGATGTTGATATTTGATAGTACACACCTTTAAATTTCTCATCACGCAGACGGTATTCCGCATAAACGAGCCCGTCCTCTGCATCTGGAAGGGAGTCCAACTCGAGCATAGCTACAGCAACGTTTGTGGTGAGTTCAAAGCATTTAAAGTACTCAAAGTGTTTTATTTCTTTGTGTGTTTGATAGGGAAGTGTAAGAGCCACCAAGTTGGTTTCCGACAATTTTGTGGTTGAATTGGAGAAAAAAAATATAATAACAAATTTGTGAGTTTTTCATGGGCACTTCACCACACGATCTGATGCGGACTATGACAACTTTGTATGACTGTCTGAAACATCATTCTTTTAGTGTCGGTGGATTATGCACAAAGTGGTGAGTGGCATCATCAAACGTCAGCAATCGTGCAAAGCATTCGCCAGTAAGTCATAATTTGTGCTAAAGTTGGACAAAACCCTCCTATTGAGTGTGGACGCACGATCCTTGGATAGAGATCTAGCAAACTGTGGCTACCATTTAGTAAGAAGCATAATGCTGTTTTTAGGAACTTCACTAGAAGTGGCGGAATGCAGGGGTGAGTTAGAGTTCAACGTGATTTTTTCAAGCGCCGCCTACAGCGGAACAAGTGGATTTCACCAGCCTAGAATGCATCCCATGCTTTTTATTTGCTTTCGTGTAAACCATGTTGCATCGTCTAGGCCACTGGAAAGAGGAAGATAAATTGCTCGCATTTGGCAAATGTCACACGCACGGATGCGGTATTGCCTTTCCGTTTTAACATTCACCTTGCTTGATCCTTATCGAACCATCTTTTAGTAACTGAAATTTGTGTCACCTCACTCGCTTTTGTTATCAAAGCCATCAAAAGTGGCCTAAAATAACTGCTTAATCCAGTGTAGATGGACAGCCTCACATTGGCTCCATGCAAACACTTTAAGCAGATTCGTTTTAATGCTGCACAGCTGGGTTAGAAAAAGAGGATAATTTACTCAACATTCAAATGTGGCGTCTTCATTTTTATTTTCTTGTTAGCAGCCACCACGCCCTCGGGTAAGTTAACATTCACTCCCTCCATCGACATTATCAAACAACTGTAAATGCGCATTTTCCTCGCTCCGTTAGTGGGCACAACATCTCCAGGGAAGCGGACGTTCAACTCAATCTACTGACTTCAGCAAACAATGTAAGACTGTGTGCACAAGTTTTGGCGAAACAGTCACCGTGGTGTCAAATCCAGCTAGTCAAAAGTTCGTATTTTGGGCAAATTAAATGCTGATGCATTGGTGAAAGCTAAAACCAACTACTAATGCTGTCATTTTGGCCTCTTGTCATCACACAGGATCTGCGCTGGCCCCCACTGACACACAGTCAACTTCCGCAGTTAATAAACTGTCCCCACTTTTCTGACCCTTCGTTAACTCGTTTGTTTGGAATACGTCCCTTCTCAACCGACATCTCGAGTAAAGACAAGAAGCCGCTTTGACATTGGCAGAATTTGCATTTGATTCATAGCAGATTACTGAACGAGCATCGTTGAAGAATCACTTTTTTGACAACACGATTGGCGTTTGTTGTGTTTAGACGCCTAGCTTTGCATTTCAGTGGTGCTCTCGTCGCTGCTGATGTCATTATTTTTGATGAGGCAATGAGTTGCACGGAGGACTGCGATATTATTCGCGAGACTGCATTAAATGACACTTGTCCTGCTTTCCCTTCAAAACTTACTCTCCCTACTAATGAGGCCGAGTCCGTGTTTTATTATTTCTAATGCAAATATGCCCTTTCTGCTTTATATTAACTAAAAAACGCAACTTCATTCCCTCATTGCTTTCTGTAACTGAGGGGCACTAAGACTGTGAAAGAACTCACCACATGTGGATGATGAGACGATAAGTACATAACTACCTTTTCTTACCAGAGCGACACCACATATTACACTCCATTCTGTCGACGACTTCAACGCATGCTGAGTCCATATTTACGAAAAATCAGATGTGAATAAGTATTAATTAAGTGTCTTAAATAAAAAATAAGCTTGTGTTGGGCATAATCAGTCCTCATTTAAGCAATGGCAAACAACAGCGACTCATTACCGACACGAACGCAGTTGAGAAGAGCAGCTAGCCCTAGCCGAATCAAAATGTACAAAGAATTAGGGCGCCTTTACTGGTTTAACCAGGAGCAATAATTCAGTATTACCAATAGCAGCAGCAATAACGATAACGGAAGCATTCGTATTACTGCAAGAAGCAGCAGCAGTAACATTGGCGGCAGAAGGGAGAGGAGGGCAGGGCAGGCGAGGAGGACATATTCAAGTGTGGCTTTTGGGTGCAGACGGGAGGGTACTTTCAACAACCTCTTCCAAACATCCTGTGGCCTAGACGACACCGGGCAGAGCATGGGCCGGTGGGTGGATGAGTAGCTAAACAGCGCCTCAAGACTGCCCAATGAAGCCATGGATCGTTGTGGGAGGATCGCCGGCACTACCACCTCTGCCGCCACACCTCCACCGCTGATACGGGCGGAAAATTGGTCCGAGCATTCACCTCAAAGTGTCCGCGGCGCCACTCCGTGACACATTGTTGCTGCTTGGCTTGCTGCAAATGCAAAAGAGACCATTTCCATCAATTCAAACAAATTACCATTTTCCTATTCACTTTCACATCACCCCATCACTAATGAGAGAGGATTATTCCAAGCAAATGGATGCCCTTACTACTACCTTCGGCAAGTCGGCATACACGAGCGCTAAATATTAATTTATGAATAAAATTTCCATCCCACCACCTCCGCATAATTTTGGCCATTTTATCTACAACTAATCAAGTTGAGAGAATCGAGGCGAAAGCATCACTTAAGCTCTAGTTGTAAACAGAGCCACCTTGGTCACACACTCGGGTGCACACAATTTCCCATTTCTGATAGAAATTTTGTTTCCCTCACTGCTATAATCACAACCTTCTCGAATGTAGTGCATTAGTCGCTGAAACAGTCTTCACCAACGACTGTAAAATATGCTAATTCCAAATCATCGTCCCTTACTACTGAGAAGGACCGATTCAATCGCTCCGTACAGTGCCTAATCGCCGCACTTCCTAATCCAGCGACTTTTGAAGTAAAGTGCTTACCAACCCGCCTTTTTCTAATGCCAAGTTAGGGATTTGCATTAGTGAGAAGTCAGTGTTCTCTCCGTGATTACAGTTGGTAAGAATGAAATTTGCACCTTTAAATGCGTTTAAACCTTTCCACTGATTAGTTCAACCGCAAATATTGGCTACTGCTAGTAGTTTGAGGCTGCAAAATACTTCATTTGTATTTTTCTTCAAGATTTTCTGCCTTTTTAGGATATAGGGAACCTGACAACTGTAAAAAACAACACCTTACCAGCCGTTTTTTTGTGAGAAACCCGCATTTTTAGCAAACATCGACATAACCTGCTACGAGCACATTGCCATCGATTTAGTTTCGTTTACATGTAAAAGTCAAGACAGTACTTGCGTTTCAATGACCAAGTCAACTGCATAGAGGCGTTACATGAATCTACGGCAGACAACTTGATATGGATAATTCACTCATACACATAGACAAAATACATTATCCTCAGCGAGTCTGTAAAAACGTTAAGCTCTTGTGCATCCACAAGATGGGTAGACGCCATTATTAACAATTAGTGAATGTAAGGGGCTTACGAGACCGTTGTTGCGATAGGAATCGTTGGATGAATGAACGTCCCCGTCGTCGATGTCGTCCACACATACGCAGCAGTAGTCGCGCCGGCGGCATTGGCGGAGGCAAAGCCCTGTGGCAGAATCAAAGCATAGAAAGGTTAAGTCGCCGCTCGAGTCGACGTAGCCGCGCCCAAATGCCGATGTACCGCCGCCAAGCACCTACCGAACCTCCATCCTTCATGGAATTCTAGACCCATTGTACATGGAATGCTAGAGTTGTAAGATGTAAATGCCTTCTTGTCCTCTTTATAAGAGCAAAGCACAGATCGACAAAGGCCGACACGAGACACCACTGCGAGTTCACCCAGGCAGTAAACCACAGCCCTCCCCCCTTGACCACCTACTTGTCATACACGATCCTACCAATAAGTAATTATTTGGATAGAAAGGATGGTAGCCGCGCCAACTTCCCTCCCCAAACGCCACCCAGCCTCCTAACTTCCTCTTCACGTCCACCAGTTCACACCTTTTCAATCTATTCTCATTTTTAAGGCTAAAGGCTAAGTCGCAGTAGTAGTGAAAGCAAAATTATTAACCAATAAGTCAAAAGTTATACCATGAACTATCTGCTTACGCGGATCTGACTTGGGAATACATAAAGGCTAATCAATTTAAAAGCGATTTTAAGTCTCACTAGTGGTCCTATCCAATATTTTTGCGCTTTTGGAAGAACTTACTGCATCGCCATTTTCGTCAATAGCAAAGGTAACTTCTATTCGGACAAATTCACATGGAGAGGGTGAAGTATCTGACACGTAAAACTCACCCACCAAGTTGTTACTATCTGTCACCGCACTCCCGCCTTTATGCATCTGGAACAACATATCTCGTTGATTGTCCAAAGATGTCGTGAAGACCTCTGTCGTCCTCGTCGAGATTTTCATGTTACGCTCTATCAGCATCGTTATACACCACCTTCCATCGACAAATCCATTGATAGTGGTGTCACTTCCAGCATCACCAGCGGTTGTTTATTAATCAGATTAGACGCTAGCGACGTCGCACTATAGGCTGCTGCCTCATCCGGATTGACAGACTTGTTAAACTTACTGCCACTGAAGAATTCCTGTAGCAGGTGCTGCACCTTCCAAATACGCGTCGATCCACCCACCAATAATACTTTATTGGTATCGGCCTTGTGCAACTTTGCATCTCCCAACGCCTTGTTTGTAGTATCCAGCATTCCGCCAAAAAGGTCCGAGCACAATCGCCCATAACATTACCGTGAGATAGGCTCGGAGAAATTGATGTCCTCGAGCAGCGATTCGAAATGGATGCATGTGCGCTCAAGCAAGCATAACACTCCTTTTGCATTCTCACACGCCTTTCTCAGACGGCTGGTGGCCTTTGCATTGGTTATCACATCTATTTCTGCGTGTCCTGGCTTGGATTTCTCTGCACAGTGGTCCACCAGTCGAGAGTCAAAGTCACTACTACCCATGTGCGTGTCATCGCCAACAGCCTTCACATCAAATTGTTCATCCCCTATGGACATAGTAGACACATCGAAGGTACCACCACCCAAATCGGAGGTGAGCACGTTGCGCTGCTCGCCGACACTCTTGACTTAACCGTAGGCAAGAGCAGCTGCCATTGGTTCACTGATGATGCGCATCACAGCCAAACCTACTATTTTGCCAGCATTACGTGTTGCCTGACCTTGGTTGCTGTTAAAATTCACTGGCACTATGATTACAGCATTTGTCATCTTCGTGCCCGAATAAGCCTCTGCTGTCTTCCTCATCTTCAGCAGCATCATGGACGGGATCTCCTCCTCAGTGTGTCGTTTTGCCTTACCACAGCACGCCACTTCAACCTTCGGTTTTTTGTTTGAATTAACTACATTGAATGGCCAGAGCTTCCTATCACCCTGCACGACCTCATCTTTGAAGCGACGTCCGATTAGACGCTTCACATCGTACACCGTACCGGTGGGGTTCACGGCAGTCTGGATTCTTGCGATGTCGCCAACGAGGTGTTTTCTACCCGTTAATGCCACACAGCTCGGTGTTTCGCCGCAACCCTGAGCATTGGTAATGGTTTCAAGCTTGCCACTTCGAAAACCACCAACGTGGCAGAAGGTAGTTTCTAAATCAATGCCAATGACTAAACCTGCTGACGAGCTTTCGAGGAACATGCGAGCGTCCATATATGTGGTCTGATAGTGGCGACCCTTACGATCGCCTGACACCTTACATTAAGTGCTGAGTACCTTCACAATGTGCACCGAGCACGAAACGCTCTTAGCCAACCAGAGACTGCCATTAATTATTGCTTTTATTGGGTAACATCGACACACACAAAAGTGAGGACACACAATGTCGGCTCTGGTAAAAAATTGATCTGTAAGCGAGCAGCTCAGTATTGCTGACGTGATGGTGGGAATAAAGCAGTGCTGAAGCACACACTGATTGACTCATCTTTGGTGGTCTTTTGATGTCCACGAGGTTCTATACATAAAGTTGGGAATGTTCACTCTGAGTGCTATAGTCCTCCATGTGGCCCTGACTCTCCAGAGGGAAGCAGTTGAGTAAGGAAACAGAATGGACGAGGCTTGTGCAGTGAACATCCTGTGATTGTATGGACCTAGTTTCGCGAAAAATTACAAGCTATTTGTACCACCATCGGTCCTCTACTTTACTTCATTTTACATGATTCGCACCCCCCCCCCCCTACCCTCCCAATTCACTCCTGCGTTTAAATCATGTAGCTTTCTAAATAAGTGCCTTCTTTTGCAACTCCAAATGGATTATACCAATTTTCTTCAATAGTAAACATAAAAGGGATGACTTTGGGTGGTCTTCTTCTCTGCAATGATCTTATTTTATAGGGCTGGTGTATGTTGTGAACAGCCTCAAATAGCGATGTCTTAACGCACTTATTCAAAGCCCCCTTATGTGTTAATAAAAGCCATGGGAATGAGAATATGCTTTGAAATAAGTAAGCATAGGGGTGTAGGTGCCTTAATTACAAGTCCAAGAAAAACAGGATTTTTATTACTATTACTGATTTATGTTCCATATGAGCAAATACATGCGCGCTTAGTTATGCATACAGCGTCATTAACCGATTACGTGTAAAGTGGACGATCATCGGTGGGACAAGATGACTAGCTTTGGCTCACCTGAGATTGACCTCTGCAAAATTCTTTGATTAGTTAAATTGTGTGAAGGAATGGTTGTAATTCATATTCATAAATGCATGAAAGGGTGATCGCTGTACAGCTGCTCTCCCTCGTCTGACAAACTCTCTCCACCAACACCAACTGCGCTATTTCATTTCCACTTTTAATTACAGCGTATTATTAAGCTCAGTCGGTAAAACCCAAGTCAGACGCTGTCATATTAAAACTGGCTTTGGGGAAATGCACAACAATTATCATGCCCGTCATTTCTGGATTCGTGTCAACTGCTGATGGCTACAATAGGTTCCTAGCGGGTCCTACCCAAAGTTTTGGAATGGGAAGGACGCGCTCTGCCCAAAAGATCCTTCTCTTTGAGTGAAAGGTGTTGACGATGGGATTATAATTGGAAGGCACCATTTGTCCTCTCAAAAGCCAGGACAAATCGCTGTTTCAAATAAAACGAAAATCTGTGGCATTGAAGCACAATGGAGGAGTGAAATAACAGGATGGTCAATGCTGCGCATCTGTTTGTCGACTTGCCTTTGAAATGAGGCTTTTGCGCGCCGAAGTCCCTTTTCCACGAAGGAGCACCTCAACCTATTCAATTACTCTTAACCACTTCAATGTGCTGCAACGTTGTCTGTCCATCCCGATGCGTCCGTTTTCACCGACATCTACCCCCGTCAAATTTTGCATTACTCACGAGGAAATGCCTTAAGAAAGGACCATGAAATCAGATCGCTTGTATGTAGCTCGAGTCTACACGACCACACTCATACCACAACAATTTGCGCCACAATCGACTGGGCAAAGGCAATGACAAAATGTGACTTGGAGGCTTAAGTAAACACAACAACTTTCACGCAACGTTTTGTGCACCTTATTTCGACAGCGTCTTTTTCTCACCTTAATATAATGAAGCCACTCATAAGCCTGACAAAACGTTGGAGGGATTGTAATGCGAATCGCGCGTTGATTAGCTAAACAAAGACACTCCATCAGATTTCTTCGGTTAGCAGTTATTGCATCTGCTGGCGTTGTGTAAGACAGCATCCCTTGCAATTTTTTTCACTATGCGATCCAAATATGCTACATTGGTTCCAATCTTGGTGAACAAACGGAAGCACAAACAGCCCATTGTTAGCCGCTGTACGTGCACACATGCAGCCGTAAAATGTACATTGAAGTAAAGGTGCATTTCTCGATGGCTCCCAAACTAATCTGCCTTCAGCGCCGTTAGATCGAGCAGAAAATGTCACTTAAAGCATTTTGTTACAGACATCAGTTGAACTTCATGTGGTAGCTGATAGGGTTCATTATTTAGCAAATTGCCACCTTTCGCATAGCATATTCACCACTTTAGACCTGAACCACAGAGATGAGCTTCTTGCAGCCCTCTTCCAGTAAGGCCACTACTTCATTTTCAAGCAACAATTTTGCAGAATTAATTAAACATAAAGTTACTAATTACAACGCCCCTTGAAGCTCTTCTTCTTCACATTGAGTACCCGCTTAAAAGTGATAATTACCCGAATGCAAGCTCATTTTATGAGCAGTTGGGCGCGCAGTTTGGTAAGTGTGTAGACAGAAGGACAGCTTTAAGTGGATGATACTACACAGGGTTGTCAATTTTCGAGAGAACCACAAGGCCGCCAAACACACGCTATTCAATTGCATTCCCTGTTATGCGTAGGGATTTTGACTTACAGGAGTCGAGGGGTGCTTTCATCGCGTAATCCTTGTCGGCAACAATTCCATTCAGCATCGCAGGCCTTTGACACTATCGTGTGGAGCAATAGGCGGCAGTTTGATTGGCGTAATTGGTTTGCCCACAAGAAAGCAATTTATTAGGTCTTGCGTCGCATCTAACAAATTCATTCTTATTTAAAGTGCGAACGGCTGCGCCTGCCTATGTAAGTGTAGACCATTTGTCTAACAGATTCCTGCGCATTTATTGCAATCGCAATGATCAAAGCTATTTTTAAGAGTTTGCTTTAAGGAGTGGACAAGTTTAACACAACGTCAGGGTAGTGGATTTGACTTAGTGTTTATACATATTCCGTAAATGTGGAGGCTGAGAATAAGGACTCATTCATGGCTTCTGTTTGAATTTCTCTCGTTATGCGGTCGCAACCTCATCACTTGAAACAATCAGCTTCCTTTTCCTTCAGCCAGCTGTGCTTCTACAATCGTAGCGATCCATAAGAATCCCACTATCTCACATTTTCCGCAGACCATCAAAAACCACTCAAAACACAGCATGTCTTCTTTTCCTTCGAGCCAAAACAAAGATTTGGGATGGAATTTGTTTCGATGAATGTGAAAGCTATGATATGCACGTGGATGCGTTATGAAGAGAAAGGAGGAAATCGTAGCCACAATATTAATTGGAAGAATCGTGCACGTTGGTTTGAAAAGAGCATGAACACATAGATGGTAAACGGATAATAAAGCATGGAAGATGTTCCAACGCTGTGATTGCCGTCAGTTGAGTTTTGAGTCCACCTCGCGATGGTTACACATAATTGGGTGAGAGCGAATGTGGTGAAAGTTGAGGCTGCTGTTTCCTTGGTGGTTGTACACTGTGCAGAATATCTTGGCCACTCATCTCCCAGCCCCTCTTCCTCCCTCCATGCCTCATGGTCTTGATTACCTATTAAGTTCCAACCCCTCACGCTCATCTGCAGAGGTAAGGGGATTCAATGCACAGACTAATTCACAGGTGGACTTGTGTGCTCTGTCCTGACCTGTCCTTCTCTTCCTCAACCAACAAGCCTAGCTACTCATGACATACTTTGAGAAGCATTTACAATTGCATATTAATTCTTTTTGGTTTGCCATCCCAATGTCCTTCTCACCTCGATTTGAAAACCATTTTCTTAGTTTCCAACTTACTAATTCAATCCATTTATAGTAACTTCCTTTTAAAGTTTTAGAGTCGACTGCATTGCTTAATGAAGGTGACACCCTAAACACAAGTAATAAAATGGAGATGGATCCTTTGAGGGTTGCATAAAATAAGGAAATCGATCTGAAAATGTTCGAGAGTTATGGGGAACAATGCGGACGTAGATGCGGGATGAGAAAAGTAAGTTAATTAACTTAGTAGACCGAAGAATGAGCGCAGGTTTTGCTACCAATTCGAACATCTCCTAAGCGTAGAGCTACCATGCTTTTTTCCTTTCAACTCGCTTCACTTCGCCTTGCTTTACTAACTCGGCTATTAGAGTTGCCGCAGTTGAATTGTCGAACGCTCCGGTGCTTCATGCTTTCCTTATTGCTTTCCACGGCCTTTTGCATTTGTGTGTGCTTCGTCATTTCTGGCTTTGTCACTTTTACTTTCTAATTTTTGAGCATGCCACTTGCATTTAAAAAGTAGCAAAAGGCCATTGCATAGGGGCGGAATTGGCATTGTTGGTCCTTTCCGCAGGTTTTAGCAAACGGATGGACGTGTTGCTGTTGTTAATGCAGAGACTGTCTGAGTGGATGCAAGAATGTGGGAAGGGATTTGTTGAACAACTGGCAGATGACAGGTGTTTTCATTTTGAGCTATTGGTGCTATGCTCGCACACTTTCCCGATCCTTTCTTACCTAGCATAATGTGGACTACTAAACTTAAACAGCGGATGAATTTTTCTACCTCTTTAATTTAATCCGTTTATACATTGAACATCTCCTCATCTTCGTGTTTCTTCTACACACGCTTTGAGGGCAGGTGTTAGGGCTGGAACATTTGCAAGGCTTATCAAATCCTCCTTTTTAATGAAATTAGTGTCTCATCTCAAATTCACCCCATCAGCTGCTTATTTGCCTGTCTTCACCCACTGTGTTCGTGCATCACCAGATCTTCACTACTGTTGATTTGTTTGGGTAGAAGGATCCAGCTCTTATTAAAATGCATGATTTGATAGTGCACCACACCAGACGGTACTTTATCCTATCCCACTCTGACGCACCGAGCCGAAACGCATCACACATTTTTGCATGGTGATGTTATCACATCCCATCCAACATCATGTTCAAATCAACCCAACCGAGGAGCTTCATGCTTTGCCACATTTCATCCTCCGGTGCACTGCATGGAGAGCTGCGGTGATTGCGCGCTAAGCACTAACTTAAGAGGATCGACGATGAGGAGGGGAGGAACACGTGCTCGGCGAGAATTAGGGTCCATGGTGAAATAAAAAACTAGATTTAGCGAACAGGACTTCGAGGTCTAGCGAATTTCCACTAAAGAAAGACAAGTGCATCACTCAAGATAACAGCCACAGAAACACGGCTGAACACGTTATCGACTAGGTGAAGGCAATGACAAAGTGTGACTTGGTTGGAGATGAGTGTCCATCTACATGTGCGGTTATGGGAAGGAATTTCACTTCTGATACAAGGGGAAATCATGACGCCTGAGGTGTTCATGAGAGGCGGGAATAAGGTGAAGGTAAGGGGTGGGAGAAGGTTCACGTGGTATTTTGGTAACCATTTAGTTAACATGGTGAGTACACGGGTCTGGCCATTAACGTTTGCGATTTGCATCACCATTGTGCCAGTGGGACCTTCCACTCATGCTAGCAGATTGTCATTCCTTCTGCGTGCGTGTTGTTCACATTGGTGAGAACTGGAGAGTGGATGACAGAAAGACGGTGGAAGCAAATCTGCTATGTTACGTGTGGAAAGAAGAAATGCTGATTGCAAGAGAGGAAAATCAGCAATATCATCACTAAAGGCGACGAGTACAGGGTCAGCATTGTGGACAGGATCGGTTCATGAATCGGTCTGAGGAGAGGGGAGGCTTCGTGTTTGAGTGGGATGTCCATAGCTGTTACAGATCTTTGGGGGGTGGTTTATAAGAGGCGTGCGAGCACGCGCGTGTGGTGTAGCGGTTATCATGGCTGCCTTCCAAGCAGTCGATCCGGGTTCGACTCCCGGCACGCGCAACCCTTCCCTTTCCCTCCCAAATCGTCTTCTTTAATAACCTCGTCTCACCAGCCCCACTACGACTCGCTCACGCTGGCCTCACATCTCAGTTGATTAACACCAACTTCGGTGGGAAGTAGAACTTTCATGTGCTACTGGCACAAATAAGTAGTAGTGGTCCCACCACCTGTCATGCTAAAACGGACAAATGGATGCGAAAAACAATTTGACTTACGATCTACTACCCCTTTCACTAATCGCATTTGACAATATAATCATAAATTATCACCAGACGCACTTAACAGTTTTGAAGAGGCGCATTGTGTGCTTTTAGGCATGGCTCCCGTCAATGACTCGTCAGGCGCCTCAATACTGCATCCATTTGTTTATAAACGTGCTCCGCAACGGGTGCATACAAAGTCCAAATCCATTGAGTCCCCCTCTCCCCCTTCCCTTATGGTGTCTGGAGGGGCCGGTTGTAAGCCTCGGGCAATTCCAGCTTCCCTCGATATCAAAAACTATATAATACTTTGATATCATCTCCAACAGGGTGTTTGTTTCTTTTACGCCACGTACAATTCATCCTTTAACTTGCTGTGCTTTAGTACGAGTTCAGAGAAGACTCAGGATCCTTCTGCGTAAGTTTGTGCTACCTAATGAATGATGTTACTTCCTGATATCCGTTTGTTACCCTTTTGAGATTCTGGCTCTACTTAAGCCCAATTCAGTAGACTTTATAGCAATGTTTTAACGTACCTTGTGAGTCGGATACAAAACGGAGCACAATTGTATTAAATTTTGCTGCAATTCGTGAGCAGATTCGTCGCATAAGAAACTGATTCATAGAATAACGAATACTTTCCCAGGCGTAAAACTCTTTTAATTTGGATGCTTGCGCACGCAGGGTCATCAGCCTGCGTGCTCACCACACCACTTTTCGTTGTGGGTGATAGCGTTTTGCTCACACCACTTCTGTTTACAGTCCACCAGCCCCTCTGCCTTCACACGTCTCACAACCGTGTTTGGCATAACTCGGCTTCCACTCACGCACTTCAAAACCGAAGATCACAAGTTGACAGTCTTCAATGAAACTAATTTTGCCAAGGCTTCCTCAGCATTCGCATGTTGCATGAATGATTCAGATGTTGCCTATGAAATTCTCATAAGCAGCCTTCCAAGGGCAGTTTGGAGTTGACTGATTTCTTGTTTGCGCGCACCTTTTATCCTGCATTGCTGTAAATCTCTCGATAGCTAGGAGCAATTGAGAAAACTATGCTGCGCATAAAATAATTTCGTGTGCTTTTTGTTAAAGGTGGTTAAAATTCGTGTCGCCTGGTCCAAAGAATCGTGCTGGAATGTGACCTCCTACCCAAAGTTTGGTAAGGAATTTTGAATGCACGTCTTAGCAGTTGTTTTGATTAATGCCTACAGTACTTGTCAATCTGTAATATAGCTACAATGTGCTTAAGGTACTTTTCACCAGCGTCACATATGTGTGTAATTACTTAAAACATTGAGTGATAAACTAAAGGAAATAGATCTAGATTTCTATTGATTAAAACAAGACTTGCAAGATTGTTGAAGTGAGTCAGGGTCACTAGGGTTGTCCGACATACTCCACTTGCCTAATCCTGCTCTCTTGGCATGAGACATCCCTATTTAAGGTTTTTATTTTGCTCAACCTGGCTGAAGTGATAATAAGTACTTCCACCTTTTCCTAAAAAGAGAAATGCGAGAGAATGAATATTATTTATTGGCCAAATCTCAAAGTCTTTTGGTTTATGACCGATTTGTCAAATGGTTTCGGCGTAATTTACTTATTGGAAGAAACCTGCATGCGTAATCATCTATCTATCTAAAGCCAATCAACCTATTCCCCCATGGCAAAACGATGATCGGTGACTTGAATTCCTTTGCTTCTCGAATTTCTACAAGAGCCAAAGCACCGATTGACAAAAAATGCAAAAAAGTTTATGGATTTCAGAAGGTATGCACTTGAATGATTATGTTCTTTAACTTAATAACTCACTTAACAGCCTCTATCTTAAAGTCCCACCCAAGGCTGACATCTATTCAAACAAAGTGGGGAGATCTCCCACTAAACTGGAAAGCGATGCCAATATAATTCTGTTTAAGAATCTCCATAACGAACCCTTATTCTTGTCGCGTTGTTAGAACGGGAAATAAAAGAACGAGAGGAGGCGCATCGTAGGAGTTCATATTTTACACTTAGTGGAATGGAAAGCAATAGTTCGGATCAAAGAAATCGTTACTTTGCTTGCATCATTACCAGCCTCAAAACCAGCATAGATCCATACCTTCCAACGCCTACAGTTGTACCGCTTCCCTTTTTCATTTTTGTGGAATGGAAGTACTGTAAAAGAAGCTTGTTTTGTACACCAAATCGGAGTGAATACTAGTGGGCGATAGACTACGCGATGCAAAGCACATGAAATGCGCATTTCTAACAAAACTGTATTCTTTGCCCTTCTAAATTTTACATGCCTTGCATCTGGACAAACTGAACTGGTTAATTTTAAGTTCACTATAATAGATAAATACTTGTGTCGAAGCGCTTGAGGGACACACAGTGCCTACTCTCAGCCGTTTACGTTTGGGACCCTCCAGAGCATCGTGACCAACCTTATCCTAAAGTGACCAGAACTTGCCTACCTCGTTACTTCGGTCCAATTACAGTTGTCCATTCCTATGGGTTCACGTACGTGCCAGCCATCACGATGGCCAGACTGCATATATCCGCCATTTTATTAACTGATATGGGTGTTAAAAATTATGAATTGCACAAAAGTCGGACACATTTAGAGGTCGCCTTCCTCCCTGGTGTAGTAAATAATTCGTCAGTCAGTAATGAGAACATAACCCATACCTAAGATGAGGACAATTTCCCCTTTTTGGATCCATGTTCACAATTCGCATGATATGAAGCCACTGCAGATCACCAAAAATTTTACAAAAATGAATTCGCGCACCATCTTCAGGCACGTGGTCAAAGAAGGCAGGCGAGTGCAGAGGGATCGAGAACACTACCTCTACACATTACGAAGGTGAGTGATTTATGAATTTGCAGACTGTAGGAGAGAGTGAATGGGAAAAGCGGTTGGTGGAGATTTAATGCGAGCCGCACAAGAATGCGGTTTCCGCGAAGTGCAAACCCAAAAAGACACGCATATGGAGTGGCATTACCCCCTTCCTCTTGTTGCAAATGCCTCGTAAACCAGGCATTAGCACCATCGACAAAGGAACTTCGTCGCATTAAGCCGTCGCGATTGCATCGGCCAAAATTCAGCTTGGTTTGGAAGTGAAGCGAAGCATTAACTTATAGTGAACTCACTTCATCAAAACCATCATAACGGCACATGTCGTTGTATAGGCCAATCAGCTGAGGGCATGCTGCCTATTGGCTCGTTGGATGTGGTGTGTAGCCAATGAGGCACGAGCGCGGGAAGTTGTTGGTCTACACCCTCGTGTCCTTCCGCTCTGTCCCAACGCATTGACTCCGAATAAATGAGGGCGATGGCATATTTGTGTGATCGTGAAGAAATAGTTTCCTAGTGGCTGTAGAGCATGAGCGACCCATGTAGATCCTTTACCGATGCCTTTTTGCACCTCGCACTCTTTCACGCGTTGCGTTGACATTAAAAATAGGATTTTGTGTTGTCTGGTCAACGCTCAACTCTGCGCCTACCTCGTAAATGCTAAGCGGCATACTTCATCTTTCCGTACTGTCTGCCAATGCATGGTGAAGATGGAACCTTACACCACAGGAATTGGTATACACTGGTGTATCTCATCCACGTTGCACGACTTTAGTCGCGTCAACCGACCATTTGCCTGTATGTGAGGACCCTTTCTGTTGCGGTGTCAGACCTTAATGGCACCTTGTTCGTCAATGATGTTATGCCGCCTCGTTGGCTCTTTGCTCAACAGCTTAACTGTATTTGTCTCAACGGCGACTCGATTAATTGTTGCTTCATCTAATGCATCCGTCTTTACCGTCGAAACTTCTGATTGGCTCAATCATTTAACATGCTCGGACGGAAATCAAAGGTACCGACCAGTGGAATTACACATTGAAGTAGAAGATGTCCCAATGCAATGCCAAGGCAGTCCACTAATATCCACTTCTGTCAACCACAAATTTGTTGCATTTATTTTTGTTCACAGGCGCAGTTGTAAGAGTTCATTCGAAACCGAACAAGTAAAACCAGTTATTTTCAAGACAACTTTGCACTAACTTTGCTTTACCTGGTGTTCTTATATTTAAGTAAGGTATCATTGCAGCGTTTCGAGGCTTCCTTGAATGCAAAAGAAGGCATAATATAAATCCAACAAATAGAGGGAAGGAGGCTAGGGCGATATGGCCACATGAGTGACCGAAACGCAAACTGGCAGTCATAGCAAACAAAGTATTGCATTCGAATCTAACCTGCAGCTAGTCTGACTGAGAGATAAAATTTCATGGATATCAGCCCAAAATCAAAGTGTTTATCTTTCAAACAAATTATAAAATTGCGGAAGTTAATTTTCTTACCTAAATTGGGTTATGATGAATGGCAAACACGTCAACTGGAAATTGTTTTTAGCTGTAACCAGGCAGCACAATGAGGTATTTAGTAAAGCGCTTAATATCTCAAATTTATCGTCTCCAGTTTCGCGTCCACCCTTGGCTTTGGTTTCATGTACTTTCTTAGGAGCGTCATTTAAAACTGCGACTTAGTTTTGTCTAAATAAGGAATGATTTGTATTATTACACTGTCACAAGCGGCTGAAAGTAAGGAGCCTAGCCTACCATTCCTTGTAGACTACTCTAAACGTCATGTTGGGCAGGAGTAGTGGTTTACAAGCCCTTAATACAGCTTTGTAAGAAGCGACGATCCTACTGCAATGCAAAACAACCTTCATACATTGCTGGTGTGGATTGGTGCGACAGCTTATATCGTATTATGCGTTCCATCTCTGACAATCTGTTCATAGTGGGGATTCTTCTGGTGATCATTTATGTCCCTTAGTCAGGGGCTGGTTCAATTTGACTTCTCGTCGTCTAAAAGGGTACAAGTTTACTCAGACGACTTCTCTGTAGTTTTAAAACAGGCAGTGCTACTGTGCCACAAGTTGAACAAGAAAATTGAGTGCAGATGATCCTATTCCCTTAAGAGGTCATTTGGGAATTGTGGGATTGCAGTTCACAGGGTGATTTGGCACTCTGTGTCATCTTTAAAAAGCTAATTGACCTAAAACGCTGTGATGAACCTGCTACTCACTAAGGACTAGTAGATGTTGGCGAGCCATGTGCGTGACCCGAAGGCACACCAGTGGGGTAGGAGTTTTAAGTTGCAGAGATTGGCGCGCTCGAAAAAGTGCAATATTTAGTTTTGCAGCTCGCTAGCTGTGCTTTGGAGTAAATGCTCATCTCCTTTAATGGCTTCGGAAAAATTCGACCATTTGAAAAATGCTGCATCACCACGTATGCATGATTGCTTGAGCGAATAAACTTTTCCAATGCTCGTGACATCTAATTGGCAGTTAGTTTACAAATATGTTCATCTTCGAAAAAGAGAATCCGATACTACTATCAAACGTAACAAGTAGCTTCAATGTAATTATGCATAGACGATAGCCCAGGCCACAGCATTTGAAGAGCCAGCTCATCAAGTTACCCGTACAATGAATACAGGAAATACTTAATGAATAGTGAACTTCATTTGGTGGTTAAGTCACCAGGACGGTACCGTCGTTCAAGTACAGCGGCGAAGCCTCTAGGGTAAACAAATAAGAGGTAGGGGACTTTGATAATTCTTTTTCATCGTGACGTCATCATGTTTTCAGAGGCCAGAAAGCAGCCTCTAGCAGCACTCACCCCTCTTCCACTTTCCATTTTTAACCGTCAGGGTCAATTATGAAGACGTTCGTAGTCTTGAAAGGTGGAAGATGCTACTCTTGGACGTCTTTAGATTGCATGCAAAAGCATCCAGCACTGATGCGCTGAGTCTGGCAGCCATTGACTCAAACTCCGCATTGACCTTTCTAGTTGGTTCCTCAAGGTGATTTAATCAATATCAAGTTGCAATTTTTAGCTTTTGATGTGGATCGGAGAGTCTACCTGAAGTCCAGCTACATCTGCAAATGATTTTGCTGCAAAAATATTCTTTAAGTCTACTTTTAAAAAGTGCTCCCAATATGCCTTATAACGACAGATTCGACAAGAAGCAGGTGGGACTCGCTTTGTCATTCAGGGAAGCTGGAATTGCCCGAGGCTTACAACCGGCCCCTCCAGACACCATAAGGGAAGGGGGAGAGGGGGACTCAATGGATTTGGACTTTGTATGCACCCGTTGCGGAGCACGTTTATAAACAAATGGATGCAGTATTGAGGCGCCTGACGAGTCATTGACGGGAGCCATGCCTAAAAGCACACAATGCGCCTCTTCAAAACTGTTAAGTGCGTCTGGTGATAATTTATGATTATATTGTCAAATGCGATTAGTGAAAGGGGTAGTAGATCGTAAGTCAAATTGTTTTTCGCATCCATTTGTCCGTTTTAGCATGACGGGTGGTGGGACCACTACTACTTATTTGTGCCAGTAGCACATGAAAGTTCTACTTCCCACCGAAGTTGGTGTTAATCAACTGAGATGTGAGGCCAGCGTGAGCGAGTCGTAGTGGGGCTGGTGAGACGAGGTTATTAAAGAAGACGATTTGGGAGGGAAAGGGAAGGGTTGCGCGTGCCGGGAGTCGAACCCGGATCGACTGCTTGGAAGGCAGCCATGATAACCGCTACACCACACGCGCGTGCTCGCACGCCTCTTATAAACCACCCCCCAAAGATCTGTAACAGCTATGGACATCCCACTCAAACACGAAGCCTCCCCTCTCCTCAGACCGATTCATGAACCGATCCTGTCCACAATGCTGACCCTGTACTCGTCGCCTTTAGTGATGATATTGCTGATTTTCCTCTCTTGCAATCAGCATTTCTTCTTTCCACACGTAACATAGCAGATTTGCTTCCACCGTCTTTCTGTCATCCACTCTCCAGTTCTCACCAATGTGAACAACACGCACGCAGAAGGAATGACAATCTGCTAGCATGAGTGGAAGGTCCCACTGGCACAATGGTGATGCAAATCGCAAACGTTAATGGCCAGACCCGTGTACTCACCATGTTAACTAAATGGTTACCAAAATACCACGTGAACCTTCTCCCACCCCTTACCTTCACCTTATTCCCGCCTCTCATGAACACCTCAGGCGTCATGATTTCCCCTTGTATCAGAAGTGAAATTCCTTCCCATAACCGCACATGTAGATGGACACTCATCTCCTTGGTTTTGCTTGCAAATTGCATGTCATTCACCGCTCGTAGCAACTTCTACCCAACAGACGAGCCTCAGATGTTCCTTTCCACGCCTTCTTGCCTCTGTGCTCGCATTCCAATACTACTCATCACTCCGTCCCGATCATTTCCTCTTGCATGATCATCCATCGGTATGCGAAACTGCATTTATGCCTAGAAGGGAACGCTATCTACATTGTTCTTCTACACCTTCCTGCATGTCATACACATGACCTGCCTAGCCTCTCAAAATCCATGCCTCCCCATCCACACTTGCACAGTCTCCTCACAAAGACATTGACACCAATCCCGTCAATGACCAACATTCGGAACAGCCTCGATGGTGGTGGCAGATCTTTCCTCGAAGGCGATCTTTGCTCAACTGACTTCTACATAAGTCAACAGTAAAGAACCCAACCACGGTTAGACTCGACCAAACTGCAACACTTGCTACTCATCCTAATCCTCGGCACTATCCAAATTTCCGCCTTCAAGTTCATCCTCAACGCCCCTCCCTCACCTCAATTCCTCCTTACAGTTGGTCGTATTCACAATTTTCGCCTCCATTCCATTCCTGATCTTACGCAACAGGTAGAGATCACAGAAGGGAGGCGCTCGAGTCATGCCCTCATGATCCCCTTTCCATGTGCCGTCGCAAACATTAACTCGACTGGTGGCCTTACCAACACACTGACTCCACAGACTGCATACTTGAAGCATGCCAACTAGGAGTTTATATTCATTCCACCTATTGCCCTCAGGGCGTTCGGCCGTGAACTCAACCAGCGCGTTAACTTTTAGGAACGAAAGCATCACATAATTGATAGATTGAACTCAATGGTTCTATTCGAATAAAAATGCAAACAAATGCATCATATCGGTGATAAATAACAACTTCTAAGTCATCCATCAAAAACCGGAAATTCAAAACCATCTACATGAAACGGCGAGTTGATTTCGCCATCTATACACCTCCATTAGCATATAAGAACGATGAGACCCGAAAAACTTCACCTAATTACCCGACACTGCTATTTGAGTGCAGTCATAATTATTCACATTTCTAACCGACTTGATAAACGGATGAGAAAACTGCCTCGTGTTTTATTCAACGTTCGATGTTACGAAAGGGATAGTAAGACAACGTATTCCTCAACGATTGGCACAATCATCAAAGCAAGCTATTCTTAGCACTGAGCGCAAACAAGTAGGAAAATGGATCCCAGACATCAAATCCGATTAGTTCATTTAAAACCTACAACAGGTACGCACTGCGTAACATAATCATTGCAACAAGCAAAGAATTCCAGCTCTCAACTTCTTCCTTTTCAGCATGAGAACTAACTAATTAAAGTTCAAAGATTCACCAACCCAGCTCAATATTCAGAAAAGGAAAGCATTTACTTTTCTTGACAATCTACTCCAGCACTTGTCATCGAATCCATAGAAGGTATCAATCTTAATTCTCAAAGGACCCTACCTAAAACTATCAGGCGTTTCAGAATCAACAATTCAGGTTTTCGAGTAGTTTACTGACCCTTACAAAAAAAGTATGTAGTCGTTACGGTCTTTATTAGAAAAAACAATTAGAAAATGTAGAAACTGTCCCACTGATCATTCGAAGTGTCACAAATAAAAGACAAAAATAAGAGGTCGTTTACAACATCTGGAAAAGCAAACGCTAGGGAAGAACTAATACGTTCTGCATCAAATATTAAAACTGGCATGTCTGATGACAGCATTTTAACTAACATCTTAGAGGAGGAATGGCTATACATCCCATTGAGAAGTCTGCGATGTTTGAGATGTGCACTAAGCACTTACAACCGTTTGTACCCTTCTCATCACAAAAAGCCGCAGGCAAGACAAAAGGAAAACATCCGAGTAAATCATTAAATGATACCACTTGTCACGAACCAAATAATGAACTCACATCACACTAATGACAAAATAGGCTACATCCGCAAACGACCTTCAAAAGGTTTAAATGACGAAATCCAAACGCAAAATGGATGCGCCTTTAAATGCCAAACAAGAGTTGGCGAATCCATCCAAGACAGTCCCATGTTTAAATTAGCATT
Source organism: Taenia hydatigena (assembly GCA_036345935.2). Taxonomy (NCBI): domain Eukaryota; kingdom Metazoa; phylum Platyhelminthes; class Cestoda; order Cyclophyllidea; family Taeniidae; genus Taenia; species Taenia hydatigena. The sequence continues at coordinate 2,423,421 of JADWOT020000005.1, forward strand.
TTGTACAATCCATCTGTTAAAAGACATTTATGATGTTGTATTGCTGCACTAAAATGCCACATTGAGTAAATCCCTGTTTCTACCAAGATTTTTTGTGAAATTGCTGCCTGCATTTTGCACGATGTTGCAGGTTTTTCCAAAAGCGCAAAAAAATATTGCATAAGGAACTAAAGTTGCTCTTAAACTGATCGACCTCTACGTATCCCCGACTAGGATCTGCGAAAAAGAGAAAGTCCATAGTGTAGAGATCTCCACCCCCCCCCCCATCTAACCGCCTTTGTTATTAGAAGTTTGAACACGCTTTGCAATACTTATATTCTTTAAATGTGCTTTGTAAGCGAGAGGCGGGAAAACAATTTGAACCTCGTGACAGAGCGGCGTGGAGACTCGCAAGAGCGTGACTCTTCCCCGGCCTGAATCCCGCATTTTGCCTCGCTGTATAATTTTCTTCCTCTACAATAAAGATGTCGAAACATGCTGCGACTTCTATTACCAAGGGCGACCAGAAGAGAGGGGATGAACCCTCTACACGCTTCGACATCTTTATTGCGGGTAAGAGAGAGGGTACTGAGGGATCTTGTGGGAGAGTCCAGAACGAGGATAAGTCGAACTCCCGGGAGTCACCACGCCGCCCCCCAACCAGGTTCAAATTGTCAACCCACCTCAGGCCTACAAAGCACATTTAAAGAACATAAGTATTACACAACCCCTTCGTCTCTTGTGCGCCGTCCCCGGTGCCACTCCCATTGGCTCGCCTTAATTATACCGCCGGGTGGTTTCATTTCTTCTACGATTATGTAGGTTTCGCCCTCGTAACCAACCAGCGGCGCACCTTCGTAAGGTCGGATCTTATTGTGATGGATGGTTATTGGCCGGGCAAGAAGTTCTGCATTCTGGGCGAGGTAGTTCATGAGAGAGAGAACTTTTACTACGTGGAAGGGGCCTTTACTCCAAGAGGGGTAAAATTTGCGATGGGTCCCAGGCGGGAAAGCAGTTGATATATTTGGACGAGATCTCTTTCGGTGAGACGACTGTGCTTGTCGTAGTGTTTTTTTGTCTGGTATGAGACCTTTGCAGGTGTCGACGGGCAAGATTAAACGTCTTTCTTATCCCTTCTTTGAGACGTAGGACGTACTCCGGGACGTTGTCGGTAGCCACTTCTTTACTCGGTAGGAATACAACGGAGAGGGCTCTTATTTCGCAGCCTGTGAGCATCTTGAACGAAGAGACACCGGTTGATGTATGGACTGTAGCCCTATAGGCGAGAAGAGCGCGTCCAAGGTTTAAATCCCAATCTTCCGGTCGTACCTCCTTCGTGAAGGCTTTTAGTAGTCCTATCAGGGTCTGGTTGGTTCTTTCTACTTTTCTGTTGCCCTTAGGGTGTCCAGATGTCGTGCGCGTCTTAGCAATTCCAAGAGACCTGCATAGTGCGGCGAAGAGTCGACTTTCGTAATTAGGGCCTTGGTCACTATGGACTGACTTAAGCACTCCGTCTTGACAGATCCAACGATTGAAAAAGGTTGACGCGACTGTCCCGGCGTCTTGCGACCTCTCGGATTCTGCCTATACCCACTCGTTCGCCCAAAAATCCTGTAGGCATAGGCTGCAGGGGTGCAACTGCTGTGGAATGAGGGTTCTTAAAACTGCTGCAAGTAATGCAGGTTCGGCAGAAGTTGTGCACGTCTAAGGAAAGAGAGGGCCACCAGTATCGCTTCATCGAGGCCTCCACCATCTTTTTCGCGCCTACATGGTCCAATTGTTCGTGCAACTCTTGAAGGACTGTTTGCATCAGGGAACCTAGAACAACCAGACGCTTGGTAGACGTGACGTCTTCTTGGTACTACAAGGCCTCATCTCCCAGGGAGGGTTTGAACCATTGTTACCATTTCTGTCTGGCTGCCTGCCTTGCTGGACGATTTCATCTCATCCGCAGTGGGCTTGCACGGGGATGCCAGAAACCTACCGCATACAAGGGGCTTGTCGGGATCCGCACTCTGTGTGTTTCTCCACTGATGTTTAGTTGTCTCGCTTAAAAATGGGGTTCCCACTACACCGCTATACCTATCGACTGAGAGGGGTCTGCGGGATAATGCATCCGCGTTGCTATGAGAGTTTCCTTTTCTGTACTGCACAGTGAAGTCATATTGTTGCACCTCCTCGTAACAGCGTGCAACCGAACGGTCGATCTCCTTCATTGTTTCCAACCCGGTCAGCGCCTGATGGTATGTTCTCACTATGACCTGTCTCGCTATCAGGCAGTGCTTGAAGTGTCGCACCATTGTGCAGATAACGAAAAGTTCATGTTCTGTTGCACTCTTCTGTCTCATTTTTGTTTAGTCTGGCGCTAGCATAGGCGTGACGTAGTCCCCACCTTCTTTATTTCTTTGTGAAAGTACACTGCCCACGGCCACGTCACTGGCTTCCGTGCCAAGTACAAAGGGTGGTGCGTCGGTCTCGAGGTTTGGTAAAGCCAGAATCGGAGCAGAGCAGAGCAGAGCGTTCGCTTTAGTTCTTTGGGGGCTTCATCATGTTAGTTCTCCCACTTGAAATTCTTTTTCGCCTGCTTCTCGGTCACCTTGTGCAGGGAACTAGAGATCTTGGCAAAGCCTTTAACGAAGCGCCTATAGTAGTTTGCCAAACCGAGGAAACTGCGAAGATCCGTCTGATTAGTTGGTGTCGGCCAGGTTCTCACTTGTTTTGTGCGATCTTCAGTGACTGCCATCCCGTCTGACGAGACTGTGTGCCCCAGAATGGTGACTGAACGACGGAGAAAATGACGTTTCTTTGGATTCAAGGTCAAACCTGCATCTTGCAGACGGTCCAGGACTCGTTCGAGATTGGCGTTATGCTCGCAAATGTCTCTACCGAAAACGAGGACGTCATCGAGTTAGATTATGCAATGTTTCGGAAAAAGCCCAATCAGTACTGTCTGCATCAGGCGCTGGAAAGTGGCTGCGGCGTTACAGAGTCCAAATGGCATTGTCTGGAATTCACAAAGCTCGTTGGGGACAATGAAAGCCGTCTTCTTTCTATCTTTTTAGACCATTTCTACTTGCCAGTATCCGGATTTTAAACCTAGTGTCAATAACCACCTTCATTCATGCAGAGCATCCAACGAGTCGTTGACATTAGGTAAGGGAAAGGCGTCCTCCTTAGATACAGCATTTAGCCTTCTGTAATCGATACACAGCAGCATGCTACCGTCTCTTCTCTTTGCCAGTGCAATTGGGGAGGCCCATGGTGACTTGGATGGTTTTATAACTTCATCCTTGATCATCTCGTCCACCAGACGGTTCACTTCGTCCAGCAGGGGCGACGGCATACGTCTGAGTGTTTGCCAAATGGGCTTATCCTCGCCCTATTCAATAGTATGTTTGACGATATTTGTTCTTCCGAGTTTCGCTCCCTTCCATGAGAACATGTTCGGATACTTGCTAAGCAATGAGCGCAGCTCCTTTCTCTCGCTATCGGTGATCTGTGTCAACTGGGAGCAAAGGTCATCTAAGTTGCTAATGGAGATGCCTGCAGTATCGAAAAGGGCACTACAGATTTCGCGTGAGCCCTTTTCGGAGGAGGTTTGACGGTAATCGTTCCCTTTTAACGATGGGACGCAAATTTGTCTCCTGCAAAATTCAGGACCGCCTTGGTGTTACGAAGGAAGTCAAGGCCAAGTATCGCATCACAAACTAACTCGAAGCACGCTTTACATTGCACTGTCCATGTTTTCCCCCTAGCGAGACTTTTGACGACGTCCCCCCTTTTACCTTCATCTCCCTTCTGCTGAGAGAGGTTTTGCAGAGGGAGGACCAGCACGAAACTTAATGCGAAGATCTGTGGAAGCTTGGGGATTCACTAACGACCTGGCCGCGCCTGAGTCAAGGAGGAAACTGAAGGGACGCCCCTCTAGCTTGCCATAGACTCGCATAAATGGGAGTAAAACCGTATGAGGATAGGCAAGATAAGGAGTAGTGCGGCTCACCTGCTTATGAGATACGACGCCACGGAGTCCAAAGAGCACGTGTAAGATTCGGTCGGCGGTTGGCCACATGGAACGGCGATGTCAGGAGGAGTTCCTGACGCCTCCTGGTCGCTGCCTCGACAAACTGGCTGAGATCGTTGGTCTTCACAGCGTGGAGCTTTGCTGCGATGTTCGGTGGTCAGACTCCGGCTTTAAATTAAACGGCCACCCAACTTTTCAACTCGTTAGATGGGCAGCCTCTGATGGTCCGTTTGGCGAGGATTTGCAGGACCCCAACGTACTCCCCATCGTTTTTGCCTGGCTTTTGACAGCGGCGAAAAAACTCCCTAGCCGGCGACTTCTCTCTCTGGTCGATCACGAGTTGAGCCAGTATCGCACAGCACTGGTCAAGGTTGGAGTCAGGTGAGACACCGGCATCAATTGCTGCTGAGAAAAGTTTTGTACAGAAGAGCGTGGAAGATCAGCAGATGTTGAACCTCACGATCTTCATCCAATCCACAAAACTCATTCTTGTTTTGAAATGGGGAAGTTCCGCCAACGCTGCCACCCATGTAGAGAGTTCCGCCTCACCCTCTTACCACCTTTGTTCTTAGAAGTCTGAAGACGCTCCGACATTCTTATTACAGGTAAGAGAGAGAGTACAAAGGGATCTTGTAGGAGAGTTCAAAACGAGGAACAGTTGCGCTCCTGGAAACCACCACGCAGCTCCGCAACCAAATTCCAATTGTCCTTTCGCTTCTAGCCTACTAAGCACATTTAAAAACACAAGCACTACACATGGTAAATCTTTTGACTTATTGGTTAATAATTTTACATTTAGCGACACAGTTCATGCTTTGAAAAACTTGTACTTAACCGCCAATTTTTATTTCGCAATTAATGGACGGATATTGGTAAAATTATAGAAACAGCCTATAATCCTTTCATATCAAGGTGTAGTAAATTTTATTAGACTTGTTGAAAATTATTATCGGTTGCCCGCTTTTGTGTATGATAATTAAAACTTTGACTATTTATTCCCATAATTACAATTAGAAAAATACGCTCGTAAGGTGGATGCATCGAGAACTATTTTCACAGCCTTGCATTTTAGGCAAAGTTAATAAGTAATATGATAAATCTTTCTGCAGCTGAAGTTACTTTTGGATGTTCTACTTCTTCTCTATCGGTCAATTTGCTGCCAAGGCGCCATGCTAATGTGGATTTGCTATGCGATATGTTACCGCGTATGCTATTTGTTTAGGCTCCATTTGCCCCAGGGTTGACACTTCAGGAGGCAAAGACCGACAGAAGTAGATTTATTTTCCACGATGAAGGTAATAATGACCCGAATTTTCACTTGAGGAGGTACTTTTAACGGAGGATACTACGTTATTCTTGCGGCCTGTGTCACTTATGGCTTCCTCATTGTCTTCATAACTGTCGTCTGCATTGTCGCAAAGTCTATCTCGTCACAAATCCAGGAAGGCTAAGGTCAAGTGGACAAGCTACACCCAATTTCAGCCGTAGATTTTCGGTTAAGTGGGTCCAGGAATTCACCTATGAAGAATCTGGTGGCAGTGACACTGAAGTCACTTTGAAGGAAAGCAAAGAGGAGACGGGAGGAAAGTTCTGAAGAGGTTTTTAATTTCATATTACTTTGGGTAAAATTTTCCCTCCCCAACTTTCAATCCATATTACTTTGAGCATTAATATTCTCCTCGTCCCTTCTTCGTCGGCTATTGCACCAAAAGCAGACTTAAGTGTCTGCCCTTATTGCGACGCAATTGGCTAAATAAATCGTTAGCGCGCGTTGGCCAAGTTGTGCTCCCCTCACTTAAAGCACATTCAACGAGTTACTTACGGAGTTCAATCAAAGTACAATATCTTCTTTCTGCCTGCTTCGTTTCTTGCGAATATTTAGATGTTGCGCATGTCTTTGGGAAAAGTTTGTCTAGCTTAGCTTAGAAAAAATGAGGTTTTCAAAAATGGGGCCTTGATTGCTGTGCTGACAGATCGACTGATTGTGAAAATTTCAAGCGGACATTGCAGCGTTTTCACCCACCATGGCCTCTACCTCAGCTACTTTTGTCAAGCAGTACACCACAATCGAAATATATAGGTTCCCTATTTTGCTGTGTGATAAAGGGCCTATGATGTTTATGCTTAATAAGTTTTCTGGAAATTCTATGGGTATGGATTGCAATGGTGGGATCGATGTGGGGAGAGGCATTTCAAACCTGCTGCAAGTGATACAGCTCCAGCAGAAATTTAATTAAGGCGGGGTAAGCAAAGTCCACCTTTGTCTTTTGCTCATAACATCTAGTATCTTCTTTTCGTCCACGTGGCGCATTTGCACGTGTAACTACTACAGAGGTGCTTAAATTAACAGGCCTAGAACCGCATTACGCTTAAGAGACCCGACGTCTTTTTGCATTGTAAAAGCTCGCCTTCTGAAGAGAATGTCAGCAAATCTTGCCGTGTCTGGCTGGCAGCCAAAGTGGACGAGGTTATCACTTCGGCCGTGGATTTGTAAGAGGGTGTCAGGAAATTCTCATATGCCAGAGCTGTATCAAATCCGTATTCTGCGTGAGCATCCAATGACGTACAGTAGGTCCGCCCAAAAAATATGGGATGCACTACAACGCTGTTCATTTTTGCAACGACTAGTTCCGTGGACAGATCATTCGCATCCCTTTTTGCAGTGAGCAGTGATGTCATATTGGGCAGTCTATCCCCATCGCTTTTCACTTGGTAATTGCTGACGCAATTGCCGTGACGAAAAGTAGAGAGAGTATGCGAGTGATGCCTCCTTTGAAACTACATCGCCACCGGTCCAATGCAACTCTACCAGACCGATGTGGGCTGAAACATATTCGTATGTGTAACACGAGGGAAATAGGGGGTAGAGGACAGTATACTAGCATCATGCACTTCTTACACCTTCTTCCAATCCCGGCAAATATTAGGTCTTTTAGGCACCGGCATGTCAAAAACATTGATTGTGCAGCCTCATCACTCATTGAGTCATGCTATGCCAATCTTCGTCTTCAAATTACACTTCTTCAAATTACAATGCGGTTTACAGGGCGCAGGAGGGCGAAAGCACTCTTAAGACATCCAATGACAACCAATCCCGGCAACGATGCACATTCCGCAATGTTTCCTCGGTGCTGTATGCGATCAGCTAGAGGCATCACAGAGGTAAGCCCTTACACGTGCAGCGCTTTTTTGCAATAATAAGCAATACACGCAACCTATTCACTTCCTGCTATTTTTGCCACAATCTTGGAGGCATAGCTTCCTCAAATGGCTCCTATTCCATTAGGCAAAATGATCATCTTTAAAACCGTAAAATGATTAGTCCTTTTCCAAGGGCTCACTCCGTGTGTGTCCATAGCTCCGGATTATAGCCGGCAAAAGTGAGTCCACACGTGACCAAATTAAGTGATTGTTTAGCTCCGTATTGTTAACTTCATAACGAAATTCCAAAAATGTTGATTTACGGGAAAAAAGTATTTGCTTATCATGAAAGCGCAAACAATTCGGTGGAGCAGGTGAGTTAATGCTAGCAGTGGAGAAGCTTGAAGCACGCTAAAGAAGGAAAGAAGGATATACGTACAACTCTGTTGAGAGCTCCGTTCTGTGTGGGCACAGGGCACGAGCCATCACTTAGTCTGTCCTCTAGTATTATACTGCTCAAATTAAGGGACTTATAAATGTAAAAGAATTAATAAAAAATGTACACATTAGATACTTCCAAAATGTTTGTTGACTCACGAATTCCATATTTGAACAAACAAGGCTGTTAAAGTGGCTGCCATTATGAAAGCAGACATACCCGTACATTGAATTTAGATTTTTGGCTACACAGCACTTGTCCAATGGCTTAAACGGTATGAATTTTTGACGGACCTGCTCCATTTTCACACGAAGTGTGCAGACAGAGACAATTGTTCAGGATAGATAGGTACCCAACCAAGGACCGCCTTTGACGCCAGGTCTCAAGCAGCAGTGATGCAATGGCTTTGGCCTATATGTACGACTCGCTGCATCCAAAACATAGTAGACATGCAATTCACCCAAAACTTGCTTCGTGTCAACTCGGAGGTCAACGAGCATAGGCAACGCCGAACTCGCACTTAATTCGACTCCTCTAAGCAAATGCTCAATTGCAACCACTGTTTCCCGTTGAAACCCTTACTTCCTTCCATAAGACGAAGATCGTCTAACAAAAGTTGCCAATCACCCAGTGAACAAATAGGGTCTCTCAGTTTGTACATGCTTATGGAAGAAGGCAAAGGATATCATTCGCAACGCCTCCAGCACCAACAGTGCCACTCCTTCGTGAGCGATCATTTAGACATCAAAAAACGAAAAGTGTCTTTATCACAATTCAGCTAGGTGCGCAGTTAGCCACTCAGTCGGCCATCTATCCAACCAACAATCCAACGGAATGTCACTAAGCAAGTAATCGTTATTCATTACGTCCTCTGTAGACTTCAATGCTATTAAGGTGTAATGCAAGAAAAGTTGTCGGCCACTCACCCGCAAATATCACTAGTGAGTAAACGACTGTGAATCCTTGGTAAGTTTACCGAATCCTGTGCCTGCGTAAATCGTCAAAACTGCTTCAAAGATTGCTTTACTTGAACTCCGCATTGCTGTGCCAGCTTTGAGTGCGCGATGTGGTTTTCTTTTGTCTGCTTAATCCACATTACACATAACAAGCGGATTAGCTGATGGCATTACAGAGATGAAGCTCTTCTATAGCTAGAAATGCAACTGAAACCAAATGTCCTTCAAGGCTTAGCGCCTGTTTTCGTTAATTGAGTGCCATTGCCATTAGAAACAAACGAAAATGCACTACAAAATTCAACAATTTTGGCGGTGACAGGACGTGAATGCACCGCTCAAAATGCAAAACTTTAAGTTCCCTTCTTTCCCGATTCATTGCATTTTCTTAATCACAAGTAAGCATTTTTGTGGCCAAATAAGGTTAGTTCCCGTGCTCTTAATTGATGGAAGCCGCAATTCGTTGCGCCTATGCAGACAGAATAGGAAACTTCACACTACCAGCATTTACTGCTTTTTCTTGATTTTGGTTGATTGGTTTTTATGCCAGCCGGACAGACAAGTTTAGGCCCAGTCACAGTTATTTGCCATTTGCGATGTCTTAAATGCAGCTGTAGCTGTAATCGAGATGATGTCATCCTGAAGCTTTAATGCAGCCATGCATGGATAGACCTTGGAAAATTTAGGCTTTCAGTTGTGAAAAACGCCTTGATTGGCAAAAGACAGAATGGTGGACTTACGTTGCAGGTTATAGTGCCTTTTAAACTCAAATCCCGAGTGTTCTGCTTGACATTCTGAAGCCGAGAAACCGCCTGTAAGGAGCGGTCGAGGAGAGTTTGTAATGAGGTGGATGCGATGAAGTAGAACTTAGCATGAGTTAATAACTGCAACATAGCGTCACTATTCTGACCTCATTATTCAAGGGTAGTCTAGTCTGAATCACTCTTTGCCAGGTTTTGATTAATCTGTTGTTATTCGACAGTCTGGTTGGCCAATCAGTCAGTGGGTAGTAATCCGACTCGTTAGCTGGCGTACCACTCATCAACCCTATGCCTGCAAGTAGGTTAGGGTAGACAGCCAAAAGCAAGACACTAGTTTCCTTCCGTACTGTCACAAAGGGCACTCCTATCCTGTGATAATGTATGGGTCGCTGTAAATGCCACCCTGATTAGAACACCCTCTCCTTTCCTCTCCATTACAATGGCATGACGCAGCGCCCAAAGCCTTGAAGTGGCATAGCTCACAATGGCCTTGCATGAAAAGACCTAGTATAGCAAATTTTAGCTCAGTTTTGTTAAGCCTGATACGTGATGGCGGTCCAGACAGCAGCTACCTCTTCAACCATCAGTGAGCCAGTGCTCTCTACTTCACCTTCTCTTCTTCTATGCCTGCCCTGCCTTTGTCCTTTACCAAGGCCCCTGTAGGACCAGTCAAACAATTCCAGCCAGCTCTCAGGCACAGTCTGGGCTGCATCGATGCTCACCTTGCAACGTTCGCAAGACAAGAATCAAACAATCTTTTCGTCGTAAGCATAACTCCCTTCACATTGCATCTCATCGCCTTGCCTACTCCACCATCTGTTTCACCTCCCTGCTTAATGCGTCAAGAGTTGGCAAATATACCCACCTATTCACCATTATAACACACAGACTACACAGCAGTATTTTTGCTATCCCCTTCTTGTCATCAAGCATCTTTTGGTCTCTAGCAGACCACATCCTTCACTAATTAGCCCATCAGCAATATCGCTCTCCAAAAGCACACCTTTGCGGTCGAGCGCACCTATCAGTGCCACTTGACACCACACCGCGTAAACAACATTAGACGAGCAGTCAAACAAAGTCGTTTGCGGATCGGTAAATAATAAGGAAGTTGATCAGCCATCCAGATTACACGAGTACACTGTTAAGAAGTTTTCTACCCTATAAAATCTCTTCAATGCAGGCCTTGGAATATATTTTTCTGTTTCATTATCTTTTGGTCCTGTTTTCTTTGATCGGAAATTCTGGATGAAATCATTGCATCGTCAATATTTTTTATCATTTAATGCGACTTTGTAATTTTGCGGCCAATTGGTGCACATGAAAGATGATTCCACGAAGTGGTTGGCCTAGGCTGGTAAGATAGAGGGTACCGTTAGCTAAGTAAGCACTCGACTCAAGCCTCAGTCTCCTGTAGTATCTCCATTAGTGGTGAATCGTCAGCCTTCTCCGAAAAGAAATACTGATTATTGAGTTGTTTCTTTGTCTTACTAACTCAAGGCCGAGCCAGAACATTTTCACTTTGATCTGCCATGCCCTGACTTCGCATTGAGAGAGAAAGCTTGTCTATTTTGTGCCTTTAGCACTCTGTTAAAATGTGTCTGTTGTCATTAGCTTCAGCATCTCGGGTCCAGGGGTGTTGTGCTTATGATGAGTTTCAAATGCAACTCTTGCCTGACTCTGTTGTCTTTATCGTGTCACAACCAACTTCGTTGCATTAATTAATTTTAATGGGTTTCGCACGATGAAAGAGGTTTTGAGTAATCGCTCATTCATTTACCATGCCATAGAGACCCGGAAGAAATGATGCTGACTAGATATTGCTAAAATTATGACAAAACTACTAGCTTAAATAAAACTGACAAATTCCCGTTAAATATCATACTTTAAACTGTTCAGAATTAAACGAATTTGACACAGCTTTTATTAACTCAGCCATCTGTACATTTATCCTTCATCCATTTGTTCTTTTTCCACACCGCATCTATCTGATGCTGCTGGTTTTAAACATCCCGCCTTAAAACGCATTAATTCGTTCGACTGGATTTTTATTTGACAAACTGTACCTAAAATGGTCATTTGGGACCCAATCCTACCATCTCACTGCCTCGCATTGCCCTCCTCACGTCCTCTGAGAGAATCTGGTCTTGGTGTTTTTATGCCTCCTTACCCGGCCCTGAAAATTGCCGTATCGTCAGCCTACGGTAAACTGACACCCTCTACCTCCATACTTGCCTTTGCCTTCCATCAAGGTCCTTGTAAGACCAGTCAAGCACTGGCAACTCGTAGGCACAGTCTGAGCTGCATCGATACAGACCATACAAATTAGTGCAATCTCAGCAGTCGTAGCGCCACTCCTCCCCGCCACACTTCGCCACGCCATCGTTTCTACACCCTTGACAGGTACCTATCCATCCCCCATCGCAACACGTCGCCCACACATAACCGTTTGCACCATCCCCTTATTACTATTGAGTCTCTTCCCATAAATGGTAGCTCGTATCCGCAAATAAGCAGTCCACCAGTAGTATCGCTCGCTAAAATTACGCTTACTCTATCCAACTTGCCAAAGTGTGCCTTCATAAGTGCTACAAGGTTAGGATTGATTAGTAGCAGCCAGCACAACCTTTGCTTCCTTCACGCAGCTCCTCACTGCCTTGCTCTCCCTACCTCCACCATCTTACACATTCTGTTGCTCCAATCGTGGAGACGCGGTAGAGGCACCAGCGCGTACATCACTGCAACACATTGCCTACAAAATACCACCTCCACCTTTCATTTTATTACTAACGACCCTCTCCCATTGTCTTGGAGCTCATGTGATCTGCTAACCAACCCATCAGTAGTATTACTCTCCAATATTACGCATTCACTGCAGTGCTTTCGCCAGCACCACTTGACGCCACGACGTTGTAACCATACCAAGTGAGTAATCAAGCAACCCCTTGTAATGAAACCGCAAAGGATGAGAAGGTCGATCGACCATCCAGACCGCATGATTACATTTTTAGTGATTTCTCAATCTGGCAGGTCTTCAGTTCTACACTTTCTGTACTTAAATTTTCAGGTCTATCATCCTGGAATTTGTTTGAAATGGCTTGCGAGAAAACTAGGCACGCCCAGGTATTTGTAAACCCCTTCATCGGGATCATATTCATGCTTCAGCCCATGATTCACTCCACCTAGACAGAACCCAATGCAAAGAAACCCCATCCTTCGGCTAAGCCTGGGCAAAAGTTACATTTGAAGGCATTGTATAGGTATGAGAAGGGCGGAGATAAGTAGCACAAGTGATGCTAGCATTCGTCCATAGCACATATTGCAGAAGTAGAAACGTGAAACATTAAAGATAATACTAAAATATACAGAATCTCAGCACAAGGTGCCCATCGTGGATCGAACAACGCCCTCAACCCTACTAGCCCTCACTCGAGGAGTTCGCTCACATAAATCAACCATTACAGGCGGTCACGTGGACTAGAAACGACCGTGGCACAGAAAACGAATGCAACAAGTTTAATTTTATGAACGGAAGGGCCCGTTATCAGCAGCTCAAACAGGTTTACATGTACTCACTTCGTTGCTAGACGAACATCTACCTTACCAAATTAACGCGTGCATTTTTCAACGATGGGAGGAAATTAAAGCCTATCAAGGTCGATCCTTCAGATATCCATTTTGCACTGGTCATTACCAATCTCATGTGAAAATAACCAGAGGCCTTCAAGCTTCCCAACACCCACCCGACACTTCCGTTTCCTTCCCCGCCGACTACAAAGAAACCAAGACTGAGGCAAACAAATTCTAATCTGAAAAGTCGCAGACAAATCACACAAACACGTCTATATGCAAGCCAAAAGGGGAAAGAGGGCACTCCACCGGGACTTGTCGTCAAAGGCACGGCAGTGAGACCAGCAAGACCTGCAGCTTTGAGCGTCAGAAAGCACTGCCGGGAGGTCTCCAACCCTTCCTAGCAGCTCTGTGTAATTTCGTACGAATTAAACCTCAGGGTGACTGTGGTAATGCCCCTACCAGAGCATCCGTTCGAAACACCGCTCCCACCCTCTCCGATGATAATACTCCAGTTGAACTTCTGTCACCTCCTCTTTTCTTCTCACATCACCTCTCTCCATTCCCTCGACGTCCACGATCGACACAGTGGTCTGAATCACTACAGTCGCCCTGAAATTGACTAAGAAATGGGAAGACATATCGACTAAAAATTTCCAACAACAAAATCCACCCGCACAGCCAATGAGAGACAGACAAACACATCACGACGGTGGTTGGAGAACAAAAGGAAGTAACGGGACAGTTCGACCGCTTTAACAATAAATTCGTTCAGCGTCGTCACATTCTACACAGGTTGCAAAGGTATTTGCATAACTTCGGTTCATTCCATAGAACACATACACTTACACCTTAAAGCACTGAGCACGCATAAAACACGGACTATTACGCAAGGCACCGTCGGAATTAACATTGGTTCCGACGGTTTTCCATATTCTGAATTTAAATCGGGAACAGGTAAAAGTAGAATAAAGCACAATTACCCACCACAAAAACGATACCGAGTAACGTACCCCGGCGGTTTGTTGAAAAACAGCATGGAAATCCCATTCGACTGCAAGAAGACAACAACGAAAATGCGAGCCCAAGACAAATACAAAGTGATTCCGACTCAAGCCAGTTCCACCCAAATTCTCGCCCTATTGCCTGATTGTTTGTTCGTTTATAAACAAGATGAAATCAGCAGAAACAACCAACAAAATCGCTTCATACTCCTCAAAATCTAAGCATGCCACAAATAACGTGTAAATTTTAAAAAGGCATCCTTCGAAAATGCAGAACAATGAGAAGTAAAACAGGAGTAACTTTGCAATCAAAAGTTTAACCTGAATATGCTTTCTCAACGCCCCATGCATAGTGTCTGTAATACAGTTCTAACTTGGGAAGGATAAGATTTATGCTTCACTGATGATATTCATGCATGTCATGACGCAGATTACTGTACCTTACTTACCAACACGCAGTAAGCTCAATTCGGTAACAGTAGCTCCAGAATACTGACACAAACACTCTGCCAACTGGTCTTGACCGCAATTGCTTAAAAGCACATGCACGCACGCCAAACCCTGCCAAACACCACCCTTCTCGGTTAGGCTGGCACACTAATGCAAGTGACAACCCAAAGCAAGCCAGTTATTCCTTTATAATGGATAACGAAAACAGAATGCATGGCCTGTGACAAAAATGCGTAAAATCAGTCAATGGCATGATCGGATGATAATGACCACAAAATCAGTCATGCCGAAACCCGACGTACATATGACGCACCTAAACAACTGGCACCAACAGTGGCAGCAGTAGAACGCCATTAGTTCAAGGTCTACATGAACAAGTGGACCACATAGGAAACAGGAAAGCAAAGAGCAACACAGTCTGCGGCAGATGAAAAAGGCTACACTTTACGGTGGGGATGCACATTTCACCATAGCAGATAGATGACAAGCGAATCGCATATGATTTGGGGGCTTTCCAATGCCAGCCAACTTACCCTTGCAAATTAGCAAGTCTCTTCCTCCACCCATCCACGTCCTTCACTCACACTAACATTTGGTCCTTTCTGCCTACTACGTCACGGACGCGGGAATTGAAGCATCGCACCACACCTTGCAGTCCCAGTGAAGGTTCGTCAGCGATCGCCAATCAATAAAACGCCCTGACCAACAGTAAAGTCTTGGCGAGGTTCGTGCCCTTCGAAAAATTTGGAGATAACAGAGCTGATATACCTCCTCACGTGGATGTTCGTCTCCATTTTGAGTGTTAGAGTTCGAAGTGCCAGTTTCGACAGTCACCAACCCAAAAAACATACTCACACCTGTAAAAACGAAGGAAATGTAGGGAACTAATCGCCAATGTGGTGAAGTACTACGACAACCCTACCTATCAAATGGACAGGCCGACACCTGATCTGAAGGCGACGTAGGCTGTATGTGAACGACACCTTCGCAGCAACATCTTTACTACCCCGACTTGGATTTGTTTAGGTTGCACCTGCTGAAGTAGCGGAAGACATGACATAGTACACCAATGGAGAGGAGCATATTCAAATCTCTTTCCGCGTCCACTAAGCACGGGTCGCTGTACCAAAATGGACGTTAAAGAAACTTTGGTAACGCGACATAGACAACGCAATTTAATTCGGGCCAAGAAGGGAGCAAGAGCGAATTTCTTGGAGTAACATGTACACAGAGCCCTTTGAGAAACGGAAACATCAAAACAACTCACAGACCAGCCGCCATTCTTACCTGAGAAAGCTACGGAGGACTAACGAAATTCAACTTCAAATTATTTGTTACTAGGTAATCCCTTAGACAGTTTAGCTCCTTTTGACAATCAAGGCTTACCCCATCGAAGTCCAATCGTCATTGTAACTCCCCACGCCCACCATACCGACAGACAAAATACTAAAGCCAGTGACCTTGAAACCAACAAAACTAACAATATATTTTCGATTTAAAGGTTGTTAATGTTAAAGGAAAGGCAACAATAATGACAACTCATATTTTGTTTTATAGTATTAGTGGTATTTTCTCGCGTAACGTGTTCAATGAAAGATGGCGTAAATCCATTTTAATGGTTTCGTATGCATGCATTGGAGAAGTGGACTTGCCTTCCACTATTTTTAATACTATTGCCGCATTCACTGATGATTTGCCCATGCACTTCGGAGCAGTCTCTTCACGCAACCTTCCACCGCACAAAGAAGTCGACGACCTTTCCTAATCATCGTTCAGATTCGGTTGTCAATTCTGCGTACACAATGCATCACGATCTCTAATTTACCTACATTTGGTGCATTTACCACTCAACCTGCTAAATATGGAACCTCAGGCAAATTCTCCCTAACCCGATCCACTTATTCAGCCTCAGGTTCAGATGACTCGCAGTGATTTGATTATGAAAATTTCTTGTTTCCAAATCGAAGTATCGTGGAGGCTCATTCATTTGCTTGAGTGCACATGGAGTGGCCAAGGTCGTTAGTGGCATGCGTCAGTCCACAGAATTCCATTCCTAGCCACCATTCCTAACATTCTACATTTCCGGATATACCTCGAGTGGCTGAATTTTGCGACTAGAGTTCGGGCCAGATTATCACCTTCAATAGTACACGCACGAGGAGCTAGACTACTGTGGAAGACATGTCTAGTCATTGGCAGTCGACCTGTGCATCACAGATCTGCTCTGCTGACACTAAACGAGAAGACGGACGACAAGTGCATTTCCCGTTAAATAGCATACAGTGCTGTGGTTTCTGGTCAATTCAACGATGGCGTACAATGCATGAATTCCAAAGGTGATGGAACGATGGATAGCAGCTCATCTGTCGGTGATGGCACTGACCGTGATGGTTCTCAATCACAACGTCGAGGCACTCATTCCTTCAAACGACTGAGTGTTGCAGAACCCGTGCTCGAAATGAACAAGTGGTACGTCTTCGAACAAAACTGTGGACAGTTTTATCGTAGTGTCAGAGCGTTTGTGCTTAACCTCACCCCAATTGGGTCACTGAACAAATGAAGTCATCCAACCTCCTTATTCAGCATTTCTTACACGCCCATCACAAAAGCTACTGTCCAGTTAAACCACTCGGCTCCCGCTGCAGCTTTCTTTAGGTTGACTTGATTAGAATCCCTTACTCCCAAGAATCCACTTCAGGGCATTGCTGAATCCACACGAAGTTGTCTACTTTCTAAGGACCAGTGAGCGATGACACCTGAAAACCCATCGTTCAAGTGGCAGAACCTCTCTGTGGCCCTGTGATGCCATCACTCCAAGTAATGATTTCAACCCACCCAACAGAACAAGGCAATTGCGTAGGGGAAAGGGCAATTTGTGTGGAGGTAACGACTGAGACGGAGAGGGGCTGCCTACTGTTGCTGAGGACAGGAATTGCTACTTCACCAGGTGCTTGCTCGTCTTTTCCTCGGAGAGAAAGCATTATTTACAGCCTTGCTGGAGTTTTACTATGCTTCCTAGAGAAAAAGATAAGGCAAGTTGTGGAATAAGCGAAAAGGACTACGACAAGGCTTCATATGCCTATCTAAAATGAGGCCATCCTTAGGACTTTTTAGACTAGCAAAGATGTTAGGCATTTGGGTTACATTTAGCTGCAAGTGTCATTTTAACTGCATTTAGCTGCCAATATTATAAAAAAGTAGTATCTGAGTGTTTCACGCTTCAGCATAAAAAGGTTGCACTAGAGCAGTCAAGCGTGCACAAGACAGTGGCCCGCTCCTAGATCACATGGCTGATGCACACGCTCCAACGCGTCAGCCGATGGTGCACGAGTCCACGTTAGTCCAGACACAGGCTCACCTAATGACCTCTACGCCTTCACATTATCCCACATTATCTAATTCTTTCAGCCTCTTCGTTTCTCCTTTGTCTTAGGCTGACTTGTGTTATCCATTCGTCGCCTACTCACATGAGTTTGAGTTGCCGTCTGCTCGTATTGGTGACTTGTGTGAGGCTACTTCAGTTTTGCTTGCCTGCAAACTCATCTAAGATGGGGAATCCAACAGGTTCCTAAAAGACTCATAAACGTGGTCACATGGGTTTATAGTGACGTTGCAATAAACTGCAGCTTCATGGAAGAACAGACTACCTACCTTCCCGCAGAAGGTCTTAGAGGCCATCGGGACGGCCTGAAAACCATGACTAGAAGCGAAAGTACAGCCTGCGGAGAGTAATGAAGGGCTGACTACTACGCAGCCTCTTTTACTCCATTAAGGCGTAGTCTCTTGGTGATGCACTATCGGCGCATGAGGTTTTCATGCCACCAAAGTGGTTATGTAGGTGTGAAATTTCACCCAGCAAAGAATATGCCGCCCCATAGCATGGTAACGACAAGATGACGGTTTGTGGCTGAATGGCCATGCACCTTCGCTGAACGCTGAGTTATTTCCAACGATGACAACCCACGCCTCAATCCATCATTCAGTAATGGGTGCAACTGCGACTGCAACGCACAATCGAATGGCGTCTCCATAACTGGTGGCAGATAGTTATCCTCCTTTCCAGTCACTTCCATAACTCAGCTCATTGAAAAGTCATTGCTACCGCCGCTGTTGTGCACAAGTAACCACAATTTTGATAAAATGTTTCATTCTGCTTGTCGCCACAGCTAATTGCAGGCAGTAGCTGCATTTATTAGAGGGGGAAATTGGTCCATTTTGGGCGTTTAATTAAAGTCCGATCCACGATTGGAAGGTGACCCGTGCTTGTTGGTCACAGCTACAACTCGATCATCTCCTACCATGGAATCAGCTACAGGCAGTGCAACAAATTTATCCACTATGCAGCACCAGGTGCTTGTTGACGGGTGGGCCTCCAGGCATTAAATTAGCGCGTCCTAATTCGAACGAATGTCGAAGAAGCATCCGTTGAATGGATCTACCATCAACTCTCGATGCCTACGCCAAAGATTCGGCGTCCATTCCTACAATTGCTGCAGTCGAAAGATCTACGCCCACCGAATTTGGCGTTGCTAACTTATTTGCTATTACGGTTCTGGTGCTCGTGTTGACTTTCTCGTAACTGCGTGCAAATTACCCATTCGCAATATTGGCACCACGTCCCCTAAAAAAAACCCTCAGCGAAATTATTGTTTGGTAGACGGTGGTGAATGCAGAGCTCAAGTGAGCAGTTGACTCTGCACCCAATTTAAATTAGAAGAGGAGCTGAGAGGTTGAATGAAGACGAGAAATAGTGCAGGTTATTGTGAAAACGCGGAGGTCATCGGATGAACGTTTGTTTGTACCAACGTGGTCCCGTACTTCTTTGGCCTACGCCATGTGATCTGTGGGAGGACCACCGCCTTGGATACGCCTAACCGTCTCTGTGTGACTCTTTCATGAGGAGACATGCAACACCACAAGATTATTTTTGTTCATAATATTAGTTTCTAGAGGCACACACAAATGAAAAATGACGAGAAATGATGAAGGCCATTGTGTTACACGGAGGCACTCAAGCATACCCAAGGAGGTGGTTCGCCCGCAGATGTTCATGCGCCCATGCATTAGCCGACGGCACAAGAGTTTACGTTGGCTCTGTCGCACCCTCAACCTGCGGCCTCTTTACTTTTCCCATTGCCTTCATTAATTCTTGTCTTCTTTCATCCCCAGTATTTCTCCCTTTAAGCTGGTTGCGGAGTTAACCGCTACATTCAGCTCTGCATTTAGTACCAAAACTTAGCATGCCTCATCAAAAATCAACTTTATTCTTGAAACTCGTAGCTAAATGCGTGTTAAACCTTTGTTACAATTCTCCTTTGTTTAGTCTACAACCTTCACTTATTTTCTGCATGAAGCACGGTGAGTTGGTTGAAACACACAGACATGAGTAGAACCAAATGATGCTTTCTCATCGAGGTAGGCGAAAATACACCTGCTGTAGCAGTAAGTTATGTCTCTAGAACCAGTAAGCAGTCCGTTTCCACCTCGGTCGTTGCCTCCACATCAATTGCTCCCTTTCTGACGCAATCACCAAATGCCACTGAGTGGGTTGAAATCATTACTTGGAGTGATGGCATCACAGGGCCACAGAGAGGTTCTGCCACTTGAACGATGGGTTTTCAGGTGTCATCGCTCACTGGTCCTTAGAAAGTAGACAACTTCGTGTGGATTCAGGAATGCCTTGAAGTGGATTTTCGGGAATACTGAAGTGCAATCTAGATCATCTAAAGAAAGCTGCAGGAGAAACGAAGAGGGTGAAAGGATACGATGGATAATGTAGGTTAACGTGAAGGCGTAGAGGTCATCGGGTGGGTGATGAGACTGAGCCAACGTGGACTCGTGCGTCATCGGCTGATGCGTTGGCGCATTGCACATCAGCCATGCGACCTGTGGGCGGACCACCTGCTTGGGCATGCCTGACTGCCTCTGTGTGATTCTTTCATGTGGAGGCATGCGGCACCAAAAAATTGATTGTGTTTTCAAAATTGGCAGCTAAGCGCATGACTTCTAACAGCTATAAATAACACCATAGTCCACAAAGTTTGCTGTCTTGAATTAATTTAATGACAGCCCTATTTAAATTGGTTTTATTAAGTCTCACTCGAAGTTTTGTTTTGCTTACATTTTGCATTAATTAACTAATTGATTGCGATGGGGCCTTGACGCAACTGTATTGGTTGAAAAATGCAAATATAAGGGAGAGCATTCAAACCTTCATTTTCGGGTTGAGAGAGAAAGATCACCTGCTGTTTTTACATGTTTTGTCCTTTAGAAACAGCAAGAAAACTGTTTTTATGACAGTTGTAATTCCTTTAAGGAATGCGATTTGTGCAAAGTATAGTTTATTGTTATCATTTAAATGAAAATCATTGCTTGAAGTGATAGCATCAGAGAAGCACTAGACTGGGTGGCACATCCCGCTACTACACCTCATCCCGATGCTGTTCATTGGGTGTTAAGTAAAGCCTTGGCTTCGTTGGCAGCACAGGCTCGACTTAGACTTATAGATCAGTCAATCTTAAATTGCATTTTTCAAGCTAATGCAGCACTCCGTGCTGCTGGGGTTTCAGGCACGAGGGGGACAGTGACAAGCACAATGGGTGACTAAATTAATCCGGCATTACTTCGTAACGTGTTATTTTTACTCCATCTCATTAGGCTACTGTGACAAGTGCAGACTTGAGTGCCACATTAGTTACCAGACAACTGGCTGGACGGAGCATTACCACACGTTAACCAAGCTTCGTCCCTTTCACCCAAAGCATATTTAATAAAAGACTTAGGAGTCCAAGTGACGTGCAATTTTTTCCCTCCACCTCTTTTAGCCTCACTGGTGCCTAGACATTGTGCTTACTACTAAGATTCAGTGAGTTTGGCGTAACTCAGCACGAAGGCGGCTTTACAAACTAGGACCTTCATTGCTGTGTTGACAAAACCCATCAAAATTGAGAAGTTTCAAGCAAATGTTTCAGCGTCCTGAGCCCCTCTTGGGTTCTACCTCAAATACTTTTATAAATTAGTGCACCACAGCCAGGATATATTTGTTTTATCTCTTAGTGGGTGATAGCGGTCTCACCATGCCCATATTCACCCATTCTTTTAGGAATCCTCTGAACATAGGCTGTAATGGTGGGATCGTTGTGGGATGAGGCCTTTCGAACCTGCTGCAGGTAATGTAGGTTTAGTAGAAATTTAGTACGTTTAGGGTAAGCGAAGTTCCTCATTGTCCGTTGGTCATGGCATCTAGCATCTTTTCGTCTGTGTGGCCCATTTCGCGTGTAACTCTTGCAGAGTTGTATGTATTGACAAGACTAGAATCACGAGTCGGTTGGAGGACTCAGCGCCTTCCTCATAGCATACATCTTTGTCTACTGGAGAGCGTTAATCAAACTTACTATACCTAGCTGACCACCATGCTGCGCGAGGTTATCGCTTCGCCTGTGTGTTTGTAAGAGAATGCCAGTAAAGAATATGGTACCACATATTGTAGGAACGAAATGTTAACAGTTTGCAGATGTTTAGCAGCATATCAGTAATGAATAAAAGTTCAGCCATAGGCACTAAGTTTGCTTGCCTAAAAGGTTTCTAGGGCAGCCTTACTTAAGATGACTTGGATAAGCCGTTGTTGAGATGTTGTTTGCCCACTTTTCGGTTATCATTGTTCTCTTCGTAAAGCATAATGCCTTTGCAATGAGGCTTTGATGCAACCGTACTGGCTGTAAGGTGCACACCTGAGGAGTGCCGAACAAACTCTTATCGTTGAGATAAATGCAATAAGTCGTCCACTGTTTCAGCATGTTTCTCCCTCACACGCAGCTAAAGGACCATTCCCACCTTAGTTGTTCTTTTCACAAGAATTGATAATTGCACACAGAATCGTCTGATTTAATCAAGTGGACGCAAACTTTTACTCGGATTACTAGCACCAGGGAAACACAAAATTGGGGGGCACTTCTCGCTACCGCGCTTCATCCCGATGCTGTTCCTTAGGGTTTAAGCAAATCCTTGGCTTCCTCGGAGACAAGGGATCGACTTCGGCCTACAGGTCAGTCGGGCTCAACTTGCATTCTGCAAGCCAATCCAACACTCTGTGCATTTGGAGGTTTAGGCAGGAGGAGGACAATGGCAGATGCAAAATAGACCACATGGATGAAGAAACGCACATCTACGTATGCAAACGATTGAATGAAAATTTCCGACCCTTTGAAGTGGCAGTACGTCATTGGGTAAAGGGATATCGAAGACTTTACAAAATAAATGACCCCAAACACCCGAATTGTCTGAGACCGAGTCCATTCGAGAATTCAGAATCTCAATCACTCCGTTGGGCAAGCCACGTGTACCTACCAGTGGCTGAGTGAGAGCGGGCTTAAAATGACTGCCATTGTACCCAAGGTGTGACCAATGGACTAATCAGGCTATCAAGGACGAAAAAAGAAGAAGGGGCGATAAAGCAGCCACAAGGTGAAAACTCTGCAACCTTGGACAGGAACGTCTCACTAAACTTGAAGATATACCCAGCATTATAGTGTAGCCTTCCATCACTATGTTATGAATGTCAGCATACTTTCCAATTAATTCGTTTCATTTCTGTATTTCGCCCAACATACATTACCAGGGCGAGCCCATTAGTGTACCAATGCAAAGGAATCGAAACGTCAAAGGTTTTATTAATCGCTATAAACTAATTTGCAGCGATTGGTCCCCTGACTGCTATACAACAACGCACGACTGTCAGCCAGACCACTGTCTAGATTAGTGAATTCTGCAATAGGAAAAGCAGCCCGTTTAGTAAACACAAATTTCGAGCTAGAGTATTCGAGTAAAGCATATGGCTCATGGAGCTGAAGAGGGTTGATTTATCCAATGCACTGTAGGTAGACCCGCTAGTGGTGGTGGTTGCGAACGATGAGGCAGTGGTTGCAGCGGTTGAAGTATTGGAGGTAGTTTGATCGCCCGTTGTGGTTGCGAGTGATACGGTAGAACCTTCTGCAACTGTATTTACAGGACTTGTAACGTTTGAAATGCTAATCGTCGTTGTTGTAGACATACCTTCCTTACCTATCAAAAGCAACAAATTTCGTCCATCATATCCTTTACCATCCACTTGTCAACTAATTACTAACTGTGCATGATAGGACAATCGCAGCTGCCTTATTAAGCACGACTATCCCACTCTCTGCTGTAAAATTATCTTGCCAGAATCAAACAAATTCTGATATAGCTTAATTTCTAATAAACGTAGTCATTTGTTAGTAGTTTGGCATTCCATAAATGGAGTAGAAAGGACTCGCCTTTATCCAAAAGTGGTGTAGTCACTCTCACTTCATCGCTGTAATGATAATGGCCATCAATGGATACACTAACAGAGGCAGTAATATTTTGTCCTGGGTTTAAGCCTGTGATGACATGCCTGGTAGGAGACTGTGCGTTCGTGTGTTTCAAAGACCCATCGTCGCATCTATAATAAACCAAATAGAATCTTTGATGGCCGGCGTCTTTAGGCGGCTCACTCCACGTCAAAACCACGGTGGATGAATTCACTGCTTCCAAACTCACGTTCCGAGGAGCATGGAGACCTGCATAAATGAAAACCAGGGATTATTCACTATTGTTGGGCGAGCAATGAAGCTCTCTTATGCTCTCACGTGTGATCAATGAATGGGGATGGAGGTGGAGTGGCCAAGTGCCAGGGCCGATGGACGAATAACTAGGCTTAATGATGAAATATATGGATCTGAGCTATATGCTTCAAGTACCGATGGGTAAGACAGCAAGCTAAGCCTGTCAGGTAGTCTGGGACCGTGCAATAAAAATGCATCTTACTAGCGGACCAATCCCACTGCATAACATTCCGCATTGTGCATATTTCATAGTTGTGAGCTTCAATAAGACCACGAGACTCTGGACTTATCTCTCAACGCTCATGCCATTATGCATCACAATGAACAGAACACTATAAAACACTTTGAGGTGCCCTCAATGCCAGGTTCCCAATGTTTGTGACAAGAGACAGGAAGTGTACGTACGAAAGGTGGGCATTAATAAACGAGTAGTTGTTTTCAATGGTGCTGTTTTGGCAGAGACCCTAAGTCCAAGTGAAGACAGAAGCATATGCGTATGCAATTTGACAGGAAAATAGTAAATGATAATATTTGTCGGAACGTGTTAATATATGCCACTGGGGTGGATTGGAGCTACCACACGCTACACATATACACTCTGTGGACCTCCTCGTAGCACTAGTCGCAATTATTTTCGATACATTGCCCGTAGCCGTGTCTTGCTCGAAGTCATCCGAATCAAGCAATAGCTTGTGTGGGCTCCCATTACAGACCTTGGTTAGGCGAAGTTCTGACATTCACGAGAGGTATGCAAGTTTGAAGGCGCCATAGAGACAAACAGGGAAGTTGTGAAGAGAATTGAGGAGCAGAGGATGTAATGCCAAGGAAAGGAACATGCCTACTCAATCGTATTAAGCCAATTTGCCTGTGATGTGATGCGATGCGAACCTGCAGCACTCTCCTCATCCTTGCTGCATGCATAAGTATAGTAAAGGCCCTCATTTGTGAATAGTTCAAAGCATATACTGATTAGAGTGAGGCACAAGAGGATATAACTTACTATAGAGTGCTGCAAATCCTCCATGCAAGATGGAACTTGCCAGCAAAGTGAGGCAGATGTGAAGCGACATCACTCCTCAATAAATAACCCATATTCACACTCCACACACCTGTGTTTATAAATGTGTTGCAAGCCAATGGAAATGCCCGCTCTTGCCCCACGAAGCCAACTGCACACTTACACGCACACCGTGAGATCATCGACCATTGGGTCCTCTAGGACAATGTGCTGGTTAGCCTAGTGAGGATGTCTGCCTCATCAGCATTACAGCGTTCACCCTCAACTATGTGGTGAGCTACAATATTGCGAATGGGTAATTTGCACGCAGTTACGAGAAAGTCAACACGAGCACCAGAACCGTAATAGCAAATAAGTTAGCAACGCCAAATTCGGTGGGCGTAGATCTTTCGACTGCAGCAATTGTAGGAATGGACGCCGAATCTTTGGCGTAGGCATCGAGAGTTGATGGTAGATCCATTCAACGGATGCTTCTTCGACATTCGTTCGAATTAGGACGCGCTAATTTAATGCCTGGAGGCCCACCCGTCAACAAGCACCTGGTGCTGCATAGTGGATAAATTTGTTGCACTGCCTGTAGCTGATTCCATGGTAGGAGATGATCGAGTTGTAGCTGTGACCAACAAGCACGGGTCACCTTCCAATCGTGGATCGGACTTTAATTAAACGCCCAAAATGGACCAATTTCCCCTCTAATAAATGCAGCTACTGCCTGCAATTAGCTGTGGCGACAAGCAGAATGAAACATTTTATCAAAATTGTGGTTACTTGTGCACAACAGCGGCGGTAGCAATGACTTTTCAATGAGCTGAGTTATGGAAGTGACTGGAAAGGAGGATAACTATCTGCCACCAGTTATGGAGACGCCATTCGATTGTGCGTTGCAGTCGCAGTTGCACCCATTACTGAATGATGGATTGAGGCGTGGGTTGTCATCGTTGGAAATAACTCAGCGTTCAGCGAAGGTGCATGGCCATTCAGCCACAAACCGTCATCTTGTCGTTACCATGCTATGGGGCGGCATATTCTTTGCTGGGTGAAATTTCACACCTACATAACCACTTTGGTGGCATGAAAACCTCATGCGCCGATAGTGCATCACCAAGAGACTACGCCTTAATGGAGTAAAAGAGGCTGCGTAGTAGTCAGCCCTTCATTACTCTCCGCAGGCTGTACTTTCGCTTCTAGTCATGGTTTTCAGGCCGTCCCGATGGCCTCTAAGACCTTCTGCGGGAAGGTAGGTAGTCTGTTCTTCCATGAAGCTGCAGTTTATTGCAACGTCACTATAAACCCATGTGACCACGTTTATGAGTCTTTTAGGAACCTGTTGGATTCCCCATCTTAGATGAGTTTGCAGGCAAGCAAAACTGAAGTAGCCTCACACAAGTCACCAATACGAGCAGACGGCAACTCAAACTCATGTGAGTAGGCGGCGAATGGATAACACAAGTCAGCATCCAACTCTGCATCCAGCCTAAGACAAAGGAGAAACGAAGAGGCTGAAAGAATTAGATAATGTGGGATAATGTGAAGGCGTAGAGGTCATTAGGTGAGCCTGTGTCTGGACTAACGTGGACTCGTGCACCATCGGCTGACGCGTTGGAGCGTGTGCATCAGCCATGTGATCTAGGAGCGGGCCACTGTCTTGTGCACGCTTGACTGCTCTAGTGCAACCTTTTTATGCTGAAGCGTGAAACACTCAGATACTACTTTTTTATAATATTGGCAGCTAAATGCAGTTAAAATGACACTTGCAGCTAAATGTAACCCAAATGCCTAACATCTTTGCTAGTCTAAAAAGTCCTAAGGATGGCCTCATTTTAGATAGGCATATGAAGCCTTGTCGTAGTCCTTTTCGCTTATTCCACAACTTGCCTTATCTTTTTCTCTAGGAAGCATAGTAAAACTCCAGCAAGGCTGTAAATAATGCTTTCTCTCCGAGGAAAAGACGAGCAAGCACCTGGTGAAGTAGCAATTCCTGTCCTCAGCAACAGTAGGCAGCCCCTCTCCGTCTCAGTCGTTACCTCCACACAAATTGCCCTTTCCCCTACGCAATTGCCTTGTTCTGTTGGGTGGGTTGAAATCATTACTTGGAGTGATGGCATCACAGGGCCACAGAGAGGTTCTGCCACTTGAACGATGGGTTTTCAGGTGTCATCGCTCACTGGTCCTTAGAAAGTAGACAACTTCGTGTGGATTCAGCAATGCCCTGAAGTGGATTCTTGGGAGTAAGGGATTCTAATCAAGTCAACCTAAAGAAAGCTGCAGCGGGAGCCGAGTGGTTTAACTGGACAGTAGCTTTTGTGATGGGCGTGTAAGAAATGCTGAATAAGGAGGTTGGATGACTTCATTTGTTCAGTGACCCAATTGGGGTGAGGTTAAGCACAAACGCTCTGACACTACGATAAAACTGTCCACAGTTTTGTTCGAAGACGTACCACTTGTTCATTTCGAGCACGGGTTCTGCAACACTCAGTCGTTTGAAGGAATGAGTGCCTCGACGTTGTGATTGAGAACCATCACGGTCAGTGCCATCACCGACAGATGAGCTGCTATCCATCGTTCCATCACCTTTGGAATTCATGCATTGTACGCCATCGTTGAATTGACCAGAAACCACAGCACTGTATGCTATTTAACGGGAAATGCACTTGTCGTCCGTCTTCTCGTTTAGTGTCAGCAGAGCAGATCTGTGATGCACAGGTCGACTGCCAATGACTAGACATGTCTTCCACAGTAGTCTAGCTCCTCGTGCGTGTACTATTGAAGGTGATAATCTGGCCCGAACTCTAGTCGCAAAATTCAGCCACTCGAGGTATATCCGGAAATGTAGAATGTTAGGAATGGTGGCTAGGAATGGAATTCTGTGGACTGACGCATGCCACTAACGACCTTGGCCACTCCATGTGCACTCAAGCAAATGAATGAGCCTCCACGATACTTCGATTTGGAAACAAGAAATTTTCATAATCAAATCACTGCGAGTCATCTGAACCTGAGGCTGAATAAGTGGATCGGGTTAGGGAGAATTTGCCTGAGGTTCCATATTTAGCAGGTTGAGTGGTAAATGCACCAAATGTAGGTAAATTAGAGATCGTGATGCATTGTGTACGCAGAATTGACAACCGAATCTGAACGATGATTAGGAAAGGTCGTCGACTTCTTTGTGCGGTGGAAGGTTGCGTGAAGAGACTGCTCCGAAGTGCATGGGCAAATCATCAGTGAATGCGGCAATAGTATTAAAAATAGTGGAAGGCAGATGGATGATCGAGTGGCCAAAGCTGACCCTCTGTAAGTGCAGCTCTTTGTGACGCCGCAAGTTTGCCATTGAGGTGTCTTCAAGCGTCCGGCAACAGAACAGCCTCAATCGCACACTGATGAATGTGGCGACTACAGAGGGGTCTACGACTTCAACAATTATTCTGGACCGAATGTTACTGAATTAGTTGCAAATCTTTCATTGAATGAGTGGATGGATGCACGGATGAAAGGAAGAAAGGAGCTTGCTCTATTTTACTGACTGCGCGCAGTATGTGGAGAGATGAAGTGATGGAATCGTTGATGATCACGAAATATTAAGCCAACGTTTGGCCAGGTGTGTATGAAACAAGCGAAGAATGAAGTGAGGGAGAACGGAGAGAACGAAATATAGACAGCTTGGGTAGAGAGTTCTGGGATTTCACTCAGCCTTGATTAAAATGGAGGGTGAACTAAGACGGTAGGTGCACAGCCCTTTACGCTTTACACTGGGCACGATTGTGGTAGTCCGTACAGATTTCTTGCGATAAGGTGAATTGGCGAAAGAACTGCAGATCTTCAAAAATGGGAATCAATGGCCATTACGATGGCTGAGGGAGCGCCGGACACTACTTGGGCTTTTCTACATGTTTTCGGTTCTCGGCGAGCCACCGTCTGCCTCCCTTGCCTTGGTCTGCTCTAGTTTCTTAAACCTCATCCCACCACCCATCAAACCCTGCTGATTATTACTTCTCGACCCCTGCACAATCCGTTGTGAACTCCCAGTCTACCATCAATGGTTCTGACGTGGATTTTAAGGAACACTTTTCCACCATTTCATTGGGTGTCATCACTTCAGGCAGTCAAATTCATGTTCCACCTTCGTGAGCCATTAAACTGCCCACGTTTAAAGATCAGTGCGTTAAAAAGCAAACTTTTGTGTCTCTTTGCTTTGCAGAAAGGTGACTGGGTAAAGCCTTGTCGCACATCAGCCAGCAGCTGCCGCCTTTACTGATCGCCGCTTACAAGAAAGCAATTGCAGTGGGCCTTGCATTGCATCCAACAAATTCATTCCTATTTAAAGTGCGAACGGCTGCGCATGCCTATGTAAGTGTAGACCATTTGTTTAACAAATTCCTACATGCTTATTGTAATCGCAATGATCGAAGCTATTTTTAGGAGTTTGCTTGAAGGAGGGGGTAAACATTACAGCAAAGTGGACAAATTTAAGACAGCGTCGGGGTAGTGGATTTGGCTTAGTGTTTTTGCATATTCTGTAAATGTAGGGACTGAGAATAAGGACTAAATCATGGCTCCTGTCCAAATTTCTCACATTATATGGTCGCTAACTCAATGCTCATAACAATCAGCTTCCTCTCCCTTCATCCAGCTCCGCTTTTACAAACGCAGCGATCCATAAGAATCCCACTATCTCACATTTTCCGCAGACCATCGAAACCCGCTCAATACACAGCATGCCTTCTTTTCCTTCGAACCAAAACAAAGATGTGAGAAGGAAATTGTCTCGATGAATGCGAAAGCTATAATATGCACGTCGATGCGTTATAAAGGGAAAGAAGGAAATCATAGCCATAATAGTAATTAAAAAAGGGTCGTGCACGTTGGTCTGAAAAGAGTATGAACACGTAGATGGTAAACGGATAATAAAGCATGAAAGATGTTCCGATGCTGTGATTGCCGTCAGTTGAGTTTCGAGTCCACCTCGCGATGGTTTCACATAATTGGGTGAGAGCGAATGTGGTGTAAGGTGAAGTTGGTGTTTCCTTGGTGGTTGTACACTTTGCAGAATATCTTGGCCACTCATCTCCTAGCCCCTCTTCCTGCCTCCATGCCTCATGGTCTTGATTACCTATTAAGTTCCAACCACTCACGCTCATCTGAAGAAGTAAGGGAATTCAATGCACAGACTAATTCACAGGTGGACTTGTGTGCTCTGACCTGACCTTCCCCAACCAATAAGCCTAACTAATAATTTCATACCTTGAGGAGCATTTACACTTGTATCTCAATTCCATTTAGTATGCCATCCTAATGCCCTTTTCACCTCGACTTGGAGACCATTTTCTTGATTTCTGACTTATTAATTCAATTCTTTTATGGTAATCCCTATCGACGATTTAGAGTAGACTGCATTACTCAATAAAGGTGACACCCTAAACACAACTAATGAAGTGGAGATGGATCCTTTAAAAGTTGCATATAATACGGAAACCAATCTGAAAAGGTTCAAGTTTTATGGGAAATAATGCGGACATAGATGCAGGCTGTGAAAAATAAGTTGCTGAATTAATAGATCAATGAATAATCGCAGGTTTTGCTCCCATTTTCACATATCCCAAGCGTAGAGCTGTTATGCCTTTTTCCCTTCACCTCGCTTCACTTTGCGTTGCTTTACTTACTCGGCTATTAGAGTTGCCCAGTTGAAGTGTCGAACACCTCGGTATTGCACGTTTCCTTTACTGCGATCCACGACAATTTGCAGTTGCATGTGCTTCGCCACATCTGGCTTTATCACTTTTACTTTCTAATTTTTGAACATGCCACTTGCATTTGACAAGTAGCAAAAGGCCATTGCATAGCGGCGGAGTTAGCAGTGTTAGCCCTCTCTGTGTCCGCGGCAACATTCCTTATACTCCGCTGATTTTGGCAAACGGATGGCCGTGTTACCGTTGTTAATGCGGAGACTGCCTGAGTGGATGCAAGAATGTGGGAAGGGATTTGTTGAACAACTGGCAGATGACAGGTGGTTTCATTTTGAGCTATTGGTGCTATGCTCGCACACTTTCTCGATCCTTTCTTACCTAGCATAATGCGGACTACTAAACTTAAACAGCGGATGAATTTTTCTACCTCTTTAATTTAATCCGTTTATACATTGAACATCTCCTCATCTTCGTGTTTCTTCTACACACGCTTTGAGGGCAGGTGTTAGGGCTGGAACATTTGCAAGGCTTATCAAATCCTCCTTTTTAATGAAATTAGTGTCTCATCTCAAATTCACCCCATCAGCTGCTTATTTGCCTGTCCCTTCCACCCAGTGTGTTTGTGCATCACCAGATCTTCACTGCTGTTGATTTGTTTGGGTAGAATGATCCGACCCTCATTGAAATGCATGATTTGATAGTGCACTACACCAGACGGTACTTTATCCTATCCCACTCTAACGCACCGAGCCGAAACGCATCACACATTTTTGCATGGTGATGTTATCACATCCCATCCAACATCATGTTCAAATCAACCCAACCGAGGAGCTTCATGCTTTGCCACATTTCATCATCCGGCGCACCGTATGGAGAGATGTAGTGATTACTCGCCAGGCACTAATTTGAGGTGGTCGACAAGGGCTCAGCCGAGATTAGGGTCCATGGTAAAATAAAAGACTAAATTTAGCGAACAGGGCTATGAGATCTGACGAATTTCCACTAAAGAAAGACAAGTGCAGCACTCAAGATAACGGCCACGGAAAACGGCTGAACACGTTATTAGCTAAAGCGTGACTAATGGACAGGAAAATGCAATACTCTTCAGGCATGGTAATCTTCACACAATCACATCAGTTTATGTTAATTATTCGAATCGGCTTAACTTTTGTCCGAGAACAAAAACCGCTTATAAAATCCAGATATGGCATACCTTCAACCAACATGAGTTTGTAATGAACGCATGTCACATATGTGTGACGTTGCGAACAAGTACATATTGATAAGGAGCGTCGGAGTCATAAGCACAAAGATTGCATTATAGGTAAGATGGTAAAAAGGGAGTGAGACTAATGGCATGGCTCAATGGCCAGTCCACCCGACGAAGAAAATATGGTCAAATAAGTGACTGTAACCGAAAAGAAGCATGAAGCAAACAGCGCAGTGTTTTCCACAGTCACTTTCTTCTTTTGAGCGCCTTCCTCAGCGCTTCCTTGGTAAATTCCCCATGCTAGTCGTCACAACATAATCGATGCTAAAATGGCATATAAGATGCAATCGTGCCATCCATCGAAATTGTATGCAAGTGAGGATGCGTGACAGCAACGTCATTGATTGCGACTAACAGCAGTTGAAGACTGTGGATTAGGCATGTTCTGCCAAATGCTTGCATGGGAGACGAAGAACAAGGCCTGTGGGCTGCATTTGTTCTCAAAAAAGCAGCATTTGATTTAGTCAAAACAGTTTGCAGGGTTTCCCTACTGCTACATTTTCAGTAGCATTCTTCCGAGGTGTTTCTTTCTGAAGCCAAAGGGCGTTTCTTTGGTGAATTCTTTATGGACAACGTCCACAACACAACTAGCTATACTTACCAAACTACTCACACTCCATCCATCAGGGTTTTAAGTGAATTTTACACTTTTATTGGAAGGTACATTAGAGGTCTAAAGCAGTGGATCCGAGTTTCTACAATCGGATTCATGCGACAAGACTCCACCATTTATACCTCCTTATCCATGCGTAACATTAGATGTCTCACGTTCTTACTCTTACTTAATCACCTCATGTCTTTCTTGGAAGGCAAGACTTTCGCTCGGGTACATCTGTCTGGTGGATATGCTGATTAGGCGAGACACTTCACCGAAGGTCAATCGACGGGAGAGGCATTTTCGTTACGGATAAACACAGAATTTAGTCTGAATACTGTCACAACTTTTAGCGCTTTTTATAACGAAACGATGTTAGAAAATGCTTAGTGTTGAGAGGCATGAAAGCAACGCTAATGATTTGCAACAATTCATCGTTAAGGAGACTCTTTCTGTTCGGTTCTTCCTCTAGAAGTTCTGGTTTTCCTTTTACACAATAACATCATGAGTATTGTCGTAGTATTGTATTCTGTTTTAGCAGTGGTCTGATATAGATGAGCAGGCGGAGTGATGCGATGCTGTTCTCTCAAGTCGGCATTGTTAACCACAATGAAGCCACTGCTGGCGAGCGAATTCGCATCAACTCAAGAGGCGATAGACAAGGTGATGTGGATGTGGAGGTGGGACCAAATGAGAAAGAAAGGGAGGAGAGAAGGATATTGATGTAGTGGGAAGATTACAAGAGAAATAGCACAGGGCACCCTGATTCTAAAAATACCCTCGCAGGTGTTGCTAATATTCGTGCCACTCCTCGTAGAACCAAGTCAGTTAGCTAGCCGGCCAGCCAGCCACCTGGGTTGAAAGAGATAAGGAGAGATGGAACAATAGTTAAGCTAAACAGGATGAGTGAATGAAGTAAGGAATAAGTGAAGGAATCGAGAGAAAGGTAATGCTGTGTCCATTGCTTGGAAAATCGACGCGCAGATAAATAGATGCAGAGATGTGTGAGGAAATGGACCATCAGAAGGCCATGCATATAGGCTTGGAGAGAGGGACAGACAGGCGAGTGGGTGCGTGGATGATAGGCAGGCGGGAATCAGTGCTTATCTAAATGCTTTAGTCGAAAGCTCATTTACTGCTCTTCTCTCTTCCTTGTTTATCGCCCGCTTCCCCTCCACTCTTCTACATCCTTCAGTAAGTTTGCATTCTTCCACACTCTCCTCCGTTCCTTCTTTTCAACCGCTCTGCAAACGCCCTTTTCGCTCACGAGGACGTGCCTCATCCTCTAGAACCTTGGCCTCTTTCTCCTTCTCTTCTCTGATCCTAATGAGCTATACCACTGAGGAGGCGTCTTCACTACTGCTGCCGTCGTTACCTTCATCCCCAGTCCCACTGACTGATCTCCCAACTCTCTGACTGATCCACCGACTAATGAATCGAATCTCTGACCTACAATTGAAGTGCTTGATTGACTGAATAACTCGATGACACACTCATCCCTCTACTGCTTTGCTTTTGTTTAGACTGCCCCTCTGCTTGACTGATTGCCAATACAATGATTTTGTGTTATAATCTGCAGTTACTATAAAGTGCTGAAGGTAGGAAAGGAGAAGGTTGACCTGGTCCGAGGAAGAAGCGAGGCCACAGCACTGGTACTCCAATGCCCACCAATTTGGCACCCTTCTTTAACCCACCCGTCAATCAAGGTGGCGCACAACATTGCGGTCATAGGTGCAGTAATCCTCCCCCCATCCCTCCTTAGTTGTCTGGACATTCGGTGGCTGGCGCTGTTGACTCGTGGGTGTTGTTATTTCACCACCCACAAGTTTTGATGACTCATGCCGACACATTCTGCACATTTTAAACCCACTCCCAAGGCTAAGTAGCAGCACGTCACTCTCTAACAATTCATGATACACTCGACAGTGGACAAATTACTCTAAGACGCACCCTCATCTCTGCTTACAATCAACTGCAACCCAACAAAACAAAAACATTTCAATACGCGTTGAAGCAAAATATGCCGCAGATGTCACACAGCCACACAAATGAGCTACGGTCAAAAGTTCTTCAAGTCCCGATGGAACATCTCCATTACCACTGCACACACACCCACCACGGCGCCCGCAGTCTTTCCTTACCCCCAAGAAGGCAAAAGGAGACACAGATTTGGGGCAAAATGCACATCCATTTCATACACCGACAACCCACCCAGCGAAGGTACAAAAGTGGAGAAAATACGCGAACCCACCACACCAGCACCCGTCAATTAACAAACTACCGATGCATTACATAGCCCGCCTCTTCTCCTCCAGCGCCATCCTCCGTGTCTTCTTGCTAATTTTGTTGCATCTGCAGTCGCCTCCTCACCTCCCATGGCTGAAACACGCCTAAAAGCAAAAGTCACATCTCCGTCAACGTTACGACCTCAAGACCACGGCATCAAGAGAACAACTAAGACTTGGTGCGGCTACCAGTCTGAAATCTACTGCCGCATTAGGCAGCGGCAACGCTCAGTACCATCAACCGACAGATGGACGTCAAACACGCACACACAAATCGCAAAATTACACAATTTGATGAGGGAATGAACGGCATATTAGAATCTGTGCAGACGGGTGGAGCACAAAGTCACCGAGCATTTACCTTCTCTCCTACGAATTCAACGCACTTTGGCAATATGCCACCCCACTCACTGCAACACTCACACATGTGGACGTCATTAAAAACGCCTCCTTGAGTAAGTTGTGCATGCGTGAAAGCTTGTCGATTACTTGCGTCGAATGTCCTCAACATTAGCCAAACGATTATCAAGCATATAACAGCTCCACAGCCACCTCACAATGGCTTCACCCATTGTTAAAGGCGACAGAACATGAACACCTTATTTTGAACAAGCCGATGACAGCATCTAGTTAAACCTGTGCAACATACTGTCTCATGGGGAGGTACTTACCAGACTACCACTCGGCACTTGGTTCGGTCTCGCGCGCCACCAAAACACCGCATCCAGTCTTTCGCAAGCCGCGCTGCTTATGTCTTGTGTGGATTGATACTCCACACTGAGCCAGTAGTCCTCATTGTGCTATTTAAGAAGACTGAGAAAGTGTCAACGACGACGACGACGAGCTCAAGGGCGCTTCGTGCGGTCTCAGTGGACTCCCATGAATTGGCTTCTGCAGACGCATCCTCCCTTGCCAATACCACTGTCAGCAACGATGCATGCTGATAACAGGGTCACATAACCAACTTGAGAGCCTGATCAGCCAAATGCAAAAGTACTGTGCTGACAATTTTTGCGCCCAAAATTGGCACCTTGTACTGTGCACTGATGTCTCCATGCCTATTGCGAAATGCTCCATGAGATAAAATCACTCTTGCCATACTTTGAGCCCGCAACAACCTCAGCACCATGTAAATCCAAGTGACTGGTAGGTTTTTTCCACTGTTCCCAACAAATTGGGTCTCACCCGCCATAATCCCTCCTTATCGAAGCAACCCACTATCCAACCAACCGCCAGGACAGCTTCAACTGCTCCTCCTCGCAAATGTTCAGCGTAACGAACAGACGTGAAATAATGTTCTCTCTAGACAGCAAAAACCCATCCGAGTCCAATTTCTGATTCTTATTCAATAAAAAACTGCTACACGCGTTCCCACATACGCATATACGTGTGCACAACTATAAACGAGTAAGCTCCATGCATTACAAATACACAAACTAAGAAATAACATAAAATACTTTTGTGCACAATAAAAGAATAAATAAAGAGAAGAATGAAAAGGCACACACGTTGGAAAGAAAAACTTAAATCCAAGTTTACGGAAAGGGCCTAGACTAGATTCTAAAATAGCTCTGCATCACTCCTCCTCATTCCCATCCCCTCAGTAGTAACCCAATCACCATCTCAATTCACCAGCCCTCCTCACCGCGATAATAAGCTTGCCTTCCAGTTCAACACTAACCTCACACTCATTCATCGCGTCCGCTTAGCCTGCGGTCGTGCGACTATCCAGTGCTCAAGCCAAAAGAGGTGACACCTCTCACTATGCCATCAAATGCACCGGCATCGTCCATGACGAGACCCACACAGCGGGTAAAAGGAGACGGCCATTAAAATGGCGCAAAAGCCTTAAATTGCACATCATTCCACAGGCTCACCACACAATGCTTCACGACCATGGTAAGCTCGTAGCACCTGAGAAGCAAAAAAGCCAAAAATGACAAAGCCGATATGCGAACACAGTCACATTTAAGACCGCTACAATGTGAGGTCGACGCAGATCTCTGAGTAGCCACCCTCTTGCTTCTGAGTCTGCCTCAACACCAACTCACATCGGAAGTAAACCTACGATTAAGCAATTCCTGAGGCCCAACGCAACAAGTTCCGCAATGATACTATCAACACAGAACCGTGGTGCTGAAGTCAAGAAACAATCAGATTACGAAATATTCCTCATGCTCGATATAGTTCCTACCAATGCGCATGTTAGAGTCATGGAACTAACGCACCTATTACCCTACACGAAACACAAAGGGACCCACAGGCAAGTGGTAAAATGCAGGTTGCTACACGAGGAGTGCGCATCAAATCCATCACTACACAAGAACGTGGAGACCTATGAAATCCAACTCAATCTTACCTGGGGAATGCAATGAGCAATAGCGGCATCGAGATTCGCGTTCAGTGCTGCTAAGTAGTAACTCCACACTTAACAGACAATGTCGCACTAGAAACACGCATTCTTGCCAAATAAAAGAGCAACACCATCAAGTATACAAATTAAAGTCCAGTATTTGTCAAAATTTTCTAGTTTTGTATGAATAAAGTCCACTGCCGCTAAAATCCGAGCACACCCGCAATTAACAAACACTACACGAAAATGGAATTCCAGGTCGACCGCGCAAAAAAGGCATGGCATAACAAATAAACATGATTAAGTTTTATCTTTGCAGAGCAAAGTTAATGCTAAAAACTGCCTAATTTGTCTTTAGAATTAAAAACAGCAGTAAATACGATGCTGGAATTCAACAATGCTAAAAGGGTTACGGACACGTATTTATGCGCCATTGCATAAGAGTGGACGAAAATATAACAACTGAGAAACTGTTTTTTGAACGATGGTAAGTGTAAACTGTACTATAGTACTTTGTTTGTTGAAACTACCGGTTTCGGTCAAGGTCAGACAGGGGTGGCCGTACTGCCCTAGTTGCGTAGGCTGGCCTCTGGGCCATGCCAGCAGAATATTTCCCTCTGTCCATCGAATACATATATTCTACCCCAGCATTGGGCCTACTTTTGCCTTGGAGGGAGTTTTGGGACGCTGCATGTACAACGTAGATATAAAAGCAGCTTTCTCGGTAACAACCTATTGCGACCACGCGAGCAGTGCTTCTCCGTTGCTTCTTAAGTGCTTTGATTGGCAATTGAGTACGATGTGGTGGAAATTCAATATGGATGGGCAAACGAATGGCTTGCACGCAAGTAAATCATGCGACGGTGAAGCTGTGTAACACCGGGACTGGGCAAGTGTCAGTCTAGTATACAAGAATCAGGGACGAATTATTCGTTGCAAAACTGGTGAGTTCATTAAGAAGGATAGGCGAACAGATGTACATGTGCAAGATAAATGTGCTTTTAGTAGGTTTCAGATGGTAGAGTCTCGCCACCGTTTATATCCTTTATGATTGCCATCGTAAGGAAGGAGTAGGTGCGTCGGACGTTTGCTATGCTTAGTTGACTTGAAGGTCGATCGGACATGGTAGCTGTAGCTTCCCGTGGCCCCCTTAAAGGCAAAAGAAGGCAGAATACTAAAGCAGAATATATGCATTCAAGAGACAGGAGGAAGTGAGCTGCTGCCATGGCCTTAAAGCCAGCCTACACAGCTAGGGCAATATGGTCACCTCTGTGACCCTGATCAAAACCGGCAGTCCTAACAAACAAAGTATTACAGTAGCAGATGCAGTGACAACGTCAGCACGAACAAAGTTGGTGACTTTCAAAATCTCCAAGTGGAAGCAGAGACTGCCATTTTTGTTTCGCCCGCAAATAGCTGCTACGGTAACACCTATTAAAAATCGGAAAAGTGGTCAAAAATCTCACTAAGGTAGGCGAGACATTGATGCTTGGTTGTGAACAACCAAGCAGCTATCATCGTAAAGGCTGCTAGACCCTCTTTTGTTGTGCTGACTGCTTACAGACAGTACTGCTCAATAAACCAGACATCCTGAGCTTTCTGTGGTAGGCTGTAGATGGTCCAAGCTACAAAATCCAAAAACATCGGATGACAGCGATTGCAATCAGAGCTACTTTGGTGGGTTTTAAGCGCAATTCTGTCGGTGGCGCAATTATGTTAAATGAAACTCAGCGGAAGGTGATGTTGTGTTTCTTGAGCACGCCTAGTCTAGCAGACGCACTGTTCTGCATTAAAGACTGCCTTCTGTGGCTCCTTTTAGTATTGATTTTGAAAAGAAGACCAAAGTGCTTCGAGACACGTAGATCAAGGCAGAATCGTGTAGGATGAGGCTTCCCCACGAGAGCTAGCACGTTGGAGCGAACGTTTTGACACCGAGGGAAACGCTAATGTGCGGTAGTAGTTTTCAGGCCCTTAATTGGTTGCCGCATACGCAATTGATTGCTCAGTACAATGCATAAATTACTCACCTAGTCGTCGTGTTTACACTTTCCCAATGTCAAGGAATAGTTGTGTTCAGCTGCAACCGCAGTGGGCTACCACTGAGATGGAGGGTGACAAAACCTCTGCGATTTGGTAAGTGCGATTTGCCAAAAGGCAGATACTGCGATGGGTGCGTTCAAGACTCCCTTTCCTTGTGTTGACTTTGTTTACCGTCTGCCATTGATTTGCTATTGCACTGCGGATGGATTGACGGAGTCAAATGATTCCACTCCTAGAATCATTGCTACTGTACATGGGTCACTAATTTCAGCCACTTTCCTGAGGAACGAAACATGACAAAATGGCAGGCATTTCTGAATCCATTATCTGATTTCTGCATGGTAAATGCTGCAGCCAACGTTGCTGGCTAGGCCCTTCCAAGGTCTGGACCCAGTGGAAGCTATACATTGACAAGAGACTGGCAAAATCAAGCCAAATCAAACATAAATTTTACTAGTTACACGCAAAGATACTGGTATTTACTGTTTGCCATAATTTTGGACAACTGATGCATTTAACGCAAACATCCATTTGGGCAACGCTTTTTGGTTACTTTGGCAATCACGCAACTAAGTGTGGAAGGCACAAAGGCACAGCACTCTGAGCGAGACATTTTTATTAAATGCTCAATGTTCACGACCAAACTTCATCATTTAACTTTTCACCTATTGGCCATATTTGTCAGATTTCAGTGTTGAAGGACACTTCTCTAAACTCAGATGTGAGGCATTAGTCTAGCTGAGCGGCGAAGTCGAAACATTGTTCTACCATTTGCGTGCCCCTCGATTCACTCTGAATGATTTAACGCAGACGTAACGGAGAGGTTTCGATACTAGTACAGGTGATACACTCACAATCTCGGCACCTGCCATGCCTCGAAAAGACGGCAACAACTCACTTTCAAATGCATTTTCCTTATTTGACGAAAGGTAAAGCTGCAAATGTGGAAATTCAATTGACTTCAAAAGTGATTAAAGTAGAGGTAATCATCAATCAGTCCATTCACATTCGTAGTTGAGCCTTAAGTAAACTGTAGCACCATGGCTAACTAATAACGCAGCACTTAACGCGTGCGATTTGTTCTTTTGCTTTTGCTATCTGATTATAAGGCAGCAACAAATCGTCATCTGGAAGACCGTTGATGTTTGTGTCCCCTGAAGACAGCCGTCCTACGAGAGCCTTAGCAGTAAGTCGCCTACAATCAAAGTGGCTTCTCCTCGAAAGGGATGCTAGGAATGTGACCAAATGAACAGCACTCCAGGAGCTACTTGCTCCGAGGTGTGTTGAATAGCAGTTAGGAAAAGACACCTTGGCACACCATCGCCATCATCCACTAGGTTCCACTTCAGTCCATTAGTTTTAGTGACTGAAATATGACAGCTTCCACCTATGTCTTGCAGCACTTTAATCTTCTTTTCAACCTTCTCGACTGAAGACAGAAGGAGCATCTGTCGGGCTGAGTATGCGCATAAAGTATGCAGCATCAAGTTTGACAAAGTGCGATTTAACAGGTTGTGGCGAGAACAGACCTACGCGAAAGGCCAGCGAAGTATCCCTGAATGCAAACTGTCATTCGGCATTGCATGGTTCTGCGGCTCGGATCATTTTCAGCAAACACAGCAAGATCAGAATGTTTGGATAAGAAAGCGGATTTCGCAGCTTTTTGAGTTAAAGCGATTTAACTGTCCAAAACAAATAGCAGTACACCTCACCGACCTTTGTGTTGTGTTGACGACGTTTGTCCTCACATTTTATGACTGTTATCGTTACAGCCACAAGAGAGTGGAGACGAAGGCGTAGTCAGTGTCGACACCGTAACTGCTTCTGCTAGCGTACAAAGTCGGCTTTCAACTCAGTTGAAACTGACAAATTTAGAAGGTCTCTTGCCTTTTGTGTTGACAATCCTAGAATGAATTAGAGGTGGCAACAATTGAGTGCTCGATTTCATGCACCTGTTGACAGCACATTTATCTCCAGCGCATCCATCATTCCACCTGTTCTTCCCACTAAATCTGCTAAGTTGCAATGATACGTTGGCATCTGATTGTTGTTAATAACGCCTACACTTTCAGCTGTGGTACTACGCACCTCCTCCACCACGTGTATCACTTGTATATGCCACCTGCGCGACACTCTACACTGCAATTCTCAGCATCGCTCGCACCGTCAATCAAAGCCATTGTCAAGCGACAGAGAGTTTGTGGCACTTTTGATGTCATAGTAAAGTATTCAGGATAGAATAGTCGGGTGGCAGGGCACACGGCTTCTCGAAGCAATTTTCGAACAGCATGTGCATCGTCGGGGTAAGCAGCTTTCCAATGCACCGTCCAACTCTCACTAGCATGAATCGCAGCTCAGTTGTCTGCACTTTGCTGACGTTTCTTCAAATTGAAGATTCAACTCATAGGCGTCAAAATCTGGCAGACTCACTTATTAGTTGTTGCTAATTAAGGACCCGCAATAACGGTGTTCAAGGAGTAAACCGTAAGGACCTTACATACTAATGCCCTAGCAAAATATGCCAATCTGCATGTCATAGCATTACATCATTGCCTTCTGCTCATCCAATTTGTCTGACTGATGGCTTTATTATTTTTAAATTGGGTAATTGTTTCCGCATAAGCTAGCGCAATATGGCCAAACAAACAAAGTATTACAGTAACCTTTGAACTGGACTTTATTCATGCACAGTTGATGTCAGTGAATTCGAAACCATTGCCTCTTTCAAAGATCTTCGTTTGTTTGTGAGCACAAAGTGCGTGGCAGTGCGGTTGACAGGTAGAATATAACAAACCACCACCCACTTGCTAGCATCTGAATCGAAATAGGGATATTTCCAACCACGCTTACTCTGTGATCAAATATCCAATTTCCTTCATGACTATACTTCACTTGTCTGCCAGAGACCCGAGACTGGTAAGTGCA
Source organism: Taenia hydatigena (assembly GCA_036345935.2). Taxonomy (NCBI): domain Eukaryota; kingdom Metazoa; phylum Platyhelminthes; class Cestoda; order Cyclophyllidea; family Taeniidae; genus Taenia; species Taenia hydatigena. Next base: position 2,465,529 of record JADWOT020000005.1, read on the forward strand.
ATGCGCTGTGGAAGGCCTATTCGATCAGCAGGAAAGTGTTCGCCTATTGATTTTAAAGGAATACAACCCGCAAGTCAAGTATATTTTGAGAAGAAAATAGGCCAACAACTTCTCACTCGCCTTTGATGGTCTAGTGACTTTAACGTGCATCTCGTTGCTGACTCATTCGCGCTATTCGATTAATCGATCAGAGCATTTGTCTTGAAGTCGTTGCGTATTGGTTAACTGGTCAAGCGATCGATACGATGTAGGACACTCGCGCGCACAAGCTCAGTTTTCGGCAGTTCATCGTCCGGCCAGGCGGCAAGTAAAAGCTTCCCCAAAGCCCAACTTTCCTCCTCTTTTTGACGGATCACTTGTTCCTACCTGCATTATGGGCGAGTCCATCGTTACCACAACGAAAGCATTTGCGAATTTCACCCAAACTGCAAATGAAGTTGCTCAACATGCTGCGCAGTAAAAGTGATCAACTGTCGAGCTTCAATTCATCTTTTATGCATAGCTTTTTGTAAATGTATAGCCAGTCTCACTCAGTTACTTGGAGCTTACTCCAACGTTTGCAAGTTTCTGCATCAGGATGAGCGAAAGTTGGCTTTGTATCCCCTCATTTTCCTCTAAGTTTCTTCCTTCTCCTTCTCACTTAACATTCTACTCTTCGTACACCTTTAAATGCGCAACCACTAGTGTTCGCATTCATTGGAAGAGTTTGCGGTCCCTCCACTCTCCTCTTTAATGTGAACCAGCGCTTTATCCAGGCACAGATTTAAAAAGATAACCAAGAACATAAGTTTGTCCATTGCTTCAAAATCCTCGGAGGTGAGTCGCCGATTCCTTTTCCTACTTGTACCTACGTCACATTTACGCGTCTGTACAATACTTTTACGAGCACGAATCCATCAGTTTACATATTGCAGTACAACTGCTTGCACTGTAGTCAACGAACACAAAGTCTGGCTATAGCAGATTAGGCTTGACTAGACTACGCTATCACTTCTTTCACCAACTGTAAATGAACAGGAGGACAGTGAGGTCAACTGAGACCTTTCCATTTTGTCTCTCATACATTTAGAAACAAGATGCACATGTAAAACTACTTGACACAGAGGCCGCAGCGGGGACAGAAAATTTCCTCCGCCTGCAACAAGGTCTAGCTCAGCGTCACTTCTTTAAACGTCTCATTCTTCAAGTGCTATTTTTTCCACTCTTCTATAGCACTGTCACTTACACCAGGCATCATCGCGGCACATTAGGTCCAATTTCTTTAGTCCATTTAAAAAAAAACCAGTAGGCAGGTGTTGTCGCGCGCGCTCACCTTGATTTATTGCACTCTGGCGGGGTCAGACCCCATTCGAACTCTGCGTCTTACTTACTTGTTTTCACTTTGACACTCTCCAAAGCAAATTTTTTCGCTTGAAGCTCTTTCTTCACCTCTTACTTCTATTTTCCACACTGTAATTTTATAGAGCTCTGCACACCCTTCATCGACCCCATTTACTTCCGTCATTCACTTGCCACAGATTTGACTGACCACATACTAGACTACACTACACTTTCCAGATGACCGTATCGTATGTCTCATTGCTAATCGCCCCATTTCATGCCAGTTTACACGTCTCCCACTTAATTCCACCATTTCAACCTAGTACAGACCTCACTTATGTGGTCTCTACTCTTATTTGACTGTCGAGAGTGACCATAAAAATACCGATTTGTTCTTGGTTTGCAAATCGCAGTTTGGACAAACTTTTGCTTGTCGCATTGCTTATGTCCACTCTTTTGTCCTTCAATCGGTCTATGTGACTAACCCATCACAAAACTTGCGAGAATGAGCAAATTTTTTGCTAATCATTAGTGGAAAATTCATTCACTGTGCCTTCGTGTGTTCATGTAGTTCTATATAAATACACATTGCAAAGGCTAAGGAATGAGGGGATAATGTACGGGGAGCTGAGACAATTGCGTAATCGGTTGTCTGTCTGACTGGTGACAAATTTCCCTCACTTCTGCAAATCGGTAAAATTGCTCCATTGCAACGGTAGCTTCTGCTTGGTCAGTTTGATTTATTTGGTAGGCCTTCTCTTTTCAAGCTGAATCATTAAAAGAGAACATTCTGATTCCTTGACAAGGCAAAATTGACTGTTTCCTTGAATAAAAGCGAACTCTTTATAGTGCAGTTGATGTGGACAAGCCGCCATGTGCATTCGCAACGGCAACATGCAACCCCTGTGAGCGATCATTCAAATATCAAAAAATCGAAAATTGTCTTTACCACAACTCGGCTGATTGCGCAGTTAGCCACTCAGTCGGTCATCTATCCAACCAACTGTCACTAAGCAAGTAATTGTGATTCATTGCGTCCTCTGTAGAATTTGTGTTTGTATTGGTAATTGGAAGCAGACTTCAATGCTGTTAAGGTGTAATGCAAGAAAAGTTGTTGGCAACTCATCCGCAAATATCACTAGTGAGTGAACAACTGTGAATCCTTGGTAAGTCTATCTAATCCTCCACCTGTGTAAATCGTCAAAACTGCTTCAAAGATTGCTTTAATTGAACTCTACATGGATGTGCCAACTTTGAGTGTGCGATGTGGTCTTTCTTTTGTCTGCTCAATCCACATTACACATAACAAGCGGATTAGCTGATGGCATCACAGGCGTGAAGCTCTTCTATAGCTAGAAATGCAACTAAAACCAAATGCCCTTTAAAGTTTAGCGACTGTTTTCGTTAATCGAATGCCATTACCATTAGCAATAAACGAAAATGCACTACAAAGCTCAACCATTGTGACAGTGACAGGACGTGAATGTACCACCCAAGATGCAAAACTTTACTTCCCCTCCTTTCCTGATTAATTGCTCTTCCTTAATCACAAGCAAGCTATTTCTGGTTAAATCTAGTTAGTTTTCGTGCTCTGAATTGCTAGAAGCCGCAATTCGTTGCGTTCGTGTCATTGCAGCTATGCAGTCAGAATAGGGAACTTCACACTACCAGCATTTATTGCTTTTCTTGATTTTGATTTGTTGGTTTTTATGTCTGCCGAGCAGACAAGTCTAGGCCCAGTCACAGTTACTTGCCATTTACGATGTCTTAAATGCAGCTGTAGCTGTGATCGAGATGGCGTCATCCAGAAACTTTAATGCAGCCATGCATAGATGGAGTTGAATTTACTAAAGGTTTTGAGGACTTTGGGGAATTTAGGCTTTCAGGTGTGAAGTACGCCTTAATTGGCAAAAGACGGAATGGCGAGCTTTTGCTACAGTTTATATTGCATTTTAAATCCAACTGCCGAGTGTTTTGCTTGATATTCTGGAGCCAGGGAACCGCCTGCAAGGAGGCATTGGGAAGAGTTTGTAATGAGGTGGAGGTGATGAAGTAGAATTTAGCACGATTTAATAACTGCAACATAGCGCCACTATTCTGACCTCATTAATCAAATGTGGTCCAGTCCGAATCACTCTTTACCAGGTTTTGATTAATCTGTTGTTATTCGACAGTTTGGTTGGCCAGTGAGTCGGTGGGTGGTAATCCGACCCGTTAGCTGGCGTACTACTCATCAACCCTATGCCTGCAAGGCGCTAGTTTCCTTCCGTACTGTCACAAAGAGCGCTCCCATCCTGCGAAAATGTACGGATCGCTGTGAATATCACCTTGACTAAAACACCTTCATTCCATTCCTCCCCATCAAAATGGCATGACGCAGCGCCCAAAGCCTTGAAGTGGCATAGCTACCTTGGCCTCGCATAAAAGACTTAGCGTAGCAAATCTTAGCTCAGCTTTGTTAAGCCTGACACTTGATGGCGGTCCAGACATCAGCTACCTCTTCAACCATCAGTGAGCCAGTGCTCTCTACTTCACCCTCTCCTCTTCTATGCCTGCCCCGCCTTTGTCCTTTACCAAGGCCCATGTAGGACCAGTCAAACAATTCCAGCCAGCTCTCAGGCACAGCCTGGGCTGCATCGATGCTCACCTTGCAACGTTTGCAAGACAAGAATCAAATAACCTTGCCGCTGTAACCATAACTTCCTTCACGCTGCATCTCACCACCATGCCTACCCCACCATCTGCTGCTTCACCTCCCTGCTTAATGTGTCAAGAGTTGGCAAGGATACCCACACATTCACCATTGTAGCACATTGGCTACACTGCATTAGTTTTGCTGGACCCCTCCTGTCATCAAGCATCCCTTTGTCTCTAGCAGTCCACATCCTCTACTAATTAGCCCATCGGCAATATCGCTCTCCAAAAGCACACCTGCGCTGTCGAGCGCACTCATCAGTGCCACTTGACGCCGCACCGCGAAAACGATACTAGACGAGCAATCAAGAAAAATTGTTTAAGGGTCGGTAAATAATACGGAAGTTGATCAACTATCCAGATTACATGAGCACACTGCTAAGAAGTTTTCCACCTCCAAACTCCCTTCAATGCAGGCCTTTTGAACATATTTGTCTGTTTCATTATCATTTGCATTTGTTTTCTTTGATCGGAAATTCGGGATGAAATCATTGCATTGTCAATATTTTTTAGCATTTAATGCAACTTTGTAATTTTGCGGCGAATCGGTGCACATGGAAGATGACGCCATGAAGTGTTTGACCTAGGCTGGTGAGAATGGGGGTCCCGTTAGCTGAGTGAGCACTCGAATCAAGCCTCACTCTCTTGTTATATTTCCACCAGTGATGAGTTGTCAACCTTTCCAGGGAAGAAATACTGATTGGTGCGTTGTTTCTTTGTCTTACTAAATCAAGGCCGAGCCAGAACATTCTCACTTTTATCTGCCATGCTCTGAATCGCATTGAGAGAGAAAGCTTGTCCATTTTGTGCCTTTAGCGCTCTGTTGAAATGTGTCGGTTGTCAATCAAATTCATGTATTTAATAAATGTAAAAGAATTAAGTACTATCAGCCTAAGAAAAGTGTGAAGTTGCAAGTAATTCGTTTAGCTTCAGCATCTCGGGTCTAAGGGTGCTGTGCTTGCGATGAGTTTCAATTGCGACTTCTGCCTAATTCCCCATCGTCTTTACCATGCCCGACAAGCAACTTCTTCGCATGAATTAATTTCAACGCGTTTCGTATGACGAAAGAGGTTTTGAGTAATCACTCACTCATCTACCATGCCATAGAGACCCGGAAAAAAAAGTGATTTTGACCAGATATTGCTAGAATGATGACAAAACTACTAGTTCAAATAAAACTGACGAATTCTCATTGGTTATCTTGCATGGAACTGTTTTGAATTGAACGAATTTGACACGGATTTTATTAACTCAGCCACCTATACACTATTCGCGCATCCATTTGTCCTTTTTCCACACCGCATCTACCTGATACAAACGATGCTGCCGGCTTTGAACATCCTGCCTTAAAACGCATTAATTTGTTCGCCTGGATAATCGTCTGACAAACTATACCCAAAATGGTCATTAGGAGTCTAATCCTACCATCTCTTTGCCTTCCAACCTTCGTGCTTGTCTACATTTATGCAGGATGGCAAGTATCAAGCTTGCATGTTTGCATCTCGCCATCGCCCTTCTCACGTCCTCTGAGAGAATCTGGTCTTGGTGTATTTATGCCTCCTTAGCTCGCCTTAGCTTAGCCCAGCATAGCACACCCGACCCAAAAAATTGCCGTATTATCAGCCTACGGTAAACCGACGCTCTCTACCGCCACACTCGCCTTTGCCTTCCATCAAGGTCCTTGTAAGACCAGTCAAACACCGATAAAGACCACACAAATTTGTGCAATCTCAGCATTCTTCACTCCACTCCTCCCCGCCACACTCCTCCACACCATCGCCTTTACGCCCTTGCCCAATGCCTCAAGGCGCAACAGAGGTACCTACCCATTCCCCATCGCAACACATCGCCCACACACAACGTCTGCACCATCCCCTCATTGCTATCGAATCTCTTCCCATAAATGGTAGCTCATATCCGCAAATAAGCAGTCCACCAGTAGTGTCGCTCGCTAAAATTACGCTTACTCTATCCAACTTGCCCAAGTGTGCTTTCGTAAGTGCTACAAGGTTGGGATTGATTAGTGGCAGCCAGCACAACCTTAATTTCATTTACGCGGTCCCTCACTGCCTTGCTCTCCCTACCTCCACCATCTTACACATTCTGTTGCTCCAATCGTGGGGACGCGGTAGAGGCACCAGCGCGTACATCACTGCAGCACATTGCCTACAAAATACCACCTTCACCTTTCACTTTATTGCAAACAACCCTCTCCCATTGTCTAGGAGCTCATGTGATCTGCTAACCAGTCCATCAGTAGTATTACTCTCCAATATTACGCATGCACCGCAGTGCTTTCGCCGGCGCCGCTTGGCGCCACGACGTTGTAACTATACCAAGTGAGTAATCAAGCAACCCCTTGTAATGAAACCGCAAAGGATGAGAAGGTCGATCGACCATCCAGACCACATGATTACATTTTTAGTGATTTCTCAATCTGGCAGCTTTTCATTTCCAAACTTTCTGTGCGTAGATTTTCAGGCACGCCCAGGCATTTGTAAACCCCTTCATCGGGGACCACATTCATAATTCAGCCCACCTAGACAGAACCCAATGCAAGGAAACCTCATCCTTCGGCCAAGTCTGGGCCAAAGTTACATTTGAAGGCATTGTATAGGCATGACAAGGGCAGAGATAAGCAGCACAAGTGACGCTGGCATTCTTCTATAGCACATATTGCAGACGTTGAAACGCGAAACATTAAAGATAATGCTAAAATATAAAGAAACTCAGCACAAGGTGCCCATCGTGGATCGGACGACGACCTCAACCCCTACTAGCCTTCACTCGAGGAGTTCGCTCACATAAATCAACCATTACAGGCGGTCACGTGGACTAGAAACGACCATGACACAGAAAACAAATGCAAAAAGTTTAATTCTATGAACAGCAGGGCTCGTTATTAGCAGCTCAAACAGGTTTACGTGTACTAACCTCTTTGTTAGGCGAACTTTTACCCCACCAAATCAATGCATACATATTTCAACGATGGGAGGAAATTGAAGCCTACCAAGGTTGATCCTTCAGATGTGCATTTTGCACTGATCATTACCAATTTCATGTGGAAAAATAACCAGAGACCCCTAAGCTTCCCAACACCCGCCCAATGGTTCCATCTCCTTCCCCGCCAAATACAAAGAAACCAAGACTGAGGCAAACAAATTCTAATCTGATTAGTCGCAGACAAATCGCACAAACGCGTCTATATGGAAGCCAAAAGAAGAGAGCACTCCACCGAGCCTTGTCCTCAAAGGCACAGCAGTGAGTCCAGCGAGACCTGCAGCTTTAAGCGTCAGAAAGCACTAACAAGAGGTCTCCAACCCTTCCTAGCATCTCTGTGTAATTTCGTACGAATTAAACCGCAGGGTGACTGTGGTGGTGTCCCTGGCAGAGCATCCGTTCTAAACACCGCTCCCACCCTCTCCGATGATAATGCCCCAGCTGAACTTCTGTCACCTCCTCTTTTTTTTCTCGCAATGCCTCTCTCCATCCCCTCGACGTCCACGATCGACACAGTGATCTGAATCACTACTGCCGCCCTGAAAATGACCAAGAAATTGGATGACATATCGATTTAAAATTCCCAACAACAAAATCCACTCGCACAGCCAATGAGAGATTGACAAATACATCGCGACAGTGGTTGTAGAACAAAGGGAAGTAACGGGGCAGTTCGTCTGCTTTAACAACAAATTCGTTCAGCGTCATCACATTCTACACAGGTTGCAAAGGTATTTGCATAACTTTGGTTCATTCCACAGAACACATACACTTACACCCTAAAGCACTGAGCACGCGTAAAAACACGGACTACTACGTGGGGCACCATTGGAATTAACATTGGTTCCGACTGTTTTCCATATTCTGAATTTAAATCGGGAACAGGTATAAGTAGAATAAAGCACAATTACCCACCACAAAAACGACACCGAGTAACGTACCCCGGCAGGTTATTGAAAACAGCATGGAAATCCTATTCGAATGCAAGAAGACAACAACGAAAATGTGGGCCCAAGACAAATACAAAGTGATTCTGACTCAAGCCAGTTCCACCCAAATTCTCGCCCTATTGCCTGATTGTTTGTTCGTTTATAAACAAGATGACATTAGCAGAAACAACCAACAAAGTCGCTTCATAGTCCCCTAAATCTAAGTATGCCACAAATAACGTGTAAATTTTAAAAAGACATCCCTCGAAAATGCAGAACAATGAGAAGTAGAACAGGGGTAACTTTGCAATCAAAAGTTTAACCTGAATATGCTTACTTTACGCCCCATGCATAGTGTCTGCAATACAGTTCCAACTTGGGAAGGATAAAATTTATGCTTCACTACTGATATTTATGCATGTCATGACGCAGATTACTGTACCTTACTTACCAACACGCAGTAACCTCAGTTTGGAAGCAATAGCTCCAGAATACTAACACAAACACTCTACCAACTGGTCTTGGCCACAAATGCTTAAAAGCACATGCACGCACACCAAACCCTGCCAAACACCACCCTTCTCGGTTAGGCTGGAACAATAATGCAAGCAACAGGCCAATGCAAGCCAGTTATTCCTTTAAACGGTCAACGAAAACAGGAGGCATGGCCTGTGGCAAAAATGCGCAAGATCAGTCAATGGCATGATTCGATGATAATGACCACAAAACCAGTCATGCCGAAACCTGGCGTACATATGACGCACCTAAACAACTAGCACTAACAGTGGCAGCAGTGGAACGCCATTCGTTCAAGGTCTACATGAACAAGTGGACCACATAGGAAATAGGAAAGTAAAGAGCAACACAGTCTGCGGCAGATGAAAAGGGCTACACTTTACGGTGGGGATGCACATTTCACCATAGTAGATAGATGACAAATGAATTGCATCATTTGGGGCTTTCCAATGTCAGCCAACGTACTCTTATGTGGGCTTGCAAATTAGCAAGTCTCTTCCTCCACGCACCCACGTCCTTCATTCGCACTGACATTTGGTCCTCTCTGTCACGAACACAGGGATTGAAGTATCGCAGCGCACTTCGCAGGCCTAGCAGTCCCAGTGAAGGTTCGTCAGCGACCGCCAATCAATAAAACGCCCTGACCAACAGTAAAGTCTTGGCGAGGTTCGTGTCCTTCAAAAAATTTGCCGACAATAAGGCTGGTATACCTCTTCGCGTGGTTGTTCGTCTCCATTTTGAGTGTCAGAGTTCCAAGTGCCAGTTTCAGAAATCACTGACAAGAAAAACATACTCACATCCGTCAAAACGAAGGAAATGTAGAGAAACAATCGCCAATATGGTGAAGTCCTACGACAACTCTACCTATCAAATGGACAGGCCGACACTTGATCTAAAGGCGACGTAGGCTGCATGTTAACGAATCCTTCGCAGCAAAATCTTTACCACCCCGACTTGGATTTGTTTGGGTTGCACCTGCTGAAATGGCGGAAGACATGACGTAGTTCATTAATGAACGGGAGCATGCTCAAATCTCTTTCCGTTTCCAATAAGCACGGGTTGCTATACCAAAATGGAGACTAAAGAAACTTTGTTAACCCAACATGGACAACACAATTTCATTCCGGACAGAAAAGAAGTACGAGCGAATTTCCTGACGCAACATGCACACAGAGCCCATTGGGAAACGAAAACATCAAAACGACCCACAGACCAGATGCCATTCTTACCTGAGAAAGGCACTGAGGACTAACGAGATTCAACTTCAAATTATTTGTTACTAGGTAATCCCTTGGACAGTTTAGCTCCTTTTGACAATCAAGACTCACCTGAGATAAATCCAACCGTTATTATGACAGCCCACGTCCACCATACCGACAGACAATGTACTAAAGGCAGTAACCTTGTAACCGATAGAACCAACAACATATTTTCGATTGGAAAGTGGTTAATTCTAAAGAAAAGGCAACAACAACGACAACTCATATTTCGTCTTGTAGCACTGAAGATATTTTTTGCGTTAAGTGTCCATTGAAGGATGGCGTAAATCCTTCATTAGTGGTTTCGTATGCACACATTGGAGAAGTGGACTTGGCTCTGAGCATCCCCTCCCATCTTTGCTGCATAACACCACCAGTCTCCACCCATGGGCTGCAATTCATGCATTATAGGCTTGCCGGTGCGAATTCAAACTGTCGTAGAGCAGACTTTAATGGTACGCGTACGACGTTTTGGTAAGACGGTCATTAAGTAGATTCGTTAAGTGAAGAGAGGGTGAGAGTGATTTTCACATGCCGAAGGGTCCGCCCACCCTACTACTGACGGTTGGACCGACACGCTTGCAGTTCGCTCATATTCTTCAATGAACAAGACCGAGTCAAATGTCACTGTTACAACAGGCTGAATAAAATGGCATTGAAGGCAACAACAAAGTTAGCCATTAAGCAATCCTGTTAGTCTGTACAATCTAACCCATGACTGCGCTATAATGCAAGCTCTCATCCGCTTGTTTGGTGGCCCCCTTTAACTCATTCTTCAAATAGTAGCAAAGCACAACAATCGTCGATTCGGTGAATTCGTTTCAATTTGTACCCGCGTCTTGTGCCATTTGACCCACTCTTGTGAGGCTGTGCGAAGCTACCTTGCCAAAATATCTTATCGCAAGAAATCTGTACGGACTACCACAATCGTGCCTAGTGTAAAACGTACGGAATGTGCATCTACCGTCTTAGCTCGCTCTCCATTTTGGTCAAGGGTGAGTGCAACCCCAGAACTCTCTACCCAACATGTCTGTATTTCGTTCTCGCCTTTCTCCCTCATTTCATACTTCCCTTGTTTTATACATACCTGGCCAAATGTTGGCTTGATTTTTCGTGATCATCTACGATTCCATCACTTTATCTCTCTACATACTGCGCGCAGTCAATAAAATGGAACAAGCTCCTTTCTTCCTTTATTCGTGCATCCATCCACCTATTCAGTGAATGCTTTGCAACTAATTCAGTAACATTCGCTCAAGAATATTTGTTGAAGTCGTAGATCCCTCTATAGTCGCCGCATTCTTCAGTGTGCGACTGAGGCTGTTCTGTTGTTGGATGCTTAGAAGCCACCTCAATGGCAAACTTGCGACGTTACAAGGAGCTGCACTTACAGAGGGTCAGCTTTGGCCACTCGATCATCCATCTGCCTTCCGCCATTTCACATACCTTTGCCGCATTCACTGATGATTTGCCCATGCACTCCGGAGCAGTCTCTTCACCCAACCCTCCACCGCACAAGGGAGTCAACGCCCTTTCCCAATCATCGTTGAGAGTCGGCTGTCAATTCTGCGTACAAGATACATCACGATCTCTAGTCCACCTACATTTGGTGCATTCACCTCTCAACCTGCCAGCTATGGAACCTCAGGCTAGTTCTCCCCAACCCAATCCACTTATTCAGCCTCAGGTTCAAATTACCCGTAGTGATTTAATTAAGAAACTTTCTTGTTTCCCGAATAGAAGCGTCATGGAGGCCCATTCATTTGCTTGAGTGCACATGGAGTGACCAAGATCAGCTGTGGCACGCGTCAGTCTACGGACTTCCATTCCTAGCCACCACTTCTAACATTCTACATTTCCGGATATATCTCGGATGGATGAATTTTGCGACTAGAGTTCGGGCCAGATTATCACCTTCAATAGTACTCATGTGAGGAGCTAGACTACAGTGGAAGACACGTGTAGTCCCTGGCAGTCGACCTATGCATCACAGATCTACTTTGCTGATACTAAACGAGAAGACGGACAACAAACGCATTTCTCGTTAAATAGCATACAGTGCTGTGGTTTCTGGTCAATTCAGCAATGGCGTACAATGCATGAATGCCAAAGGTGATGGAACGTTGAACAGCAGCTCATCCACTAGTGATGGTTCTCAATCACGACGTCGAGGCACTCATTTCTTCAAACGACTGAGTGCTGCACAACCCGTGTTCGAGATGAACAAGCGGTACGTCTTCAGAACAAAACTGTGGACAGCTTTTATCTCAGTGGCAGATCGTTTGCGCTTAAACTCGTCCCAATTGGGTCATTGAACAAATAAAGTTATCCAACCTCCCTATTCAGCATTTCTTGCACGCCCGTCACAAAAGCTACTGTTCATTTAAACCACTCGGCTCCCACTGCAGCTTTGCTTAGGTTGACTTGATTAGAATCCCTTACTCCCAAGAACCCACTTCAAGGCATTGCTGAATCCATACGAAGTTGTCTACTTTCTAAGGATTAGTGAGCGATGCCGCCTCAAACCCAACGTTCAAGTGGTGGAGCCTCTCTGTGTTCCTGTGATGCCATCACTGCAAGTAATGGTTTCAGCCCACTCAACAGAACAAGGCAATTGTGTAGGAAATGGAGCGATTGGTGTAGAGGTAACGACTGTGACGGAGACGGACTGCCTACTGTTTCTGAGGACAGAACGTGCTACTACATCAGGTGTCTGCTCGTCTTTTTCTCGGAGAGAAAGCATTATTGAAAGCCTTGCTGGAGTTTTACTATGCTTCATAGAGAAAAAGATAAATGAAACTGCGGACCAAGCCAAAAAGAACTACGACAAGTTCTCAATAAGCTTAACTAAAATAAGGCCATCCTTAGGACTTTCTAGGCTAGCAAAGATGTTAGGCATTTGGGTTGCATTTTGCTGCAAGAGTCATTTTAACTGCATTTAGCTGCCAATATTATAAAAAAAGCAATTTTTGAATGTTTCACACTTCAGCATGTAAAAATTGCACTAGAGCAGTCAAGCGCGTACAAGACAGTGGTCCGCTCCTAGATCACATGGCTGATGTACACGCTCCAACGCGTCGGCCGATGGTGCTGCATGAGGCCACGTTGGCCCAGACACACGCTCACCTAATGACCTCTACGCCTTCACATTATCCCACATTATCTAAT
>JADWOT020000005.1:2478514-2531925 GCA_036345935.2 Taenia hydatigena
CAAAGCAAAGAGACACAAAAGTTTGCTTTTTAACGCACTGATCTTTAAACGTGGGCAGTTTAATGGCTCACGAAGGTGGAACATGAATTTGACTGCCTGAAGTGATGACACCCAATGAAATGGTGGAAAAGTGTTCCTTAAAATCCACGTCAGAACCATTGATGGTAGACTGGGAGTTCACAACGGATTGTGCAGGGGTCGAGAAGTAATAATCAGCAGGGTTTGATGGGTGGTGGGATGAGGTTTAAGAAACTAGAGCAGACCAAGGCAAGGGAGGCAGACGGTGGCTCGCCGAGAACCGAAAACATGTAGAAAAGCCCAAGTAGTGTCCGGCGCTCCCTCAGCCATCGTAATGGCCATTGATTCCCATTTTTGAAGATCTGCAGTTCTTTCGCCAATTCACCTTATCGCAAGAAATCTGTACGGACTACCACAATCGTGCCCAGTGTAAAGCGTAAAGGGCTGTGCACCTACCGTCTTAGTTCACCCTCCATTTTAATCAAGGCTGAGTGAAATCCCAGAACTCTCTACCCAAGCTGTCTATATTTCGTTCTCTCCGTTCTCCCTCACTTCATTCTTCGCTTGTTTCATACACACCTGGCCAAACGTTGGCTTAATATTTCGTGATCATCAACGATTCCATCACTTCATCTCTCCACATACTGCGCGCAGTCAGTAAAATAGAGCAAGCTCCTTTCTTCCTTTCATCCGTGCATCCATCCACTCATTCAATGAAAGATTTGCAACTAATTCAGTAACATTCGGTCCAGAATAATTGTTGAAGTCGTAGACCCCTCTGTAGTCGCCACATTCATCAGTGTGCGATTGAGGCTGTTCTGTTGCCGGACGCTTGAAGACACCTCAATGGCAAACTTGCGGCGTCACAAAGAGCTGCACTTACAGAGGGTCAGCTTTGGCCACTCGATCATCCATCTGCCTTCCACTATTTTTAATACTACTGCCGCATTCACTGATGATTTGCCCATGCACTTCGGAGCAGTCTCTTCACGCAACCTTCCACCGCACAAAGAAGTCGACGACCTTTCCTAATCATCGTTCAGATTCGGTTGTCAATTCTGCGTACACAATGCATCACGATCTCTAATTTACCTACATTTGGTGCATTTACCACTCAACCTGCTAAATATGGAACCTCAGGCAAATTCTCCCTAACCCGATCCACTTATTCAGCCTCAGGTTCAGATGACTCGCAGTGATTTGATTATGAAAATTTCTTGTTTCCAAATCGAAGTATCGTGGAGGCTCATTCATTTGCTTGAGTGCACATGGAGTGGCCAAGGTCGTTAGTGGCATGCGTCAGTCCACAGAATTCCATTCCTAGCCACCATTCCTAACATTCTACATTTCCGGATATACCTCGAGTGGCTGAATTTTGCGACTAGAGTTCGGGCCAGATTATCACCTTCAATAGTACACGCACGAGGAGCTAGACTACTGTGGAAGACATGTCTAGTCATTGGCAGTCGACCTGTGCATCACAGATCTGCTCTGCTGACACTAAACGAGAAGACGGACGACAAGTGCATTTCCCGTTAAATAGCATACAGTGCTGTGGTTTCTGGTCAATTCAACGATGGCGTACAATGCATGAATTCCAAAGGTGATGGAACGATGGATAGCAGCTCATCTGTCGGTGATGGCACTGACCGTGATGGTTCTCAATCACAACGTCGAGGCACTCATTCCTTCAAACGACTGAGTGTTGCAGAACCCGTGCTCGAAATGAACAAGTGGTACGTCTTCGAACAAAACTGTGGACAGTTTTATCGTAGTGTCAGAGCGTTTGTGCTTAACCTCACCCCAATTGGGTCACTGAACAAATGAAGTCATCCAACCTCCTTATTCAGCATTTCTTACACGCCCATCACAAAAGCTACTGTCCAGTTAAACCACTCGGCTCCCGCTGCAGCTTTCTTTAGGTTGACTTGATTAGAATCCCTTACTCCCAAGAATCCACTTCAGGGCATTGCTGAATCCACACGAAGTTGTCTACTTTCTAAGGACCAGTGAGCGATGACACCTGAAAACCCATCGTTCAAGTGGCAGAACCTCTCTGTGGCCCTGTGATGCCATCACTCCAAGTAATGATTTCAACCCACCCAACAGAACAAGGCAATTGCGTAGGGGAAAGGGCAATTTGTGTGGAGGTAACGACTGAGACGGAGAGGGGCTGCCTACTGTTGCTGAGGACAGGAATTGCTACTTCACCAGGTGCTTGCTCGTCTTTTCCTCGGAGAGAAAGCATTATTTACAGCCTTGCTGGAGTTTTACTATGCTTCATAGAGAAAAAGATAAGGCAAGTTGTGGAATAAGCGAAAAGGACTACGACAAGGCTTCATATGCCTATCTAAAATGAGGCCATCCTTAGGACTTTTTAGACTAGCAAAGATGTTAGGCATTTGGGTTACATTTAGCTGCAAGTGTCATTTTAACTGCATTTAGCTGCCAATATTATAAAAAAGTAGTATCTGAGTGTTTCACGCTTCAGCATAAAAAGGTTGCACTAGAGCAGTCAAGCGTGCACAAGACAGTGGCCCGCTCCTAGATCACATGGCTGATGCACACGCTCCAACGCGTCAGCCGATGGTGCACGAGTCCACGTTAGTCCAGACACAGGCTCACCTAATGACCTCTACGCCTTCACATTATCCCACATTATCTAATTCTTTCAGCCTCTTCGTTTCTCCTTTGTCTTAGGCTGGATGCAGAGTTGGATGCTGACTTGTGTTATCCATTCGCCGCCTACTCACATGAGTTTGAGTTGCCGTCTGCTCGTATTGGTGACTTGTGTGAGGCTACTTCAGTTTTGCTTGCCTGCAAACTCATCTAAGATGGGGAATCCAACAGGTTCCTAAAAGACTCATAAACGTGGTCACATGGGTTTATAGTGACGTTGCAATAAACTGCAGCTTCATGGAAGAACAGACTACCTACCTTCCCGCAGAAGGTCTTAGAGGCCATCGGGACGGCCTGAAAACCATGACTAGAAGCGAAAGTACAGCCTGCGGAGAGTAATGAAGGGCTGACTACTACGCAGCCTCTTTTACTCCATTAAGGCGTAGTCTCTTGGTGATGCACTATCGGCGCATGAGGTTTTCATGCCACCAAAGTGGTTATGTAGGTGTGAAATTTCACCCAGCAAAGAATATGCCGCCCCATAGCATGGTAACGACAAGATGACGGTTTGTGGCTGAATGGCCATGCACCTTCGCTGAACGCTGAGTTATTTCCAACGATGACAACCCACGCCTCAATCCATCATTCAGTAATGGGTGCAACTGCGACTGCAACGCACAATCGAATGGCGTCTCCATAACTGGTGGCAGATAGTTATCCTCCTTTCCAGTCACTTCCATAACTCAGCTCATTGAAAAGTCATTGCTACCGCCGCTGTTGTGCACAAGTAACCACAATTTTGATAAAATGTTTCATTCTGCTTGTCGCCACAGCTAATTGCAGGCAGTAGCTGCATTTATTAGAGGGGAAATTGGTCCATTTTGGGCGTTTAATTAAAGTCCGATCCACGATTGGAAGGTGACCCGTGCTTGTTGGTCACAGCTACAACTCGATCATCTCCTACCATGGAATCAGCTACAGGCAGTGCAACAAATTTATCCACTATGCAGCACCAGGTGCTTGTTGACGGGTGGGCCTCCAGGCATTAAATTAGCGCGTCCTAATTCGAACGAATGTCGAAGAAGCATCCGTTGAATGGATCTACCATCAACTCTCGATGCCTACGCCAAAGATTCGGCGTCCATTCCTACAATTGCTGCAGTCGAAAGATCTACGCCCACCGAATTTGGCGTTGCTAACTTATTTGCTATTACGGTTCTGGTGCTCGTGTTGACTTTCTCGTAACTGCGTGCAAATTACCCATTCGCAATATTGTAGCTCACCACATAGTTGAGGGTGAACGCTGTAATGCTGATGAGGCAGACATCCTCACTAGGCTAACCAGCACATTGTCCTAGAGGACCCAATGGTCGATGATCTCACGGTGTGCGTGTAAGTGTGCAGTTGGCTTCGTGGGGCAAGAGCGGGCATTTCCATTGGCTTGCAACACATTTATAAACACAGGTGTGTGGAGTGTGAATATGGGTTATTTATTGAGGAGTGATGTCGCTTCACATCTGCCTCACTTTGCTGGCAAGTTCCATCTTGCATGGAGGATTTGCAGCACTCTATAGTAAGTTATATCCTCTTGTGCCTCACTCTAATCAGTATATGCTTTGAACTATTCACAAATGAGGGCCTTTACTATACTTATGCATGCAGCAAGGATGAGGAGAGTGCTGCAGGTTCGCATCGCATCACATCACAGGCAAATTGGCTTAATACGATTGAGTAGGCATGTTCCTTTCCTTGGCATTACATCCTCTGCTCCTCAATTCTCTTCACAACTTCCCTGTTTGTCTCTATGGCGCCTTCAAACTTGCATACCTCTCGTGAATGTCAGAACTTCGCCTAACCAAGGTCTGTAATGGGAGCCCACACAAGCTATTGCTTGATTCGGATGACTTCGAGCAAGACACGGCTACGGGCAATGTATCGAAAATAATTGCGACTAGTGCTACGAGGAGGTCCACAGAGTGTATATGTGTAGCGTGTGGTAGCTCCAATCCACCCCAGTGGCATATATTAACACGTTCCGACAAATATTATCATTTACTATTTTCCTGTCAAATTGCATACGCATATGCTTCTGTCTTCACTTGGACTTAGGGTCTCTGCCAAAACAGCACCATTGAAAACAACTACTCGTTTATTAATGCCCACCTTTCGTACGTACACTTCCTGTCTCTTGTCACAAACATTGGGAACCTGGCATTGAGGGCACCTCAAAGTGTTTTATAGTGTTCTGTTCATTGTGATGCATAATGGCATGAGCGTTGAGAGATAAGTCCAGAGTCTCGTGGTCTTATTGAAGCTCACAACTATGAAATATGCACAATGCGGAATGTTATGCAGTGAGATTGGTCCGCTAGTAAGATGCATTTTTATTGCACGGTCCCAGACTACCTGACAGGCTTAGCTTGCTGTCTTACCCATCGGTACTTGAAGCACATAGCTCAGATCCATATATTTCATCATTAAGCCTAGTTATTCGTCCATCGGCCCTGGCACTTGGCCACTCCACCTCCATCCCCATTCATTGATCACACGTGAGAGCATAAGAGAGCTTCATTGCTCGCCCAACAATAGTGAATAATCCCTGGTTTTCATTTATGCAGGTCTCCATGCTCCTCGGAACGTGAGTTTGGAAGCAGTGAATTCATCCACCGTGGTTTTGACGTGGAGTGAGCCGCCTAAAGACGCCGGCCATCAAAGATTCTATTTGGTTTATTATAGATGCGACGATGGGTCTTTGAAACACACGAACGCACAGTCTCCTACCAGGCATGTCATCACAGGCTTAAACCCAGGACAAAATATTACTGCCTCTGTTAGTGTATCCATTGATGGCCATTATCATTACAGCGATGAAGTGAGAGTGACTACACCACTTTTGGATAAAGGCGAGTCCTTTCTACTCCATTTATGGAATGCCAAACTACTAACAAATGACTACGTTTATTAGAAATTAAGCTATATCAGAATTTGTTTGATTCTGGCAAGATAATTTTACAGCAGAGAGTGGGATAGTCGTGCTTAATAAGGCAGCTGCGATTGTCCTATCATGCACAGTTAGTAATTAGTTGACAAGTGGATGGTAAAGGATATGATGGACGAAATTTGTTGCTTTTGATAGGTAAGGAAGGTATGTCTACAACAACGACGATTAGCATTTCAAACGTTACAAGTCCTGTAAATACAGTTGCAGAAGGTTCTACCGTATCACTCGCAACCACAACGGGCGATCGAACTACCTCCAATACTTCAACCGCTGCAACCACTGCCTCATCGTTCGCAACCACCACCACTAGCGGGTCTACCTACAGTGCATTGGATAAATCAACCCTCTTCAGCTCCATGAGCCATATGCTTTACTCGAATACTCTAGCTCGAAATTTGTGTTTACTAAACGGGCTGCTTTTCCTATTGCAGAATTCACTAATCTAGACAGTGGTCTGGCTGACAGTCGTGCGTTGTTGTATAGCAGTCAGGGGACCAATCGCTGCAAATTAGTTTATAGCGATTAATAAAACCTTTGACGTTTCGATTCCTTTGCATTGGTACACTAATGGGCTCGCCCTGGTAATGTATGTTGGGCGAAATACAGAAATGAAACGAATTAATTGGAAAGTATGCTGACATTCATAACATAGTGATGGAAGGCTACACTATAATGCTGGGTATATCTTCAAGTTTAGTGAGACGTTCCTGTCCAAGGTTGCAGAGTTTTCACCTTGTGGCTGCTTTATCGCCCCTTCTTCTTTTTTCGTCCTTGATAGCCTGATTAGTCCATTGGTCACACCTTGGGTACAATGGCAGTCATTTTAAGCCCGCTCTCACTCAGCCACTGGTAGGTACACGTGGCTTGCCCAACGGAGTGATTGAGATTCTGAATTCTCGAATGGACTCGGTCTCAGACAATTCGGGTGTTTGGGGTCATTTATTTTGTAAAGTCTTCGATATCCCTTTACCCAATGACGTACTGCCACTTCAAAGGGTCGGAAATTTTCATTCAATCGTTTGCATACGTAGATGTGCGTTTCTTCATCCATGTGGTCTATTTTGCATCTGCCATTGTCCTCCTCCTGCCTAAACCTCCAAATGCACAGAGTGTTGGATTGGCTTGCAGAATGCAAGTTGAGCCCGACTGACCTGTAGGCCGAAGTCGATCCCTTGTCTCCGAGGAAGCCAAGGATTTGCTTAAACCCTAAGGAACAGCATCGGGATGAAGCGCGGTAGCGAGAAGTGCCCCCCAATTTTGTGTTTCCCTGGTGCTAGTAATCCGAGTAAAAGTTTGCGTCCACTTGATTAAATCAGACGATTCTGTGTGCAATTATCAATTCTTGTGAAAAGAACAACTAAGGTGGGAATGGTCCTTTAGCTGCGTGTGAGGGAGAAACATGCTGAAACAGTGGACGACTTATTGCATTTATCTCAACGATAAGAGTTTGTTCGGCACTCCTCAGGTGTGCACCTTACAGCCAGTACGGTTGCATCAAAGCCTCATTGCAAAGGCATTATGCTTTACGAAGAGAACAATGATAACCGAAAAGTGGGCAAACAACATCTCAACAACGGCTTATCCAAGTCATCTTAAGTAAGGCTGCCCTAGAAACCTTTTAGGCAAGCAAACTTAGTGCCTATGGCTGAACTTTTATTCATTACTGATATGCTGCTAAACATCTGCAAACTGTTAACATTTCGTTCCTACAATATGTGGTACCATATTCTTTACTGGCATTCTCTTACAAACACACAGGCGAAGCGATAACCTCGCGCAGCATGGTGGTCAGCTAGGTATAGTAAGTTTGATTAACGCTCTCCAGTAGACAAAGATGTATGCTATGAGGAAGGCGCTGAGTCCTCCAACCGACTCGTGATTCTAGTCTTGTCAATACATACAACTCTGCAAGAGTTACACGCGAAATGGGCCACACAGACGAAAAGATGCTAGATGCCATGACCAACGGACAATGAGGAACTTCGCTTACCCTAAACGTACTAAATTTCTACTAAACCTACATTACCTGCAGCAGGTTCGAAAGGCCTCATCCCACAACGATCCCACCATTACAGCCTATGTTCAGAGGATTCCTAAAAGAATGGGTGAATATGGGCATGGTGAGACCGCTATCACCCACTAAGAGATAAAACAAATATATCCTGGCTGTGGTGCACTAATTTATAAAAGTATTTGAGGTAGAACCCAAGAGGGGCTCAGGACGCTGAAACATTTGCTTGAAACTTCTCAATTTTGATGGGTTTTGTCAACACAGCAATGAAGGTCCTAGTTTGTAAAGCCGCCTTCGTGCTGAGTTACGCCAAACTCACTGAATCTTAGTAGTAAGCACAATGTCTAGGCACCAGTGAGGCTAAAAGAGGTGGAGGGAAAAAATTGCACGTCACTTGGACTCCTAAGTCTTTTATTAAATATGCTTTGGGTGAAAGGGACGAAGCTTGGTTAACGTGTGGTAATGCTCCGTCCAGCCAGTTGTCTGGTAACTAATGTGGCACTCAAGTCTGCACTTGTCACAGTAGCCTAATGAGATGGAGTAAAAATAACACGTTACGAAGTAATGCCGGATTAATTTAGTCACCCATTGTGCTTGTCACTGTCCCCCTCGTGCCTGAAACCCCAGCAGCACGGAGTGCTGCATTAGCTTGAAAAATGCAATTTAAGATTGACTGATCTATAAGTCTAAGTCGAGCCTGTGCTGCCAACGAAGCCAAGGCTTTACTTAACACCCAATGAACAGCATCGGGATGAGGTGTAGTAGCGGGATGTGCCACCCAGTCTAGTGCTTCTCTGATGCTATCACTTCAAGCAATGATTTTCATTTAAATGATAACAATAAACTATACTTTGCACAAATCGCATTCCTTAAAGGAATTACAACTGTCATAAAAACAGTTTTCTTGCTGTTTCTAAAGGACAAAACATGTAAAAACAGCAGGTGATCTTTCTCTCTCAACCCGAAAATGAAGGTTTGAATGCTCTCCCTTATATTTGCATTTTTCAACCAATACAGTTGCGTCAAGGCCCCATCGCAATCAATTAGTTAATTAATGCAAAATGTAAGCAAAACAAAACTTCGAGTGAGACTTAATAAAACCAATTTAAATAGGGCTGTCATTAAATTAATTCAAGACAGCAAACTTTGTGGACTATGGTGTTATTTATAGCTGTTAGAAGTCATGCGCTTAGCTGCCAATTTTGAAAACACAATCAATTTTTTGGTGCCGCATGCCTCCACATGAAAGAATCACACAGAGGCAGTCAGGCATGCCCAAGCAGGTGGTCCGCCCACAGGTCGCATGGCTGATGTGCAATGCGCCAACGCATCAGCCGATGACGCACGAGTCCACGTTGGCTCAGTCTCATCACCCACCCGATGACCTCTACGCCTTCACGTTAACCTACATTATCCATCGTATCCTTTCACCCTCTTCGTTTCTCCTGCAGCTTTCTTTAGATGATCTAGATTGCACTTCAGTATTCCCGAAAATCCACTTCAAGGCATTCCTGAATCCACACGAAGTTGTCTACTTTCTAAGGACCAGTGAGCGATGACACCTGAAAACCCATCGTTCAAGTGGCAGAACCTCTCTGTGGCCCTGTGATGCCATCACTCCAAGTAATGATTTCAACCCACTCAGTGGCATTTGGTGATTGCGTCAGAAAGGGAGCAATTGATGTGGAGGCAACGACCGAGGTGGAAACGGACTGCTTACTGGTTCTAGAGACATAACTTACTGCTACAGCAGGTGTATTTTCGCCTACCTCGATGAGAAAGCATCATTTGGTTCTACTCATGTCTGTGTGTTTCAACCAACTCACCGTGCTTCATGCAGAAAATAAGTGAAGGTTGTAGACTAAACAAAGGAGAATTGTAACAAAGGTTTAACACGCATTTAGCTACGAGTTTCAAGAATAAAGTTGATTTTTGATGAGGCATGCTAAGTTTTGGTACTAAATGCAGAGCTGAATGTAGCGGTTAACTCCGCAACCAGCTTAAAGGGAGAAATACTGGGGATGAAAGAAGACAAGAATTAATGAAGGCAATGGGAAAAGTAAAGAGGCCGCAGGTTGAGGGTGCGACAGAGCCAACGTAAACTCTTGTGACGTCGGCTAATGCATGGGCGCATGAACATCTGCGGGCGAACCACCTCCTTGGGTATGCTTGAGTGCCTCCGTGTAACACAATGGCCTTCATCATTTCTCGTCATTTTTCATTTGTGTGTGCCTCTAGAAACTAATATTATGAACAAAAATAATCTTGTGGTGTTGCATGTCTCCTCATGAAAGAGTCACACAGAGACGGTTAGGCGTATCCAAGGCGGTGGTCCTCCCACAGATCACATGGCGTAGGCCAAAGAAGTACGGGACCACGTTGGTACAAACAAACGTTCATCCGATGACCTCCGCGTTTTCACAATAACCTGCACTATTTCTCGTCTTCATTCAACCTCTCAGCTCCTCTTCTAATTTAAATTGGGTGCAGAGTCAACTGCTCACTTGAGCTCTGCATTCACCACCGTCTACCAAACAATAATTTCGCTGAGGGTTTTTTTTAGGGGACGTGGTGCCAATATTGCGAATGGGTAATTTGCACGCAGTTACGAGAAAGTCAACACGAGCACCAGAACCGTAATAGCAAATAAGTTAGCAACGCCAAATTCGGTGGGCGTAGATCTTTCGACTGCAGCAATTGTAGGAATGGACGCCGAATCTTTGGCGTAGGCATCGAGAGTTGATGGTAGATCCATTCAACGGATGCTTCTTCGACATTCGTTCGAATTAGGACGCGCTAATTTAATGCCTGGAGGCCCACCCGTCAACAAGCACCTGGTGCTGCATAGTGGATAAATTTGTTGCACTGCCTGTAGCTGATTCCATGGTAGGAGATGATCGAGTTGTAGCTGTGACCAACAAGCACGGGTCACCTTCCAATCGTGGATCGGACTTTAATTAAACGCCCAAAATGGACCAATTTCCCCTCTAATAAATGCAGCTACTGCCTGCAATTAGCTGTGGCGACAAGCAGAATGAAACATTTTATCAAAATTGTGGTTACTTGTGCACAACAGCGGCGGTAGCAATGACTTTTCAATGAGCTGAGTTATGGAAGTGACTGGAAAGGAGGATAACTATCTGCCACCAGTTATGGAGACGCCATTCGATTGTGCGTTGCAGTCGCAGTTGCACCCATTACTGAATGATGGATTGAGGCGTGGGTTGTCATCGTTGGAAATAACTCAGCGTTCAGCGAAGGTGCATGGCCATTCAGCCACAAACCGTCATCTTGTCGTTACCATGCTATGGGGCGGCATATTCTTTGCTGGGTGAAATTTCACACCTACATAACCACTTTGGTGGCATGAAAACCTCATGCGCCGATAGTGCATCACCAAGAGACTACGCCTTAATGGAGTAAAAGAGGCTGCGTAGTAGTCAGCCCTTCATTACTCTCCGCAGGCTGTACTTTCGCTTCTAGTCATGGTTTTCAGGCCGTCCCGATGGCCTCTAAGACCTTCTGCGGGAAGGTAGGTAGTCTGTTCTTCCATGAAGCTGCAGTTTATTGCAACGTCACTATAAACCCATGTGACCACGTTTATGAGTCTTTTAGGAACCTGTTGGATTCCCCATCTTAGATGAGTTTGCAGGCAAGCAAAACTGAAGTAGCCTCACACAAGTCACCAATACGAGCAGACGGCAACTCAAACTCATGTGAGTAGGCGGCGAATGGATAACACAAGTCAGCATCCAACTCTGCATCCAGCCTAAGACAAAGGAGAAACGAAGAGGCTGAAAGAATTAGATAATGTGGGATAATGTGAAGGCGTAGAGGTCATTAGGTGAGCCTGTGTCTGGACTAACGTGGACTCGTGCACCATCGGCTGACGCGTTGGAGCGTGTGCATCAGCCATGTGATCTAGGAGCGGGCCACTGTCTTGTGCACGCTTGACTGCTCTAGTGCAACCTTTTTATGCTGAAGCGTGAAACACTCAGATACTACTTTTTTATAATATTGGCAGCTAAATGCAGTTAAAATGACACTTGCAGCTAAATGTAACCCAAATGCCTAACATCTTTGCTAGTCTAAAAAGTCCTAAGGATGGCCTCATTTTAGATAGGCATATGAAGCCTTGTCGTAGTCCTTTTCGCTTATTCCACAACTTGCCTTATCTTTTTCTCTAGGAAGCATAGTAAAACTCCAGCAAGGCTGTAAATAATGCTTTCTCTCCGAGGAAAAGACGAGCAAGCACCTGGTGAAGTAGCAATTCCTGTCCTCAGCAACAGTAGGCAGCCCCTCTCCGTCTCAGTCGTTACCTCCACACAAATTGCCCTTTCCCCTACGCAATTGCCTTGTTCTGTTGGGTGGGTTGAAATCATTACTTGGAGTGATGGCATCACAGGGCCACAGAGAGGTTCTGCCACTTGAACGATGGGTTTTCAGGTGTCATCGCTCACTGGTCCTTAGAAAGTAGACAACTTCGTGTGGATTCAGCAATGCCCTGAAGTGGATTCTTGGGAGTAAGGGATTCTAATCAAGTCAACCTAAAGAAAGCTGCAGCGGGAGCCGAGTGGTTTAACTGGACAGTAGCTTTTGTGATGGGCGTGTAAGAAATGCTGAATAAGGAGGTTGGATGACTTCATTTGTTCAGTGACCCAATTGGGGTGAGGTTAAGCACAAACGCTCTGACACTACGATAAAACTGTCCACAGTTTTGTTCGAAGACGTACCACTTGTTCATTTCGAGCACGGGTTCTGCAACACTCAGTCGTTTGAAGGAATGAGTGCCTCGACGTTGTGATTGAGAACCATCACGGTCAGTGCCATCACCGACAGATGAGCTGCTATCCATCGTTCCATCACCTTTGGAATTCATGCATTGTACGCCATCGTTGAATTGACCAGAAACCACAGCACTGTATGCTATTTAACGGGAAATGCACTTGTCGTCCGTCTTCTCGTTTAGTGTCAGCAGAGCAGATCTGTGATGCACAGGTCGACTGCCAATGACTAGACATGTCTTCCACAGTAGTCTAGCTCCTCGTGCGTGTACTATTGAAGGTGATAATCTGGCCCGAACTCTAGTCGCAAAATTCAGCCACTCGAGGTATATCCGGAAATGTAGAATGTTAGGAATGGTGGCTAGGAATGGAATTCTGTGGACTGACGCATGCCACTAACGACCTTGGCCACTCCATGTGCACTCAAGCAAATGAATGAGCCTCCACGATACTTCGATTTGGAAACAAGAAATTTTCATAATCAAATCACTGCGAGTCATCTGAACCTGAGGCTGAATAAGTGGATCGGGTTAGGGAGAATTTGCCTGAGGTTCCATATTTAGCAGGTTGAGTGGTAAATGCACCAAATGTAGGTAAATTAGAGATCGTGATGCATTGTGTACGCAGAATTGACAACCGAATCTGAACGATGATTAGGAAAGGTCGTCGACTTCTTTGTGCGGTGGAAGGTTGCGTGAAGAGACTGCTCCGAAGTGCATGGGCAAATCATCAGTGAATGCGGCAATAGTATTAAAAATAGTGGAAGGCAAGTCCACTTCTCCAATGCATGCATACGAAACCATTAAAATGGATTTACGCCATCTTTCATTGAACACGTTACGCGAGAAAATACCACTAATACTATAAAACAAAATATGAGTTGTCATTATTGTTGCCTTTCCTTTAACATTAACAACCTTTAAATCGAAAATATATTGTTAGTTTTGTTGGTTTCAAGGTCACTGGCTTTAGTATTTTGTCTGTCGGTATGGTGGGCGTGGGGAGTTACAATGACGATTGGACTTCGATGGGGTAAGCCTTGATTGTCAAAAGGAGCTAAACTGTCTAAGGGATTACCTAGTAACAAATAATTTGAAGTTGAATTTCGTTAGTCCTCCGTAGCTTTCTCAGGTAAGAATGGCGGCTGGTCTGTGAGTTGTTTTGATGTTTCCGTTTCTCAAAGGGCTCTGTGTACATGTTACTCCAAGAAATTCGCCCTTGCTCCCTTCTTGGCCCGAATTAAATTGCGTTGTCTATGTCGCGTTACCAAAGTTTCTTTAACGTCCATTTTGGTACAGCGACCCGTGCTTAGTGGACGCGGAAAGAGATTTGAATATGCTCCTCTCCATTGGTGTACTATGTCATGTCTTCCGCTACTTCAGTAGGTGCAACCTAAACAAATCCAAGTCGGGGTAGTAAAGATGTTGCTGCGAAGGTGTCGTTCACATGCAGCCTACGTCGCCTTCAGATCAGGTGTCGGCCTGTCCATTTGATAGGTAGGGTTGTCGTAGTACTTCACCACATTGGCGATTAGTTCCCTACATTTCCTTCGTTTTTACAGGTGTGAGTATGTTTTTTGGGTTGGTGACTGTCGAAACTGGCACTTCGAACTCTAACACTCAAAATGGAGACGAACATCCACGTGAGGAGGTATATCAGCTCTGTTATCTCCAAATTTTTCGAAGGGCACGAACCTCGCCAAGACTTTACTGTTGGTCAGGGCGTTTTATTGATTGGCGATCGCTGACGAACCTTCACTGGGACTGCAAGGTGTGGTGCGATGCTTCAATTCCCGCGTCCGTGACGTAGTAGGCAGAAAGGACCAAATGTTAGTGTGAGTGAAGGACGTGGATGGGTGGAGGAAGAGACTTGCTAATTTGCAAGGGTAAGTTGGCTGGCATTGGAAAGCCCCCAAATCATATGCGATTCGCTTGTCATCTATCTGCTATGGTGAAATGTGCATCCCCACCGTAAAGTGTAGCCTTTTTCATCTGCCGCAGACTGTGTTGCTCTTTGCTTTCCTGTTTCCTATGTGGTCCACTTGTTCATGTAGACCTTGAACTGATGGCGTTCTACTGCTGCCACTGTTGGTGCCAGTTGTTTAGGTGCGTCATATGTACGTCGGGTTTCGGCATGACTGATTTTGTGGTCATTATCATCCGATCATGCCATTGACTGATTTTACGCATTTTTGTCACAGGCCATGCATTCTGTTTTCGTTATCCATTATAAAGGAATAACTGGCTTGCTTTGGGTTGTCACTTGCATTAGTGTGCCAGCCTAACCGAGAAGGGTGGTGTT
Organism: Taenia hydatigena; assembly: GCA_036345935.2. Lineage (NCBI taxonomy): Eukaryota > Metazoa > Platyhelminthes > Cestoda > Cyclophyllidea > Taeniidae > Taenia > Taenia hydatigena. Next base: position 2,493,249 of record JADWOT020000005.1, read on the forward strand.
TGGCAGGGTTTGGCGTGCGTGCATGTGCTTTTAAGCAATTGCGGTCAAGACCAGTTGGCAGAGTGTTTGTGTCAGTATTCTGGAGCTACTGTTACCGAATTGAGCTTACTGCGTGTTGGTAAGTAAGGTACAGTAATCTGCGTCATGACATGCATGAATATCATCAGTGAAGCATAAATCTTATCCTTCCCAAGTTAGAACTGTATTGCAGACACTATGCATGGGGCGTTGAGAAAGCATATTCAGGTTAAACTTTTGATTGCAAAGTTACTCCTGTTTTACTTCTCATTGTTCTGCATTTTCGAAGGATGCCTTTTTAAAATTTACACGTTATTTGTGGCATGCTTAGATTTTGAGGAATATGAAGCGATTTTGTTGGTTGTTTCTGCTGATTTCATCTTGTTTATAAACGAACAAACAATCAGGCAATAGGGCGAGAATTTGGGTGGAACTGGCTTGAGTCGGAATCACTTTGTATTTGTCTTGGGCTCGCATTTTCGTTGTTGTCTTCTTGCAGTCGAATGGGATTTCCATGCTGTTTTTCAACAAACCGCCGGGGTACGTTACTCGGTATCGTTTTTGTGGTGGGTAATTGTGCTTTATTCTACTTTTACCCTTTCTCGATTTAAATTCAGAATATGGGAAACCGTCGGAACCAATATTAATTCCGACGGTGCCTTACGTAATAGTCCGTGTTTTATGCGTGCTCAGTGCTTTAAGGTGTAGGTGTATGCGTTCTGTGGAATGAACCGAAGTTATGCAAATACCTTTGCAACCTGTGTAGAATGTGACGACGCTGAACGAATTTATTGTTAAAGCGGTCGAACTGTCCCGTTACTTCCTTTTGTTCTCCAACCACCGTCGTGATGTGTTTGTCTGTCTCTCATTGGCTGTGCGGGTGGATTTTGTTGTTGGAAATTTTTAGTCGATATGTCTTCCCATTTCTTAGTCAATTTCAGGGCGGCAGTAGTGATTCAGACCACTGTGTCGATCGTGGACGTCGAGGGAATGGAGAGAGGTGATGTGAGAAGAAAAGAGGAGGTGACAGAAGTTCAACTGGAGTATTATCATCGGAGAGGGTGGGAGCGGTGTTTCGAACGGATGCTCTGGTAGGGGCATTACCACAGTCACCCTGAGGTTTAATTCGTACGAAATTACACAGAGCTGCTAGGAAGGGTTGGAGACCTCCCGGCAGTGCTTTCTGACGCTCAAAGCTGCAGGTCTTGCTGGTCTCACTGCCGTGCCTTTGACGACAAGTCCCGGTGGAGTGCCCTCTTTCCCCTTTTGGCTTGCATATAGACGTGTTTGTGTGATTTGTCTGCGACTTTTCAGATTAGAATTTGTTTGCCTCAGTCTTGGTTTCTTTGTAGTCGGCGGGGAAGGAAACGGAAGTGTCGGGTGGGTGTTGGGAAGCTTGAAGGCCTCTGGTTATTTTCACATGAGATTGGTAATGACCAGTGCAAAATGGATATCTGAAGGATCGACCTTGATAGGCTTTAATTTCCTCCCATCGTTGAAAAATGCACGCGTTAATTTGGTAAGGTAGATGTTCGTCTAGCAACGAAGTGAGTACATGTAAACCTGTTTGAGCTGCTGATAACGGGCCCTTCCGTTCATAAAATTAAACTTGTTGCATTCGTTTTCTGTGCCACGGTCGTTTCTAGTCCACGTGACCGCCTGTAATGGTTGATTTATGTGAGCGAACTCCTCGAGTGAGGGCTAGTAGGGTTGAGGGCGTTGTTCGATCCACGATGGGCACCTTGTGCTGAGATTCTGTATATTTTAGTATTATCTTTAATGTTTCACGTTTCTACTTCTGCAATATGTGCTATGGACGAATGCTAGCATCACTTGTGCTACTTATCTCCGCCCTTCTCATACCTATACAATGCCTTCAAATGTAACTTTTGCCCAGGCTTAGCCGAAGGATGGGGTTTCTTTGCATTGGGTTCTGTCTAGGTGGAGTGAATCATGGGCTGAAGCATGAATATGATCCCGATGAAGGGGTTTACAAATACCTGGGCGTGCCTAGTTTTCTCGCAAGCCATTTCAAACAAATTCCAGGATGATAGACCTGAAAATTTAAGTACAGGAAGTGTAGAACTGAAGACCTGCCAGATTGAGAAATCACTAAAAATGTAATCATGCGGTCTGGATGGTCGATCGACCTTCTCATCCTTTGCGGTTTCATTACAAGGGGTTGCTTGATTACTCACTTGGTATGGTTACAACGTCGTGGCGTCAAGTGGTGCTGGCGAAAGCACTGCAGTGAATGCGTAATATTGGAGAGTAATACTACTGATGGGTTGGTTAGCAGATCACATGAGCTCCAAGACAATGGGAGAGGGTCGTTAGTAATAAAATGAAAGGTGGAGGTGGTATTTTGTAGGCAATGTGTTGCAGTGATGTACGCGCTGGTGCCTCTACCGCGTCTCCACGATTGGAGCAACAGAATGTGTAAGATGGTGGAGGTAGGGAGAGCAAGGCAGTGAGGAGCTGCGTGAAGGAAGCAAAGGTTGTGCTGGCTGCTACTAATCAATCCTAACCTTGTAGCACTTATGAAGGCACACTTTGGCAAGTTGGATAGAGTAAGCGTAATTTTAGCGAGCGATACTACTGGTGGACTGCTTATTTGCGGATACGAGCTACCATTTATGGGAAGAGACTCAATAGTAATAAGGGGATGGTGCAAACGGTTATGTGTGGGCGACGTGTTGCGATGGGGGATGGATAGGTACCTGTCAAGGGTGTAGAAACGATGGCGTGGCGAAGTGTGGCGGGGAGGAGTGGCGCTACGACTGCTGAGATTGCACTAATTTGTATGGTCTGTATCGATGCAGCTCAGACTGTGCCTACGAGTTGCCAGTGCTTGACTGGTCTTACAAGGACCTTGATGGAAGGCAAAGGCAAGTAAGGAGGTAGAGGGTGTCAGTTTACCGTAGGCTGACGATACGGCAATTTTCAGGGCCGGGTAAGGAGGCATAAAAACACCAAGACCAGATTCTCTCAGAGGACGTGAGGAGGGCAATGCGAGGCAGTGAGATGGTAGGATTGGGTCCCAAATGACCATTTTAGGTACAGTTTGTCAAATAAAAATCCAGTCGAACGAATTAATGCGTTTTAAGGCGGGATGTTTAAAACCAGCAGCATCAGATAGATGCGGTGTGGAAAAAGAACAAATGGATGAAGGATAAATGTACAGATGGCTGAGTTAATAAAAGCTGTGTCAAATTCGTTTAATTCTGAACAGTTTAAAGTATGATATTTAACGGGAATTTGTCAGTTTCATTTAAGCTAGTAGTTTTGTCATAATTTTAGCAATATCTAGTCAGCATCATTTCTTCCGGGTCTCTATGGCATGGTAAATGAATGAGCGATTACTCAAAACCTCTTTCATCGTGCGAAACCCATTAAAATTAATTAATGCAACGAAGTTGGTTGTGACACGATAAAGACAACAGAGTCAGGCAAGAGTTGCATTTGAAACTCATCATAAGCACAACACCCCTGGACCCGAGATGCTGAAGCTAATGACAACAGACACATTTTAACAGAGTGCTAAAGGCACAAAATAGACAAGCTTTCTCTCTCAATGCGAAGTCAGGGCATGGCAGATCAAAGTGAAAATGTTCTGGCTCGGCCTTGAGTTAGTAAGACAAAGAAACAACTCAATAATCAGTATTTCTTTTCGGAGAAGGCTGACGATTCACCACTAATGGAGATACTACAGGAGACTGAGGCTTGAGTCGAGTGCTTACTTAGCTAACGGTACCCTCTATCTTACCAGCCTAGGCCAACCACTTCGTGGAATCATCTTTCATGTGCACCAATTGGCCGCAAAATTACAAAGTCGCATTAAATGATAAAAAATATTGACGATGCAATGATTTCATCCAGAATTTCCGATCAAAGAAAACAGGACCAAAAGATAATGAAACAGAAAAATATATTCCAAGGCCTGCATTGAAGAGATTTTATAGGGTAGAAAACTTCTTAACAGTGTACTCGTGTAATCTGGATGGTTGATCAACTTCCTTATTATTTACCGATCCGCAAACGACTTTGTTTGACTGCTCGTCTAGTGTTGTTTACGCGGTGTGGTGTCAAGTGGCACTGATAGGTGCGCTCGACCGCAAAGGTGTGCTTTTGGAGAGCGATATTGCTGATGGGCTAATTAGTGAAGGATGTGGTCTGCTAGAGACCAAAAGATGCTTGATGACAAGAAGGGGATAGCAAAAATACTGCTGTGTAGTCTGTGTGTTATAATGGTGAATAGGTGGGTATATTTGCCAACTCTTGACGCATTAAGCAGGGAGGTGAAACAGATGGTGGAGTAGGCAAGGCGATGAGATGCAATGTGAAGGGAGTTATGCTTACGACGAAAAGATTGTTTGATTCTTGTCTTGCGAACGTTGCAAGGTGAGCATCGATGCAGCCCAGACTGTGCCTGAGAGCTGGCTGGAATTGTTTGACTGGTCCTACAAGGGCCTTGGTAAAGGACAAAGGCAGGGCAGGCACCGAGCCGAAACGCATCACACATTTTTGCATGGTAACGTTATCACATCCCATCCAACATCATGTTCAAATCAACCCAACCGAGGAGCTTCATGCTTTGCCACATTTCATCCTCCGGTGCACTGCATGGAGAGCTGCGGTGATTGCGCGCTAAGCACTAACTTAAGAGGATCGACGAAGAGGAGGGGAGGAACACGTGCTCGGCGAGAATTAGGGTCCATGGTGAAATAAAAAACTAGATTCAGCGAACAGGACTTTGAGGTCTAGCGAATTTCCACTAAAGAAAGACAAGTGCATCACTCAAGATAACAGCCACAGAAACACGGCTGAACACGTTATCGACTAGGTGAAGGCAATGACAAAGTGTGACTTGGTTGGAGATGAGTGTCCATCTACATGTGCGGTTATGGGAAGGAATTTCACTTCTGATACAAGGGGAAATCATGACGCCTGAGGTGTTCATGAGAGGCGGGAATAAGGTGAAGGTAAGGGGTGGGAGAAGGTTCACGTGGTATTTTGGTAACCATTTAGTTAACATGGTGAGTACACGGGTCTGGCCATTAACGTTTGCGATTTGCATCACCATTGTGCCAGTGGGACCTTCCACTCATGCTAGCAGATTGTCATTCCTTCTGCGTGCGTGTTGTTCACATTGGTGAGAACTGAAGAGTGGATGACAGAAAGGCGGTGGAAGCAAATCTGCTATGTTACGTGTGGAAAGAAGAAATGCTGATTGCAAGAGAGGAAAATCAGCAATATCATCACTAAAGGCGACGAGTACAGGGTCAGCATTGTGGACAGGATCGGTTCATGAATCGGTCTGAGGAGAGGGGAGGCTTCGTGTTTGAGTGGGATGTCCATAGCTGTTACAGATCTTTGGGGGGTGGTTTATAAGAGGCGTGCGAGCACGCGCGTGTGGTGTAGCGGTTATCATGGCTGCCTTCCAAGCAGTCGATCCGGGTTCGACTCCCGGCACGCGCAACCCTTCCCTTTCCCTCCCAAATCGTCTTCTTTAATAACCTCGTCTCACCAGCCCCACTACGACTCGCTCACGCTGGCCTCACATCTCAGCTGATTAACACCAACTTCAGTGGGAAGTAGAACTCCCATGTGCTACTGGCACAAATAAGTAGTAGTGGTCCCACCACCCGTCATGCTAAAACGGACAAATGGATGCGAAAAACAAATTAACTTACGATCTACTACCCCCTTTCACCAATCGCATTTGACAATATAATCATAAATTATCACCAGACGCACTTAACAGTTTTGAAGAGGCGCATTGTGTGCTTTTAGGCATGGCTCCCGTCAATGACTCGTCAGGCGCCTCAATACTGCATCCATTTGTTTATAAACGTGCTCCGCAACGGGTGCATACAAAGTCCAAGTCCATTGAGTCCCCCTCTCCCCCTTCCCTTATGGTGTCTGGAGGGGCCGGTTGTAAGCCTCGGGCAATTCCAGCTTCCCTCGATATTAAAAGCTATGCAATACTGTGATATCATCTCTGACAGGGTGTTTGTTTCTTTTACGCCACATACAATTCATCCTTTAACTTGCTGTGCTTTAGTACGAGTTCAGAGAAGACTCAGGATCCTTCTGCGTAAGTTTGTGCTACCTAATGAATGATGTTACTTCCTGATATCCGTTTGTTACCCTTTTGAGATTCTGGCTCTACTTAAGCCCAATTCAGTAGACTTTATAGCAATGTTTTAACGTACCTTGTGAGTCGGATACAAAACGAAGCACAATTGTATTAAATTTTGCTGCAATTCGTGAGCAGATTCGTCGCATAAGAAACTGATTCATAGAATAACGAATACTTTCCTAGGCGTAAAACTCTTTTAATTTGGATGCTTGCGCACGCAGGGTCATCAGCCTGCGTGCTCACCACACCACTTTTCGTTGTGGGTGATAGCGTTTTGCTCACACCACTTCTGTTTGCAGTCCACCAGCCCCTCTGCCTTCACACGTCTCACAACCGTGTTTGGCATAACTCTTGGCTTCCACTCACACGCTTCAAAACCGAAGATCACAAGTTGACAGTCTTCAATGAAACTAATTTTGCCAAGGCTTCCTCAGCATTCGCATGTTGCATGAATGATTCAGATGTTGCCTATGAAATTCTCATAAGCAGCCTTCCAAGGGCAGTTTGGAGTTGACTGATTTCTTGTTTGCGCGCACCTTTTATCCTGCATTGCTGTAAATCTCTCGATAGCTAGGAGCAATTGAGAAAACTATGCTGCGCATAAAATAATTTCGTGTGCTTTTTGTTAAAGGTGGTTAAAATTCGTGTCGCCTGGTCCAAAGAATCGTGCTGGAATGTGACCTCCTACCCAAAGTTTGGTAAGGAATTTTGAATGCACGTCTTAGCAGTTGTTTTGATTAATGCCTACAGTACTTGTCAATCTGTAATATAGCTACAATGTGCTTAAGGTACTTTTCACCAGCGTCACATATGTGTGTAATTACTTAAAACATTGAGTGATAAACTAAAGGAATTAGATCTAGATTTCTATTGATTAAAACAAGACTTGCAAGATTGTTGAAGTGAGTCAGGGTCACTAGGGTTGTCCGACATTCTCCACTTGCCTAATCCTGCTCTCTTGGCATGAGACATCCCTATTTAGGGTTTTTATTTTGCTCAACCTGGTTGAAGTGATAATAAGTACTTCCACCTTTTCCTAAAAAGAGAAATGCGAGAGAATGAATATTATTTATTGGCCAAATCTCAAAGTCTTTTGGTTTATGACCGATTTGTCAAATGGTTTCGGCGTAACTTACTTATTGGAAGAAACCTGCATGCGTAATCATCTATCTATCTAAAGCCAATCAATCTATTCCCCCATGGCAAAACGATGATCGGTGACTTGAATTCCTTTGCTTCTCGAATTTCTACAAGAGCCAAAGCACCGATTGACAAAAAATGCAAAAAAGTTTATGGATTTCAGAAGGTATGCACTTGAATGATTGTGTTCTTTAACTTAATAACTCACTTAACAGCCTCTATCTTAAAGTCCCACCCAAGGCTGACATCTATTCAAACAAAGTGGGGAGATCTCACACTAAACTGGAAAGCGATGCCAATATAATTCTGTTTAAGAATCTCCATAACGAACCCTTATTCTTGTCGCGTTGTTAGAACGGGAAATAAAAGAACGAGAGGAGGCGCATCGTAGGACTTCATATTTTACACTTAGTGGAATGGAAAGCAATAGTTCGGATCAAAGAAATCGTTACTTTGCTTGCATCATTACCAGCCTCAAAACCAGCATAGATCCATACCTTCTAACGCCTACAGTTGTACCGCTTCCCTTTTTCATTTTTGTGGAATGGAAGTACTGTAAAAGAAGCTTGTTTTGTACACCAAATCGGAGTGAATACTAGTGGGCGATAGACTACGCGATGCAAAGCACATGAAATGCGCATTTCCAACAAACTGTATTCTTTGCCCTTCTAAATTTTACATGCCTTGCATCTGGACAAACTGAACTGGTTAATTTTAAGTTCACTATAATAGATAAATACTTGTGTCGAAGCGCTTGAGGGACACACAGTGCCTACTCTCAGCCGTTTACGTTTGGGACCCTCCAGAGCATCGTGACCAACCTTATCCTAAAGTGACCAGAACTTGCCTACCTCGTTACTTCGGTCCAATTACAGTTGTCCATTCCTATGGGTTCACGTACGTGCCAGCCATCACGATGGCCAGACTGCATATATCCGCCATTTTATTAACTGATATGGGTGTTAAAAATTATGAATTGCACAAAAGTCGGACACATTTAGAGGTCGCCTTCCTCCCTGGTGTAGTAAATAATTCGTCAGTCAGTAATGAGAACATAACCCATACCTAAGATGAGGACAATTTCCCCTTTTTGGATCCATGTTCACAATTCGCATGATATGAAGCCACCGCAGATCACAAATAATTTTACAAAAATGAATTTGCGCACCATCTTCAGGCACGTGGTCAAAGAAGGCAGGCGAGTGCAGAGGGATCGAGAACACTACCTCTACACAGTATAAAGGTGAGTGATTTATGAATTTGCAGACTGTAGGAGAGAGTGAATGGGAAAAGCGGTTGGTGGAGACTTAATGCGAGCCGCACAAGAATGCGGTTTCCGCGAAGTGCAAACCCAAAAAGACACGCATATGGAGTGGTATTACCCCTTCCTTTTGTTGCAAATGCCTCGTAAACCAGGCATTAGCACCATCGACAAAGGAACTTCGTCGCATTAAGCCGTAGCGATTGCATCGGCCAAAATTCAGCTTGGTTTGGAAGTGAAGCGAAGCATTAACTTATAGTGAACTCACTTCATCAAAACCATCATAACGGCACATGTCGTTGTATAGGCCAATCAGCTGAGGGCATGCTGCCTATTGGCTCGTTGGATGTGGTGTGTAGCCAATGAGGCACGAGCGCGGGAAGTTGTTGGTCTACACCCTCGTGTCCTTCCGCCCTGTCCCAACGCATTGACTCCGAATAAATGAGGGCGATGGCATGTTTGTGTGATCGTGAAGAAATAGTTTCCTAGTGGCTGTAGAGCATAAGCTACCCATGTAGATCCTTTACCGATGCCTTTTTGCACCTCGCACTCTTTCACGCGTTGCGTTGACATTAAAAATAGGATTTTGTGTTGTCTGGTCAACGCTCAACTCTGCGCCTACCTCGTAAATGCTAAGCTGCATACTTCATCTTTCCGTACTGTCTGCCAATGCATGGTGAAGATGGAACCTTACACCACAGGAATTGGTATACACTGGTGTATCTCATCCACGTTGCACGACTTTAGTCGCGTCAACCGACCATTTGCCTGTATGTGAGGACCCTTTCTGTTGCGGTGTCAGACCTTAATGGCACCTTGTTCGTCAATGATGTTATGCCGCCTCGTTGGCTCTTTGCTCAACAGCTTAACTGTATTTGTCTCAACGGCGACTCGATTAATTGTTGCTTCATCTAATGCATCCGTCTTTACCGTCGAAACTTCTGATTGGCTCAATCATTTAACATGCTCGAACGGAAATCAAAGGTACCGATCAGTGGAATTACGCATTGAAGTAGAAGATGTCCCAATGCAATGCCAAGGCAGCCCACTAATATCCACTTCTGTCAACCACAAATTTGTTGCATTTATTTTTGTTCACAGGCGCAGTTGTAAGAGTTCATTCGAAACCGAACAAGTAAAACCAGTTATTTTCAAGACAACTTTGCACTAACTTTGCTTTACCTGGTGTTCTTATATTTTAGTAAGGTATCATTGCAGCGTTTCGAGGCTTCCTTGAATGCAAAAGAAGGCACAATATAAATCCAACAAATAGAGGAAAGGGGGCTAGGGCAATATGGCCACATGAGTGACCGAAACGCAAACTGGCAGTCATAGCAAACAAAGTATTGCATTCGAATCTAACCTGCAGCTAGTCTGACTGAGAGATAAAATTTCATGGATATCAGCCCAAAATCAAAGTGTTTATCTTTCAAACAAATTATAAAATTGCGGAAGTTAATTTTCTTACCTAAATTGGGTTATGATGAATGGCAAACACGTCAACTGGAAATTGTTTTTAGCTGTAACCAGGCAGCACAATGAGGTATTTAGTAAAGCGCTTAATATTTCCAATTTGTCGTCTCCAGTTTCGCGTCCACCCTTGGCTTTGGTTTCATGTACTTTCTTAGGAGCGTCATTTAAAACTGCGACTTAGTTTTGTCTAAATAAGGAATGATTTGTATTATTACACTGTCACAAGCGGCTGAAAGTAAGGAGCCTAGCCTACCATTCCCTGTAGACTACTCTAAACGTCATGTTGGGCAGGAGTAGTGGTTTACAAGCCCTTAATACAGCTTTGTAAGAAGCGACGATCCTACTGCAATGCAAAACAACCTTCATACATTGCTGGTGTGGATTGGTGCGACAGCTTATATCGTATTATGCGTTCCATCTCTGACAATCTGTTCATAGTGGGGATTCTTCTGGTGATCATTTATGTCCCTTAGTCAGGGGCTGGTTCAATTTGACTTCTCGTCGTCTAAAAGGGTACAAGTTTACTCAGACGACTTCTCTGTAGTTTTAAAACAAGCAGTGCTTCTGTGCCACAAGTTGAACAAGAAAATTGAGTGCAGAGGATCCTATTCCCTTAAGAGGTCATTTGGGAATTGTGGGATTGCAGTTCACAGGGTGATTTGGCACTCTGTGTCATCTTTAAAAAGCTAATTGACCTAAAACGCTGTGATGAACCTGCTACTCACTAAGGACTAGTAGATGTTGGCGAGCCATGTGCGTGACCCGAAGGCACACCAGTGGGGTAGGAGTTTTAAGTTGCAGAGATTGGCGCGCTCGAAAAAGTGCAACATTTAGTTTTGCAGCTCGCTAGCTGTACTTTGGAGTAAATGCTCATCTCCTTTAATGGCTTCGGAAAAATTCGACCATTTGAAAAATGCTGCATTACCACCAATGCATAATTGCTTGAGCGAATAACCTTCTTTTTCCAATGCTCGTGACACCTAATTGACAGTTAGTTTACAAATATGCTCATCTTCGAAAAAGAGAATCTGATACTACTATCAAACGTAACAAGTAGCTTCAATGTAATTATGCATAGACGATAGCCCAGGCCACAGCATTTGAAGAGCCAGCTCATCAAGTTACCCGTACAATGAATACAGGAAATACTTAATGAATAGTGAACTTCATTTGGTGGTTAAGTCACCAGGACGGTACCGTCGTTCAAGTACAGCGGCGAATCCTCTAGGGTAAACAAATAAGAGGTAGGGAACTTTGATAATTCTTTTTCATCGTGACGTCATCGTGTTTTCAGAGGCCAGAAAGCAGCCTCTAGCAGCACTCACCCCTCTTCCACTTTCCATTTTTAACCATCAGGGTCGTTGCATCCCATCTTGGGGACCTTTTACTTTGAAGGAGCCCAAGTGTTTAATCCATTTCTTGTCCACCCTGGATTTGAACTCCAGGATATCTGAGGTAGCTCGTTGGGTGGATGATGAAGTGTCCACTTCTAAAAAAGCATTAATGGGTTGCATGGGACCTTAATGAAATGTCTGAGTGGTTACTCCTGCGTAGGCACAGTGCCGGTGTTTTACACACATGCACGAATCTCGGTCTTTTGAGGCTGAAGCATTTTTTGATGGGCATATCCTGGACAAAGAAGACGTTTGTAGTCTTGAAATGTGGAAGATGCTACTCCTGGGCGTCTTTAGATTGTATCCCAAATCATCCAGCACTGATGTACTGCGTCTGGCAGCCATTGACTCAAACTCCGCATTGACCTTTCTAGTTGGTTTCCCAAGGTGATTTAATCAATATCAAGTTGCAATTTTTTAGCTTTTGATGTGGATCGGAGAGTCTACCTGAAGTCCAGCTACATCTGCAAATGATTTTGCTGCAAAAATATTCTTTAAGTCTACTTTTAAAAAGTGCTCCCAATATGCCTTATAACGACAGATTCGACAAGAAGCAGGTGGGACTCGCTTTGTCATTCAGGGAAGCTGGAATTGCCCGAGGCTTACAACCGGCCCCTCCAGACACCATAAGGGAAGGGGGAGAGGGGTACTCAATCGCTTTAACTCAAAAAGCTGCGAAATCTGCTCTCTTATCCAGACATTCTGACCTTGCTGTGTTTTGCTGAAAATGATCCGAGCCGCAGAACCATGCAATGCCGAATGACAGTTTGCATTCAGGGATACTTCGTTGGCCTTTGACATAGGTCTGTTCCTGCCGCAAATTGTTAGATTGTGCTTTGTTAACCTTGATTCTGCATACTTTATGCCCATACTCATCCCGGCAGATGTTCCTTCCGTCTTCAGTCGAGAAGGCTGGAAAAGAAGATCAAACTACCGCAAGACATCGGTAAAAGCTGTCATATTTCAGTCACCAGAACTAATAGACTGAAGTGAAACCTAATGGATGATGGCGATAGTGTGCCAAGGTGACTTTTCCCCACTGCTAGTCAAAGCACCCCGGAGCAAGTGGCTTTCAGAGTGCTGTTCATTTGATCACATTTCTAGCATCCCTTTCGAGGAGAAGCCACTTGGATTGTAGGCGACTTACTGCTAAGGTTCTCGTAGGACGGCTGTCCTCAGGGAACACAAACATCAATGGTCTTCCGGATGACGATTTGTTGCTGCCTTGTAATCAGATAGCAAAAGCAAAAGACTAAATCGCACGCGCTCAGTGCTGCATTAGAAGTTAGCTATGGTGCTACAGTTTACTTAAGGCTCAACTATGAATGTGAATGGACTGATTGATGATTACCTCTGCTTTAATCATTTTTTGAAGTCAATTGAATTCCCACATTTGCAGGTTTACCTTTCGTCAAATAAGAAAAGTGCATTCAAAAGTGAATTGCCGCAGTTCTCGAGGCATGACAGGTGCCGAGATTGTGAGTGTATCATCTGTACTAGCATCGAAGCCTCTCCGTTACGTCTGCGTTAAACCATTCGGAGTGAATGGAGGGGCACGCAAATGGTAGAACAATGTGTCGACTTCGCCGCCCAGCTAGACTAATGCCTCACATCTGAGTTTAGAGAAGTGTCCTCCAACACTCAAATCTGACAAATATGCCCAATAGGTGAAAAGTTAAATGATGATGTTTGGTCGTGAACACTAAGCATTTAATAAGAATGTCTCGCTCAGAGTGCTGCGCCTTTGTGCCTTCCGCACTTAGTTGCGTGATTGCTAAAGTAACTAAAAAGCGTTGCCCAAATGGATGTTTGCGTTAAATACATCAGTTGTCCAAAATTATGGCAAACAGTAAATGCCAATATCTTTGCGTGTAACCAGTAAAATTTGTGCTTGATTTGGCTTGATTTTGCCAGTCTCTTGTCAATGTAAAGCTTCCACTGGGTCCAGACCTTGGAAGGGCCTAGCCAGCAACGTTAGCTGCAGCAGAAACCATAGAGAAATCAGGTAATGGATTCAGAAATGCCTGCCGTGTTGTCATGTTTCGTTGCTCAGGAAAGTGGCTGAAATTAGCGACCCATGTACAGTAGCAATGATTGTAGGGGTGGAATCATTTGACTCCGTCAATCCATCTGCAGTGCAATAGCAAATCAATGACAGGCGGTAAACAAAGTCAACGCAAGGAAAGGGAAGTCTTGAACGCATCCATCACAGTATCTGCCTTTTGCCAAAGCGCACTTACTAAATCGCAGAGGTTTTGTCACCCTCCATCTCAGTGGTAGCCCACAGCGGTTGCAGCTGAACACAACTATTCCTTGACATTGGGAAGGTGTAAACACGACGACTAGGTGAGTAATTTATGCATTGTACTGAGCAATCACTTGTGTAGGCGGCAACTAATTGAGGGCCTGAAACCTACTGCATATTGGCGCTTTCCTCGGTGTCAAAACGTTTGCTCCAAAGTGCTAGCTCTCGTGGAAAAGCCTCATCCTACACGATCCTGCCTTGATCTACGTGTCTCGAAGCACTTTGGTCTTCTTTTCAAAATCTTGACCGAAAGGAGCCACAGAAGGCAGTCTTTAATGCAGGACAGTGCGTCTGCTAGACTAGGTGCTCTCAAGGAACACAACATCACCTTAAGCTGAGTTTCATTTAACGGATTGCGCCACCGACAGGCTTGCGCTAAAAACTCACCAAAGTAGCTCTAATTGCAATTGCTGTCATCCGATGTTTTTTTCATTTTGTAGCTTGAACCATCTGCAGCCCACCACAGAAAGCTCAGGATGTCTGGTTTATTGAGTAGTACTGTCTGTAAGCAGTCAGCACAACAAAAGAGGGCATAGCAGCCTTTACAATGCTAGCTGCTTGGGTGTCCACAACTAAGCATCAATGTCTCGTCTATCTTAGTGAGATTTTGACCACTTTTCCGATTTTGGTTAGTTGTTAACGTAGCAGCTATTTGCGGGCGAAATAAAAATGGCAGTCTTTGCTTCCACTTGGAGGTTTCGAGCGTCACCAACTTTGGTTGCGCCGACGTTGTCACTGCATCTGCTACTGTAATACTTTGTTTGTTTGGACTGCCGGTTTTGATCAGGGCCACAGAGGTGACCATATTGCCCTAGCTGTGTAGGCTGGCTTTATGGCCATGGCAGCAGCTCATTTCCTTCTGTTCTTTGAATGCATATGTTCTGTCCTAGTATTCTGCCTTCTTTTGCCTTTAAGAGAGCCTCGGGACGCTACAGCTACCATGTTCGATCGACCTTCAAGTCAACTAAGCATAGCAAACGTCCGACGCACCTACTCCTCCTTTACGATGGCAATCATAAATGACATAAACGGTGGCGAGACTCTACCGTCTGAAACCTACTAAAAGCACATTTATCTTGCACATGCCCATCTGTTCGCCTATCCTTCTTAATGAACCCACTAGTTTTGCAACGAGTAATTCGTCCCTGGTTCTTGTATATTAGACTAGCACTTGCCCAGTTCCGGTGTTACACAGCTTCGCCATCGCATGACTCGTTCGTGTGCAAGCCATTCGTGTGCCCATCCATATTGAATTTCCACTACATCGTACTCCATTGCCAATCAAAGCACTTAAGAAGCAACGGAGAAGCACTGCTCGCGTGGTCGCAATGGGTTGTTACCGAGACAGCTGCTTTTATATCCACTTTGTAAGTTTACACTTATCACCGTTTAGAAAGTAGTTGCTTAGGTGTTTTATTTTCGTTCACTCTTATGCAATGGCGCATAAATACGTGTACGTAACCCTTTTAGCACTGTCAAATTCCAGCACCGTATTCACTGCTGTTTTTAATTTCAAAGACAAATTAGGCAATTTTTAGTTCTAACTTGGCTCTGTACAGACAAATCTTAATCATGTTTATTTGTTATGCCATACCGTTTTTGCGCGGTCGGCCTGGAATTCCATTTCCGTGTAGTGTGTGTTGATTGGAGGTGCGCTCGGATTTTAGCTGCAGTGGACTTCATTGGTACAAAACTGGAAAATTTCAACAAATATTGGGCTTTAATTTGTATACGTGATGGTGTTGATCTTTTTTTGGCAGGAATGGGTGTTTCTAGTGCAACATTATCTGCTAAGTGTGGAGTTATTACTTAACAGCACTGAACACGAATCTCGCCGCCGCTATTGTTCATTGCATTTCCCAGGTAAGATTGAGTTGAATTTCATAGGTCTCTATGTTCTTGTGTAGTGATAGGCTTGATGTGCATTCTTCGTGTAGCAGCCTTCATTTTGCCACTTGTCTTTTGGTCCCTGTGTGTTTCGTGTAGGGTAATGGGTGCATTAGTTCCATGACTCTAACATGCACACAAGGACTTCAGTACCACGGTTCTGTGTTGATATTATCATTGCAGAACTTGTTGCGTTGGACCTCAGGAATTGCTTAATCGTAGGTTTACTTCCGATGTGAGTTAGTGTTGAGGTAGACTCAGAAGCAAGAGGGTGGCTACTCAGAGATCTGCGTAGACTTCACATTGTAGCGGTCTTACATGTGCCTGTGTTCGCATATCGGCTTTGTCATTTTTTGGCTTTTTTGCTTCTCAGGTGCTACGAGCTTACCGTGGTCGTGAAGCATTGTGTGGTGAGCCTGTGGAATGATGTGCAATTTAAGGCTTTCGCGCCATTTGCATGGCCGTCTCCTTTTACCCGCTGTGTGGGTCTCGTCATGGACGATGCCGGTGCATTTGATGGCATAGTGAGAGGTGTCACCTCTTTTAGCTTGAGCACTGGATAGTCGCACGACCGCAAGCTAAGCGGACGCGATGAATGTGAGGTTGGCGTTAAACTGAAAGGCAAGCTTATTATCGCGTTGAGGAGGACCGGTGAATTGAGATGGTGATTGGGTTACTACTGAGAAGATGGGAATGAGGGGGAGTGATGCAGAGCTATTTTAGAATCCAGTCTAGGCCCTTTTCGTGAACTTGGATTTGAGTTTTTCTTTTCAACATGTGCGCCTTTTCTTTCTTATGTTGTTTCCTGGTTTGTGTATTTGTAATGCATGGAGCTTACTCGTTTATAGTTGTGCACACGTATATGCGTATGTGGAAACGCGTGTAGCAGTTTTTTATTAAATGATAATCAGAAATTGGACTTGGATGGGTTTTTGATGTCTAGGTAGAGCATCATTTCACGTTTGTTCGTTAAGCTGAACATTTGTGAGGGAAAGCAGTTGAAGCTGTCCCGGCGGTTAGTTGGATAGTGGGTTATTTCAGTAAGGAGGGATTATGGCGGGTGAGACCTAATTTGTTGGGAACAGTGGGAAAAACCTACCAGTCACTTGGATTTACGTGGTGCTGAGGTTGTTGCGGGCTCAAAGTATGGTAAGAGGGGTTTTATCTCTTGGAGCATTTCGTGATAGACATGGGGACATCAGTGCACAGTACAAGGTGCTAATTTTGCGTGCAAAAATTGTTCGCGCAGTACTTTTGTATTTGGCTGATCAGGCTCTCAAGTTGGTTATGTGACCCTGTTATCAGCATGCATCGTTGCTGACAGTGGTATTGGCAAGGGAGACTGCGGCTGCAGAAGCCAATCCATGAGAGTCCACTGAGACCGCACGAAACGCCCTTGAGCTCGTCGTCGTCGTCGTCGTTGTTGACACTTTCTTAGTCTTTTCTTACATAGCACAATGAGGACTACTGGCTCAGTGTGGAGTATCAATCCACACAGGACATGAGCAACGTGGCTTGCGAAAGACTGTATGCGGTGTTTTGGTGGCGCGCGAGACCGAACCAAGTGCCGAGTGGTAGTCTGGTAAGTACCTTCCCATGAGACAGTATGTTGCACAAGTTTAGCTAGATGCTGTCATCGGCTTGTTTAAAATAAGGTGTTCATGTTCTGTCGCCTTTAACAATAGATGAAGCCATTATGAGGTAGTTGTGGAGCTGTTATATGCTTGATGATCGTTTGGCTAATGTTGAGGACATTCGACGCAAGTAATCGACAAGCTTTCACGCATGCATAACTTACCCAAGGTGGCGTTTTCAATGACGTCTACATGTGTGAGTGTTGCAGTGAGTGGGGTGGCATATTGCCAAAGTGCGTTGAATTCGTAGGAGAGAAGGTAAATGCTCGGTGACTTTGTGCTCCACCCGCTTTCACAGATTCTAATATGCCGTTTATTCCCTCATCAAATTGTGTGATTTTGCGATGTGTGTGTGTGTGTGTGTGTGTGTGTGTGTGTGTGTGTGTGTGTGTGTGTGTGTGTGTGTGTGTGTGTGTGTGTGTGTTGTCTGACGTCCATCTGTCGGTTGATGGTACTGAGTGTTGCCGCTGCCCAATGCAAGTAGTTAAGCTTGTCATTGTATGGTTGCCATGCGGCAGTAGATTTTAGACTGGTAGCCGCATGAAGTCTTAATTGTTTTCTTGATACCGTGGTCCTGAGGTCGTGACGTTAACGGAGGTGTGACTTTTGCTTTTAGGTGTGGTGGTCAGCGTATCCCCATCATCCCCCACGGAGTGTGTTTCAGCCATAGGAGGTGAGGAGGCGACTGCAGATGTAACAAAATTACCAAGAAGAGCACGGAGGATGGCGCTGGAGAAGAGGCGGGCTATGTAATGCATCGGTAATTTGTTAATTGTTGACGGGTGCTGGTGGTGGGGTCGCGTATTTTCCCCGCTGTTGTACCTTCGCTGGGTGGGTTGTCGGTGTATGAAATGGATGTGCATTTTGCCCGAATTCTGTGTCTTCTTTTGCCTTCTTGGGGGTAAGGAAAAACTGCGGGCGCCGTGGTGGGTGTGTATGCAGTAGTAATGGGGATGTTCTACTGTGACGTGAGGAACTTTCGACCGTAGCTCATTTGTGTGGCTGTGTGACAGCTGAGGCATATTTTGCTTCAACGTGTATTGAAATATTGTTTTGTTGGGTTGCAGTTGATTGTAGGCAGAGATGACGAGTGCGTCTTAGAGTAAGTTGTCCACTGTCGAGTGTATCATGAATTGTTAAGGGGTGACGTGCTACTACCTGGCCTTGGGAATGGATTTAAACTGCAGGATATGTGTTGGCGTGAGCCACTAAAACTTGTGTATGGTGAAATGAAAACACCCACGAGCCAACTGCGCCAGCCACTGAGTGTCCAGGCAACCGAGGAGGGAGAGGAGCAGGATTACCACACCTTTCCCTGCGATATTGTGCCGCCACCTTGATTGACGGGTGGGTTAAAGAAGGGTGCCAATTTGGTGGGCATTGGAGTACCAGCGCTGTGGCCTCACTTCTTCCTCGGACCAGGTCAACCTTCTCCCTCCCTGCCTTCAGCACTTTATAGCAACTGCAGATTGTAACACGAAATCATTGTATTGGCAATCAGTCAAGCAGAGGAGCAGTCTAAACGAAAGCAAGGAAGTAAAGGGATGAGTATATCATCGAGTTATTCAGTCAATCAATCACTTCAGTTGTAGGTCAGAGGTTCGAATCATTAGTCGGTGGATCAGTCAGAGAGTTGGGGGATCAGTCAGTGGGACTGGGGATGAAGGTAACGACGGTGGCAGTAGTGAAGACGCCTCCTCAGTCGTGTAGCTCATTAGGATCGGAGAAGAGAAGGAGAAAGAGGCCAAGGTTCTAGAGGATGAGGCACGTCCTCGTGAGCGAAAAGGGCGTTTGCAGAGCGGTTGAAAAGAAGGAACGGAGGAGAGTGTGGAAGAATGCAAACTTACTGAAGGATGTAGGAGAGTGGAGGGGAAGCGGGCGATAAACAAGGAAGAGAGAAGAGCAATAAATGAGCTTTCGACTAAAGCATTTAGATAAGTACTGATTCCCCGCCTGCCTATCATCCACGCACCCACTCGCCTATCCGTCACTCTCTTCATGCCTGTATGCATGCCCCTTTGATGTTCCATTTCCTCACACATCTCTGCATCTATTTATCTGCGCGTCGATTTCCCAAGCAATGAACACAGCATTACCTTTCTCTCCATTCCTTCACCTATTCCTTACTTCATCCACTCATCCTATTGAACTTATTTACTGTTCCATCTCTCCTTCTCTCTTTCAACCCAGGTGGCTGACCGGCTGGCCGGCTAGCTAACTGACTTGGTTCTACGTGGAGTGGCACGAATATTAGCGACACTCGCCAGGGTATTTTAAGAGGCAGGGTGCTCTGTGCTATTTCTCTTGTAATCTCTCCACTGCATCAATATCCTTCTCTCCTCCTTCCTCTTTCTCATTCGCTCCCACCTCCACATCCACATCACCTTGTCTATCGCATCTTGAGTAGTTGCGATTTCGCTCGCCAGCAGTGGCTTCATTGAGGTTAGCGATGCCGACTTGAGAGAACAGCATCGCATCACTCCGCCTGCTCATCTATATCAGACCACTGCTAAAACAGAATACAATACTACGACAATACTCATGATGTTATTGTGTAAAAGGAAAACCAGAACTTCTAGAGGAAGAACCGAACAGAAAGAGTCTCCTTAACGATGAATTGTTGCAAATCATTAGCGTTGCTTTCATGCCTCTCAACACTAAGCATTTTCTAACATCGTTTCGTTATAAAAAGCGCTAAAAGTTGTGACAGTATTCAGACTAAATTCTGTGTTTATCCGTAACGAAAATGCCTCTCCCGTCGATTGACCTTCGGTGAAGTGTCTCGCCTAATCAGCATATCCACCAGACAGATGTACCCGAGCGAAAGTCTTGCCTTCCAAGAAAGACATGAGGTGATTAAGTAAGAGTAAGAACGTGAGACATCTAATGTTACGCATGGATAAGGAGGTATAAATGGTGGAGTCTTGTCGCATGAATCCGATTGTAGAAACTCGGATCCACTGCTTTAGACCTCTAATGTACCTTCCAATAAAAGTGTAAAATTCACTTAAAACCCTGATGGATGGAGTGTGAGTAGTTTGGTAAGTATAGCTAGTTGTGTTGTGGACGTTGTCCATAAAGAATTCACCAAAGAAACGCCCTTTGGCTTCAGAAAGAAACACCTCGGAAGAATGCTACTGAAAATGTAGCAGTAGGGAAACCCTGCAAACTGTTTTGACTAAATCAAATGCTGCTTTTTTGAGAACAAATGCAGCCCACAGGCCTTGTTCTTCGTCTCCCATGCAAGCATTTGGCAGAACATGCCTAATCCACAGTCTTCAACTGCTGTTAGTCGCAATCAATGACGTTGCTGTCACGCATCCTCACTTGCATACAATTTCGATGGATGGCACGATTGCATCTTATATGCCATTTTAGCATCGATTATGTTGTGACGACTAGCATGGGGAATTTACCAAGGAAGCGCTGAGGAAGGCGCTCAAAAGAAGAAAGTGACTGTGGAAAACACTGCGCTGTTTGCTTCATGCTTCTTTTCGGTTACAGTCACTTATTTGACCATATTTTCTTCGTCGGGTGGACTGGCCATTGAGCCATGCCATTAGTCTCACTCCCTTTTTACCATCTTACCTATAATGCAATCTTTGTGCTTATGACTCCGACGCTCCTTATCAATATGTACTTGTTCGCAACGTCACACATATGTGACATGCGTTCATTACAAACTCATGTTGGTTGAAGGTATGCCATATCTGGATTTTATAAGCGGTTTTTGTTCTCGGACAAAAGTTAAGCCGATTCGAATAATTAACATAAACTGATGTGATTGTGTGAAGATTACCATGCCTGAAGAGTATTGCATTTTCCTGTCCATTAGTCACGCTTTAGCTAATAACGTGTTCAGCCGTTTTCCGTGGCCGTTATCTTGAGTGCTGCACTTGTCTTTCTTTAGTGGAAATTCGTCAGATCTCATAGCCCTGTTCGCTAAATTTAGTCTTTTATTTTACCATGGACCCTAATCTCGGCTGAGCCCTTGTCGACCACCTCAAATTAGTGCCTGGCGAGTAATCACTACATCTCTCCATACGGTGCGCCGGATGATGAAATGTGGCAAAGCATGAAGTTCCTTGGTTGGGTTGATTTGAACATGATGTTGGATGGGATGTGATAACATCACCATGCAAAAATGTGTGATGCGTTTCGGCTCGGTGCGTTAGAGTGGGATAGGATAAAGTACCGTCTGGTGTAGTGCACTATCAAATCATGCATTTCAATGAGGGTCGGATCATTCTACCCAAACAAATCAACAGCAGTGAAGATCTGGTGATGCACAAACACACTGGGTGGAAGGGACAGGCAAATAAGCAGCTGATGGGGTGAATTTGAGATGAGACACTAATTTCATTAAAAAGGAGGATTTGATAAGCCTTGCAAATGTTCCAGCCCTAACACCTGCCCTCAAAGCGTGTGTAGAAGAAACACGAAGATGAGGAGATGTTCAATGTATAAACGGATTAAATTAAAGAGGTAGAAAAATCCATCCGCTGTTTAAGCCAGTAGTCCACATTATGCTAGGTAAGAAAGGGTCGAGAAAGTGTGCGAGCATAGCACCAATAGCTCAAAATGAAACCACCTGTCATCTGCCAGTTGTTCAACAAATCCCTTCCCACATTCTTGCATCCACTCAGGCAGTCTCCGCATTAACAACGGTAACACGGCCATCCGTTTGCCAAAATCAGCGGAGTATAAGGAATGTTGCCGCGGACACAGAGAGGGCTAACACTGCTAACTCCGCCGCTATGCAATGGCCTTTTGCTACTTGTCAAATGCAAGTGGCATGTTCAAAAATTAGAAAGTAAAAGTGATAAAGCCAGATGTGACGAAGCACATGCAACTGCAAATTGTCGTGGATCGCAGTAAAGGAAACGTGCAATACCGAGGTGTTCGACACTTCAACTGGGCAACTCTAATAGCCGAGTAAGTAAAGCAACGCAAAGTGAAGCGAGGTGAAGGGAAAAAGGCATAACAGCTCTACGCTTGGGATATGTAAAAAGGGGGCAAAACCTGCGATTATTCATTGATCTATTAATTCAGCAACTTATTTTTCACAGCCTGCATCTATGTCCGCATTATTTCCCATAAAACTTGAACCTTTTCAGATTGGTTTCCGTATTATATGCAACTTTTAAAGGATCCATCTCCACTTCATTAGTTGTGTTTAGGGTGTCACCTTTATTGAGTAATGCAGTCTACTCTAAATCGTCGATAGGGATTACCATAAAAGAATTGAATTAATAAGTCAGAAATCAAGAAAATGGTCTCCAAGTCGAGGTGAAAAGGGCATTAGGATGGCATACTAAATGGAATTGAGATACAAGTGTAAATGCTCCTCAAGGTATGAAATTATTAGTTAGGCTTATTGGTTGGGGAAGGTCAGGTCAGAGCACACAAGTCCACCTGTGAATTAGTCTGTGCATTGAATTCCCTTACTTCTTCAGATGAGCGTGAGTGGTTGGAACTTAATAGGTAATCAAGACCATGAGGCATGGAGGCAGGAAGAGGGGCTAGGAGATGAGTGGCCAAGATATTCTGCAAAGTGTACAACCACCAAGGAAACACCAACTTCACCTTACACCACATTCGCTCTCACCCAATTATGTGAAACCATCGCGAGGTGGACTCGAAACTCAACTGACGGCAATCACAGCATCGGAACATCTTTCATGCTTTATTATCCGTTTACCATCTACGTGTTCATACTCTTTTCAGACCAACGTGCACGACCCTTTTTTAATTACTATTATGGCTATGATTTCCTTCTTTCCCTTTATAACGCATCGACGTGCATATTATAGCTTTCGCATTCATCGAGACAATTTCCTTCTCACATCTTTGTTTTGGTTCGAAGGAAAAGAAGGCATGCTGTGTATTGAGCGGGTTTCGATGGTCTGCGGAAAATGTGAGATAGTGGGATTCTTATGGATCGCTACGTTTGTAAAAGCGGAGCTGGATGAAGGGAGAGGAAGCTGATTGTTATGAGCATTGAGTTAGCGACCATATAATGTGAGAAATTTGGACAGGAGCCATGATTTAGTCCTTATTCTCAGTCCCTACATTTACAGAATATGCAAAAACACTAAGCCAAATCCACTACCCCGACGCTGTCTTAAATTTGTCCACTTTGCTGTAATGTTTACCCCCTCCTTCAAGCAAACTCCTAAAAATAGCTTCGATCATTGCGATTACAATAAGCATGTAGGAATTTGTTAAACAAATGGTCTACACTTACATAGGCATGCGCAGCCGTTCGCACTTTAAATAGGAATGAATTTGTTGGATGCAATGCAAGGCCCACTGCAATTGCTTTCTTGTAAGCGGCGATCAGTAAAGGCGGCAGCTGCTGGCTGATGTGCGACAAGGCTTTACCCAGTCACCTTTCTGCAAAGCAAAGAGACACAAAAGTTTGCTTTTTAACGCACTGATCTTTAAACGTGGGCAGTTTAATGGCTCACGAAGGTGGAACATGAATTTGACTGCCTGAAGTGATGACACCCAATGAAATGGTGGAAAAGTGTTCCTTAAAATCCACGTCAGAACCATTGATGGTAGACTGGGAGTTCACAACGGATTGTGCAGGGGTCGAGAAGTAATAATCAGCAGGGTTTGATGGGTGGTGGGATGAGGTTTAAGAAACTAGAGCAGACCAAGGCAAGGGAGGCAGACGGTGGCTCGCCGAGAACCGAAAACATGTAGAAAAGCCCAAGTAGTGTCCGGCGTTCCCTCAGCCATCGTAATGGCCATTGATTCCCATTTTTGAAGATCTGCAGTTCTTTCGCCAATTCACCTTATCGCAAGAAATCTGTACGGACTACCACAATCGTGCCTAGTGTAAAACGTACGGACTGTGCATCTACCGTCCTAGTTCGTCCTCCATTTTAGTCAAGGCTGAGTGGAACCCCAGAACTCTCTACCCAACCTGCCTATATTTCGTTCTATCCTTTCTCCCCTATTTCATTCTTCGCTTGTTTCATACACACCTGGCCAAACGTTGGCTTAATATTTCGTGATCATCAACGATTCCATCACTTCATCTCTCCACATACTGCGCGCAGTCAGTAAAATAGAGCAAGCTCCTTTCTTCCTTTCATCCGTGCATCCATCCACTCATTCAATGAAAGATTTGCAACTAATTCAGTAACATTCGGTCCAGAATAATTGTTGAAGTCGTAGACCCCTCTGTAGTCGCCACATTCATCAGTGTGCGATTGAGGCTGTTCTGTTGCCGGACGCTTGAAGACACCTCAATGGCAAACTTGCGGCGTCACAAAGAGCTGCACTTACAGAGGGTCAGCTTTGGCCACTCGATCATCCATCTGCCTTCCACTATTTTTAATACTATTGCCGCATTCACTGATGATTTGCCCATGCACTTCGGAGCAGTCTCTTCACGCAACCTTCCACCGCACAAAGAAGTCGACGACCTTTCCTAATCATCGTTCAGATTCGGTTGTCAATTCTGCGTACACAATGCATCACGATCTCTAATTTACCTACATTTGGTGCATTTACCACTCAACCTGCTAAATATGGAACCTCAGGCAAATTCTCCCTAACCCGATCCACTTATTCAGCCTCAGGTTCAGATGACTCGCAGTGATTTGATTATGAAAATTTCTTGTTTTCAAATCGAAGTATCGTGGAGGCTCATTCATTTGCTTGAGTGCACATGGAGTGGCCAAGGTCGTTAGTGGCATGCGTCAGTCCACAGAATTCCATTCCTAGCCACCATTCCTAACATTCTACATTTCCGGATATACCTCGAGTGGCTGAATTTTGCGACTAGAGTTCGGGCCAGATTATCACCTTCAATAGTACACGCACGAGGAGCTAGACTACTGTGGAAGACATGTCTAGTCATTGGCAGTCGACCTGTGCATCACAGATCTGCTCTGCTGACACTAAACGAGAAGACGGACGACAAGTGCATTTCCCGTTAAATAGCATACAGTGCTGTGGTTTCTGGTCAATTCAACGATGGCGTACAATGCATGAATTCCAAAGGTGATGGAACGATGGATAGCAGCTCATCTGTCGGTGATGGCACTGACCGTGATGGTTCTCAATCACAACGTCGAGGCACTCATTCCTTCAAACGACTGAGTGTTGCAGAACCCGTGCTCGAAATGAACAAGTGGTACGTCTTCGAACAAAACTGTGGACAGTTTTATCGTAGTGTCAGAGCGTTTGTGCTTAACCTCACCCCAATTGGGTCACTGAACAAATGAAGTCATCCAACCTCCTTATTCAGCATTTCTTACACGCCCATCACAAAAGCTACTGTCCAGTTAAACCACTCGGCTCCCGCTGCAGCTTTCTTTAGGTTGACTTGATTAGAATCCCTTACTCCCAAGAATCCACTTCAGGGCATTGCTGAATCCACACGAAGTTGTCTACTTTCTAAGGACCAGTGAGCGATGACACCTGAAAACCCATCGTTCAAGTGGCAGAACCTCTCTGTGGCCCTGTGATGCCATCACTCCAAGTAATGATTTCAACCCACCCAACAGAACAAGGCAATTGCGTAGGGGAAAGGGCAATTTGTGTGGAGGTAACGACTGAGACGGAGAGGGGCTGCCTACTGTTGCTGAGGACAGGAATTGCTACTTCACCAGGTGCTTGCTCGTCTTTTCCTCGGAGAGAAAGCATTATTTACAGCCTTGCTGGAGTTTTACTATGCTTCCTAGAGAAAAAGATAAGGCAAGTTGTGGAATAAGCGAAAAGGACTACGACAAGGCTTCATATGCCTATCTAAAATGAGGCCATCCTTAGGACTTTTTAGACTAGCAAAGATGTTAGGCATTTGGGTTACATTTAGCTGCAAGTGTCATTTTAACTGCATTTAGCTGCCAATATTATAAAAAAGTAGTATCTGAGTGTTTCACGCTTCAGCATAAAAAGGTTGCACTAGAGCAGTCAAGCGTGCACAAGACAGTGGCCCGCTCCTAGATCACATGGCTGATGCACACGCTCCAACGCGTCAGCCGACGGTGCACGAGTCCACGTTAGTCCAGACACAGGCTCACCTAATGACCTCTACGCCTTCACATTATCCCACATTATCTAATTCTTTCAGCCTCTTCGTTTCTCCTTTGTCTTAGGCTGACTTGTGTTATCCATTCGTCGCCTACTCACATGAGTTTGAGTTGCCATCTGCTCGTATTGGTGACTTGTGTGAGGCTACTTCAGTTTTGCTTGCCTGCAAACTCATCTAAGATGGGGAATCCAACAGGTTCCTAAAAGACTCATAAACGTGGTCACATGGGTTTATAGTGACGTTGCAATAAACTGCAGCTTCATGGAAGAACAGACTACCTACCTTCCCGCAGAAGGTCTTAGAGGCCATCGGGACGGCCTGAAAACCATGACTAGAAGCGAAAGTACAGCCTGCGGAGAGTAATGAAGGGCTGACTACTACGCAGCCTCTTTTACTCCATTAAGGCGTAGTCTCTTGGTGATGCACTATCGGC
The DNA here is from genome assembly GCA_036345935.2 of Taenia hydatigena. Taxonomy (NCBI): domain Eukaryota; kingdom Metazoa; phylum Platyhelminthes; class Cestoda; order Cyclophyllidea; family Taeniidae; genus Taenia; species Taenia hydatigena. Next base: position 2,519,988 of record JADWOT020000005.1, read on the forward strand.
GCATGAGGTTTTCATGCCACCAAAGTGGTTATGTAGGTGTGAAATTTCACCCAGCAAAGAATATGCCGCCCCATAGCATGGTAACGACAAGATGACGGTTTGTGGCTGAATGGCCATGCACCTTCGCTGAACGCTGAGTTATTTCCAACGATGACAACCCACGCCTCAATCCATCATTCAGTAATGGGTGCAACTGCGACTGCAACACACAATCGAATGGCGTCTCCATAACTGGTGGCAGATAGTTATCCTCCTTTCCAGTCACTTCCATAACTCAGCTCATTGAAAAGTCATTGCTACCGCCGCTGTTGTGCACAAGTAACCACAATTTTGATAAAATGTTTCATTCTGCTTGTCGCCACAGCTAATTGCAGGCAGTAGCTGCATTTATTAGAGGGGAAATTGGTCCATTTTGGGCGTTTAATTAAAGTCCGATCCACGATTGGAAGGTGACCCGTGCTTGTTGGTCACAGCTACAACTCGATCATCTCCTACCATGGAATCAGCTACAGGCAGTGCAACAAATTTATCCACTATGCAGCACCAGGTGCTTGTTGACGGGTGGGCCTCCAGGCATTAAATTAGCGCGTCCTAATTCGAACGAATGTCGAAGAAGCATCCGTTGAATGGATCTACCATCAACTCTCGATGCCTACGCCAAAGATTCGGCGTCCATTCCTACAATTGCTGCAGTCGAAAGATCTACGCCCACCGAATTTGGCGTTGCTAACTTATTTGCTATTACGGTTCTGGTGCTCGTGTTGACTTTCTCGTAACTGCGTGCAAATTACCCATTCGCAATATTGTAGCTCACCACATAGTTGAGGGTGAACGCTGTAATGCTGATGAGGCAGACATCCTCACTAGGCTAACCAGCACATTGTCCTAGAGGACCCAATGGTCGATGATCTCACGGTGTGCGTGTAAGTGTGCAGTTGGCTTCGTGGGGCAAGAGCGGGCATTTCCATTGGCTTGCAACACATTTATAAACACAGGTGTGTGGAGTGTGAATATGGGTTATTTATTGAGGAGTGATGTCGCTTCACATCTGCCTCACTTTGCTGGCAAGTTCCATCTTGCATGGAGGATTTGCAGCACTCTATAGTAAGTTATATCCTCTTGTGCCTCACTCTAATCAGTATATGCTTTGAACTATTCACAAATGAGGGCCTTTACTATACTTATGCATGCAGCAAGGATGAGGAGAGTGCTGCAGGTTCGCATCGCATCACATCACAGGCAAATTGGCTTAATACGATTGAGTAGGCATGTTCCTTTCCTTGGCATTACATCCTCTGCTCCTCAATTCTCTTCACAACTTCCCTGTTTGTCTCTATGGCGCCTTCAAACTTGCATACCTCTCGTGAATGTCAGAACTTCGCCTAACCAAGGTCTGTAATGGGAGCCCACACAAGCTATTGCTTGATTCGGATGACTTCGAGCAAGACACGGCTACGGGCAATGTATCGAAAATAATTGCGACTAGTGCTACGAGGAGGTCCACAGAGTGTATATGTGTAGCGTGTGGTAGCTCCAATCCACCCCAGTGGCATATATTAACACGTTCCGACAAATATTATCATTTACTATTTTCCTGTCAAATTGCATACGCATATGCTTCTGTCTTCACTTGGACTTAGGGTCTCTGCCAAAACAGCACCATTGAAAACAACTACTCGTTTATTAATGCCCACCTTTCGTACGTACACTTCCTGTCTCTTGTCACAAACATTGGGAACCTGGCATTGAGGGCACCTCAAAGTGTTTTATAGTGTTCTGTTCATTGTGATGCATAATGGCATGAGCGTTGAGAGATAAGTCCAGAGTCTCGTGGTCTTATTGAAGCTCACAACTATGAAATATGCACAATGCGGAATGTTATGCAGTGAGATTGGTCCGCTAGTAAGATGCATTTTTATTGCACGGTCCCAGACTACCTGACAGGCTTAGCTTGCTGTCTTACCCATCGGTACTTGAAGCACATAGCTCAGATCCATATATTTCATCATTAAGCCTAGTTATTCGTCCATCGGCCCTGGCACTTGGCCACTCCACCTCCATCCCCATTCATTGATCACACGTGAGAGCATAAGAGAGCTTCATTGCTCGCCCAACAATAGTGAATAATCCCTGGTTTTCATTTATGCAGGTCTCCATGCTCCTCGGAACGTGAGTTTGGAAGCAGTGAATTCATCCACCGTGGTTTTGACGTGGAGTGAGCCGCCTAAAGACGCCGGCCATCAAAGATTCTATTTGGTTTATTATAGATGCGACGATGGGTCTTTGAAACACACGAACGCACAGTCTCCTACCAGGCATGTCATCACAGGCTTAAACCCAGGACAAAATATTACTGCCTCTGTTAGTGTATCCATTGATGGCCATTATCATTACAGCGATGAAGTGAGAGTGACTACACCACTTTTGGATAAAGGCGAGTCCTTTCTACTCCATTTATGGAATGCCAAACTACTAACAAATGACTACGTTTATTAGAAATTAAGCTATATCAGAATTTGTTTGATTCTGGCAAGATAATTTTACAGCAGAGAGTGGGATAGTCGTGCTTAATAAGGCAGCTGCGATTGTCCTATCATGCACAGTTAGTAATTAGTTGACAAGTGGATGGTAAAGGATATGATGGACGAAATTTGTTGCTTTTGATAGGTAAGGAAGGTATGTCTACAACAACGACGATTAGCATTTCAAACGTTACAAGTCCTGTGGATACAGTTGCAGGAGGTTCTACCGTATCACTCGCAACCACAACGGTCGATCAAACTACCTCCAATACTTCAACCGCTGCAACCACTGCCTCATCGTTCGCAACCACCACCACTAGCGGGTCTACCTACAGTGCATTGGATAAATCAACCCTCTTCAGCTCCATGAGCCATATGCTTTACTCGAATACTCTAGCTCGAAATTTGTGTTTACTAAACGGGCTGCTTTTCCTATTGCAGAATTCACTAATCTAGACAGTGGTCTGGCTGACAGTCGTGCGTTGTTGTATAGCAGTCAGGGGACCAATCGCTGCAAATTAGTTTATAGCGATTAATAAAACCTTTGACGTTTCGATTCCTTTGCATTGGTACACTAATGGGCTCGCCCTGGTAATGTATGTTGGGCGAAATACAGAAATGAAACGAATTAATTGGAAAGTATGCTGACATTCATAACATAGTGATGGAAGGCTACACTATAATGCTGGGTATATCTTCAAGTTTAGTGAGACGTTCCTGTCCAAGGTTGCAGAGTTTTCACCTTGTGGCTGCTTTATCGCCCCTTCTTCTTTTTTCGTCCTTGATAGCCTGATTAGTCCATTGGTCACACCTTGGGTACAATGGCAGTCATTTTAAGCCCGCTCTCACTCAGCCACTGGTAGGTACACGTGGCTTGCCCAACGGAGTGATTGAGATTCTGAATTCTCGAATGGACTCGGTCTCAGACAATTCGGGTGTTTGGGGTCATTTATTTTGTAAAGTCTTCGATATCCCTTTACCCAATGACGTACTGCCACTTCAAAGGGTCGGAAATTTTCATTCAATCGTTTGCATACGTAGATGTGCGTTTCTTCATCCATGTGGTCTATTTTGCATCTGCCATTGTCCTCCTCCTGCCTAAACCTCCAAATGCACAGAGTGTTGGATTGGCTTGCAGAATGCAAGTTGAGCCCGACTGACCTGTAGGCCGAAGTCGATCCCTTGTCTCCGAGGAAGCCAAGGATTTGCTTAAACCCTAAGGAACAGCATCGGGATGAAGCGCGGTAGCGAGAAGTGCCCCCCAATTTTGTGTTTCCCTGGTGCTAGTAATCCGAGTAAAAGTTTGCGTCCACTTGATTAAATCAGACGATTCTGTGTGCAATTATCAATTCTTGTGAAAAGAACAACTAAGGTGGGAATGGTCCTTTAGCTGCGTGTGAGGGAGAAACATGCTGAAACAGTGGACGACTTATTGCATTTATCTCAACGATAAGAGTTTGTTCGGCACTCCTCAGGTGTGCACCTTACAGCCAGTACGGTTGCATCAAAGCCTCATTGCAAAGGCATTATGCTTTACGAAGAGAACAATGATAACCGAAAAGTGGGCAAACAACATCTCAACAACGGCTTATCCAAGTCATCTTAAGTAAGGCTGCCCTAGAAACCTTTTAGGCAAGCAAACTTAGTGCCTATGGCTGAACTTTTATTCATTACTGATATGCTGCTAAACATCTGCAAACTGTTAACATTTCGTTCCTACAATATGTGGTACCATATTCTTTACTGGCATTCTCTTACAAACACACAGGCGAAGCGATAACCTCGCGCAGCATGGTGGTCAGCTAGGTATAGTAAGTTTGATTAACGCTCTCCAGTAGACAAAGATGTATGCTATGAGGAAGGCGCTGAGTCCTCCAACCGACTCGTGATTCTAGTCTTGTCAATACATACAACTCTGCAAGAGTTACACGCGAAATGGGCCACACAGACGAAAAGATGCTAGATGCCATGACCAACGGACAATGAGGAACTTCGCTTACCCTAAACGTACTAAATTTCTACTAAACCTACATTACCTGCAGCAGGTTCGAAAGGCCTCATCCCACAACGATCCCACCATTACAGCCTATGTTCAGAGGATTCCTAAAAGAATGGGTGAATATGGGCATGGTGAGACCGCTATCACCCACTAAGAGATAAAACAAATATATCCTGGCTGTGGTGCACTAATTTATAAAAGTATTTGAGGTAGAACCCAAGAGGGGCTCAGGACGCTGAAACATTTGCTTGAAACTTCTCAATTTTGATGGGTTTTGTCAACACAGCAATGAAGGTCCTAGTTTGTAAAGCCGCCTTCGTGCTGAGTTACGCCAAACTCACTGAATCTTAGTAGTAAGCACAATGTCTAGGCACCAGTGAGGCTAAAAGAGGTGGAGGGAAAAAATTGCACGTCACTTGGACTCCTAAGTCTTTTATTAAATATGCTTTGGGTGAAAGGGACGAAGCTTGGTTAACGTGTGGTAATGCTCCGTCCAGCCAGTTGTCTGGTAACTAATGTGGCACTCAAGTCTGCACTTGTCACAGTAGCCTAATGAGATGGAGTAAAAATAACACGTTACGAAGTAATGCCGGATTAATTTAGTCACCCATTGTGCTTGTCACTGTCCCCCTCGTGCCTGAAACCCCAGCAGCACGGAGTGCTGCATTAGCTTGAAAAATGCAATTTAAGATTGACTGATCTATAAGTCTAAGTCGAGCCTGTGCTGCCAACGAAGCCAAGGCTTTACTTAACACCCAATGAACAGCATCGGGATGAGGTGTAGTAGCGGGATGTGCCACCCAGTCTAGTGCTTCTCTGATGCTATCACTTCAAGCAATGATTTTCATTTAAATGATAACAATAAACTATACTTTGCACAAATCGCATTCCTTAAAGGAATTACAACTGTCATAAAAACAGTTTTCTTGCTGTTTCTAAAGGACAAAACATGTAAAAACAGCAGGTGATCTTTCTCTCTCAACCCGAAAATGAAGGTTTGAATGCTCTCCCTTATATTTGCATTTTTCAACCAATACAGTTGCGTCAAGGCCCCATCGCAATCAATTAGTTAATTAATGCAAAATGTAAGCAAAACAAAACTTCGAGTGAGACTTAATAAAACCAATTTAAATAGGGCTGTCATTAAATTAATTCAAGACAGCAAACTTTGTGGACTATGGTGTTATTTATAGCTGTTAGAAGTCATGCGCTTAGCTGCCAATTTTGAAAACACAATCAATTTTTTGGTGCCGCATGCCTCCACATGAAAGAATCACACAGAGGCAGTCAGGCATGCCCAAGCAGGTGGTCCGCCCACAGGTCGCATGGCTGATGTGCAATGCGCCAACGCATCAGCCGATGACGCACGAGTCCACGTTGGCTCAGTCTCATCACCCACCCGATGACCTCTACGCCTTCACGTTAACCTACATTATCCATCGTATCCTTTCACCCTCTTCGTTTCTCCTGCAGCTTTCTTTAGATGATCTAGATTGCACTTCAGTATTCCCGAAAATCCACTTCAAGGCATTCCTGAATCCACACGAAGTTGTCTACTTTCTAAGGACCAGTGAGCGATGACACCTGAAAACCCATCGTTCAAGTGGCAGAACCTCTCTGTGGCCCTGTGATGCCATCACTCCAAGTAATGATTTCAACCCACTCAGTGGCATTTGGTGATTGCGTCAGAAAGGGAGCAATTGATGTGGAGGCAACGACCGAGGTGGAAACGGACTGCTTACTGGTTCTAGAGACATAACTTACTGCTACAGCAGGTGTATTTTCGCCTACCTCGATGAGAAAGCATCATTTGGTTCTACTCATGTCTGTGTGTTTCAACCAACTCACCGTGCTTCATGCAGAAAATAAGTGAAGGTTGTAGACTAAACAAAGGAGAATTGTAACAAAGGTTTAACACGCATTTAGCTACGAGTTTCAAGAATAAAGTTGATTTTTGATGAGGCATGCTAAGTTTTGGTACTAAATGCAGAGCTGAATGTAGCGGTTAACTCCGCAACCAGCTTAAAGGGAGAAATACTGGGGATGAAAGAAGACAAGAATTAATGAAGGCAATGGGAAAAGTAAAGAGGCCGCAGGTTGAGGGTGCGACAGAGCCAACGTAAACTCTTGTGACGTCGGCTAATGCATGGGCGCATGAACATCTGCGGGCGAACCACCTCCTTGGGTATGCTTGAGTGCCTCCGTGTAACACAATGGCCTTCATCATTTCTCGTCATTTTTCATTTGTGTGTGCCTCTAGAAACTAATATTATGAACAAAAATAATCTTGTGGTGTTGCATGTCTCCTCATGAAAGAGTCACACAGAGACGGTTAGGCGTATCCAAGGCGGTGGTCCTCCCACAGATCACATGGCGTAGGCCAAAGAAGTACGGGACCACGTTGGTACAAACAAACGTTCATCCGATGACCTCCGCGTTTTCACAATAACCTGCACTATTTCTCGTCTTCATTCAACCTCTCAGCTCCTCTTCTAATTTAAATTGGGTGCAGAGTCAACTGCTCACTTGAGCTCTGCATTCACCACCGTCTACCAAACAATAATTTCGCTGAGGGTTTTTTTTAGGGGACGTGGTGCCAATATTGCGAATGGGTAATTTGCACGCAGTTACGAGAAAGTCAACACGAGCACCAGAACCGTAATAGCAAATAAGTTAGCAACGCCAAATTCGGTGGGCGTAGATCTTTCGACTGCAGCAATTGTAGGAATGGACGCCGAATCTTTGGCGTAGGCATCGAGAGTTGATGGTAGATCCATTCAACGGATGCTTCTTCGACATTCGTTCGAATTAGGACGCGCTAATTTAATGCCTGGAGGCCCACCCGTCAACAAGCACCTGGTGCTGCATAGTGGATAAATTTGTTGCACTGCCTGTAGCTGATTCCATGGTAGGAGATGATCGAGTTGTAGCTGTGACCAACAAGCACGGGTCACCTTCCAATCGTGGATCGGGCTTTAATTAAACGCCCAAAATGGACCGATTTCCCCCTCTAATAAATGCAGCTACTGCCTGCAATTAGCTGTGGCGACAAGCAGAATGAAACATTTTATCAAAATTGTGGTTACTTGTGCACAACAGCGGCGGTAGCAATGACTTTTCAATGAGCTGAGTTATGAAAGTGACTGGAAAGGAGGATAACTATCTGCCACCAGTTATGGAGACGCCATTCGATTGTGCGTTGCAGTCGCAGTTGCACCCATTACTGAATGATGGATTGAGGCGTGGGTTGTCATCGTTGGAAATAACTCAGCGTTCAGCGAAGGTGCATGGCCATTCAGCCACAAACCGTCATCTTGTCGTTACCATGCTATGGGGCGGCATATTCTTTGCTGGGTGAAATTTCACACCTACATAACCACTTTGGTGGCATGAAAACCTCATGCGCCGATAGTGCATCACCAAGAGACTACGCCTTAATGGAGTAAAAGAGGCTGCGTAGTAGTCAGCCCTTCATTACTCTCCGCAGGCTGTACTTTCGCTTCTAGTCATGGTTTTCAGGCCGTCCCGATGGCCTCTAAGACCTTCTGCGGGAAGGTAGGTAGTCTGTTCTTCCATGAAGCTGCAGTTTATTGCAACGTCACTATAAACCCATGTGACCACGTTTATGAGTCTTTTAGGAACCTGTTGGATTCCCCATCTTAGATGAGTTTGCAGGCAAGCAAAACTGAAGTAGCCTCACACAAGTCACCAATACGAGCAGACGGCAACTCAAACTCATGTGAGTAGGCGGCGAATGGATAACACAAGTCAGCATCCAACTCTGCATCCAGCCTAAGACAAAGGAGAAACGAAGAGGCTGAAAGAATTAGATAATGTGGGATAATGTGAAGGCGTAGAGGTCATTAGGTGAGCCTGTGTCTGGACTAACGTGGACTCGTGCACCATCGGCTGACGCGTTGGAGCGTGTGCATCAGCCATGTGATCTAGGAGCGGGCCACTGTCTTGTGCACGCTTGACTGCTCTAGTGCAACCTTTTTATGCTGAAGCGTGAAACACTCAGATACTACTTTTTTATAATATTGGCAGCTAAATGCAGTTAAAATGACACTTGCAGCTAAATGTAACCCAAATGCCTAACATCTTTGCTAGTCTAAAAAGTCCTAAGGATGGCCTCATTTTGGATAAGCTTATGAAGCCTTGTCGTAGTCCTTTTCGCTTATTCCACAACTTGCCTTATCTTTTTCTCTATGAAGCATAGTAAAACTCCAGCAAGGCTGTAAATAATGCTTTCTCTCCGAGGAAAAGACGAGCAAACACCTGGTGAAGTAGCAATTCCTGTCCTCAGCAACAGTAGGCAGCCCCTCTCCGTCTCAGTCGTTACCTCCACACAAATTCACCTTTCCCCTACGCAATTGCCTTGTTCTGTTGGGTGGGTTGAAATCATTACTTGGAGTGATGGCTTCACAGGGTCACAGAGAGGTTCTACCACTTGAAGGATGGGTTTTCAGGTGTCATTGCTCACTGGTCCTTAGAAAGTAGACAACTTCGTGTGGATTCAGCAATGCCCTGAAGTGGATTCTTGGGAGTAAGGGATTCTAATCAAGTCAACTTAAAGAAAGCTGCAGCGGGAGCCGAGTGGTTTAACTGGACAGTAGCTTTTGTGATGGGCGTGTAAGAAATGCTGAATAAGGAGGTTGGATGACTTCATTTGTTCAGTGACCCAATTGGGGTGAGGTTAAGCACAAACGCTCTGACACTACGATAAAACTGTCCACAGTTTTGTTCGAAGACGTACCACTTGTTCATTTCGAGCACGGGTTCTGCAACACTCAGTCGTTTGAAGGAATGAGTGCCTCGACGTTGTGATTGAGAACCATCACGGTCAGTGCCATCACCGACAGATGAGCTGCTATCCATCGTTCCATCACCTTTGGAATTCATGCATTGTACGCCATCGTTGAATTGACCAGAAACCACAGCACTGTATGCTATTTAACGGGAAATGCACTTGTCGTCAGTCTTCTCGTTTAGTGTCAGCAGAGCAGATCTGTGATGCACAGGTCGACTGCCAATGACTAGACATGTCTTCCACAGTAGTCTAGCTCCTCGTGCGTGTACTATTGAAGGTGATAATCTGGCCCGAACTCTAGTCGCAAAATTCAGCCACTCGAGGTATATCCGGAAATGTAGAATGTTAGGAATGGTGGCTAGGAATGGAATTCCGTGGACTGACGCATGCCACTAACGACCTTGGCCACTCCATGTGCTCTCAAGCAAATGAATGAGCCTCCACGATGCTTCTGTTTGGGAAACAAAAAAGTTTCATAATTAAATCACTGCGAGTCATTTGAACCTGAGGCTGAATAAGTGGATCGGGTTAGGGAGAATTTGCCTGAGGTTCCATATTTAGCAGGTTGAGTGGTAAATGCACCAAATGTAGGTAAATTAGAGATCGTGATGCATTGTGTACGCAGAATTGACAACCGAATCTGAACGATGATTAGGAAAGGTCGTCGACTTCTTTGTGCGGTGGAAGGTTGCGTGAAGAGACTGCTCCGAAGTGCATGGGCAAATCATCAGTGAATGCGGCAATAGTATTAAAAATAGTGGAAGGCAGATGGATGATCGAGTGGCCAAAGCTGACCCTCTGTAAGTGCAGCTCTTTGTGACGCCGCAAGTTTGCCATTGAGGTGTCTTCAAGCGTCCGGCAACAGAACAGCCTCAATCGCACACTGATGAATGTGGCGACTACAGAGGGGTCTACGACTTCAACAATTATTCTGGACCGAATGTTACTGAATTAGTTGCAAATCTTTCATTGAATGAGTGGATGGATGCACGGATGAAAGGAAGAAAGGAGCTTGCTCTATTTTACTGACTGCGCGCAGTATGTGGAGAGATGAAGTGATGGAATCGTTGATGATCACGAAATATTAAGTTAACATTTGGCCAGGTATGTATGAAACAAAGGAAGGATGAAGTGAGGGAGAACGGTGAGAACGAAATATAGACAGCTTGGGTAGAGAGTTCTGGGATTTCACTCAGCCTTGATTAAAATGGAGGGTGAACTAAGACGGTAGGTGCACAGCCCTTTACGTTTTACACTGGGCACGATTGTGGTAGTCCGTACAGATTTCTTGCGGCGAGGTGAATTGGCAAAATAAGTGCAAATCTTCAAAAATGGGAATCAATGGCCATTACGATGGCTGAGGGAACGCCGGACACTACTTGGGCTTTTCTACATGTTTTCGGTTCTCGGCGAGCCACCATCTGCCTCCCTTGCCTTGGTCTGCTCTAGTTTCTTAAACCTCATCCCACCACCCATCAAACCCTGCTGATTATTACTTCTCGACCCCTGCACAATCCGTTGTGAACTCCCAGTCTACCATCAATGGTTCTGACGTGGATTTTAAGGAACACTTTTCCACCATTTCATTGGGTGTCATCACTTCAGGCAGTCAAATTCATGTTCCACCTTCGTGAGCCATTAAACTGCCCACGTTTAAAGATCAGTGCGTTAAAAAGCAAACTTTTGTGTCTCTTTGCTTTGCAGAAAGGTGACTGGGTAAAGCCTTGTCGCACATCAGCCAGCAACTGCCGCCTTTACTGATCGCCGCTTACAAGAAAGCAATTGCAGTGGGCCTTGCATTGCATCCAACAAATTCATTCCTATTTAAAGTGCGAACGGCTGCGCATGCCTATGTAAGTGTAGACCATTTGTTTAACAGATTCCTACATGCTTATTGTAATTGCAATGATCGAAGCTATTTTTAGGAGTTTGCTTGAAGGAGGGGGTAAACATTACAGCAAAGTGGACAAATTTAAGACAGCGTCGGGGTAGCGGATTTGGCTTAGTGTTTTTGCATATTCTGTAAATGTAGGGACTGAGAATAAGGACTAAATCATGGCTCCTGTCCAAATTTCTCACATTATATGGTCGCTAACTCAATGCTCATAACAATCAGCTTCCTCTCCCTTCATCCAGCTCCGCTTTTACAAACGTAGCGATCCATAAGAATCCCACTAGCTCACATTTTCCGCAGACCATCGAAACCCGCTCAAAACACAGCATGCCTTCTTTTCCTTCGAACCAAAACAAAGATGTGAGAAGGAAATTGTCTCGATGAATGCGAAAGCTATAATATGCACGTCGATGCGTTATAAAGGGAAAGAAGGAAATCATAGCCATAATAGTAATTAAAAAAGGGTCGTGCACGTTGGTCTGAAAAGAGTATGAACACGTAGATGGTAAACGGATAATAAAGCATGAAAGATGTTCCGATGCTGTGATTGCCGTCAGTTGAGTTTCGAGCCCACCTCGCGATGGTTTCACATAATTGGGTGAGAGCGAATGTGGTGTAAGGTGAAGTTGGTGTTTCCTTGGTGGTTGTACACTTTGCAGAATATCTTGGCCACTCATCTCCTAGCCCCTCTTCCTGCCTCCATGCCTCATGGT
>JADWOT020000005.1:2532025-2569025 GCA_036345935.2 Taenia hydatigena
GTAGAAAATGCGTGATGTCAGTACGCGCACGCAATGCTTAAAAGACCAAATCCTGCTATTACTAAAGGGCGGCATTTTGCGCAATTTTAGACGGCGTCAACATTACTCTAAAGGACGTGTCAAAGCAGGAGGCATTACAAATAAGGTTCGGACCTTCATTGATTTCAACAGCATTCCTCGTTCCGAATTGTTCCTTCCAGAAGCCAAAAGATGGTGAGTGAATAAAGTTGAGAAAATTATGCAGGAGCTTAGCAAATTAGATGCTGGCTTCAACTAAACGAATTCATAAACCCTTTCATTGTAAAATTGAGCACTTTATAGAGTCATTGTGGCTCACGTGGCTGATGTGATATACTTGAATGTTGAGGGAAAGCAGAGTCATGACGTATAAATACCAAGCGTTTTCCTCACAGGTGAAATCGACTTGAAGACGTCGTTTCCACTATCTCGATTTCGGAAGGGAAAATCATATGTCGAAATCAGTTTTGCGGTTGGAGGCGCAGATAGTCAATCTACGGTTTGTGCATTGGTTATGAGAATGTAGCCAACAGACTGCTTCATGCTTATTAGAACACTCGCATACTCCTATTCACCGTTCGCTAATGATTTTGTGCTGTGTCAATTATGTTTTGTCTTGCACTCTAAAATATAGGTTAACCTTCATGTGGCCGCATCACCCGTGTGCATATGGAAAGGCCTTACACTTCAAACATCCCTGTTCCCTTTCTGCCGTGAGTTAGTTGGGGATTAAAACGGATTATAGCATTGTGCTCATTAACGCAACTAATATGCCGATTGCACTTTTCTCTACTGATCCTAAGGAAATATGTCAAAAGATTATGAAACCAATCGGAGAATATTTGTCCTGAACTACACACGAGAGGGCTCGGTTGGAGCCACCAACTTTGAATGGGAAGCAGGGAATAAAAGACTGGTTGTCAACGTTGATTGGAGGCAAGATGGTGAGTGAGTATCCGGACTATTATAGATAAAGCGTTTTCTCCTTTGCAAACCATCATCTTGACTGAGAATACTTCGTAGTGGGATAGTTCAAGATTAAGCATGATCCTGAAGAAATCAACACGCTTTGCAAAGTAATTGACTATATCGCATTGACTTAGGTGAATCGCCCGAAGTCAAAGAATGCCATCGTAAGTTTAACCACATCACTACTGCCATGCTCTTTAAAGTGACGATTTATCTTTCGGATGCGAACTGCTCTAACATGCGTGAAACACATTAAAGTACTTAGGAAAAGTTTATGTTGGTGCAATGGCATTAAAGTATTATTCTGGTCAATGCATTGCAATCATTCTACTCGGTATAACTTTTAGGTTACCAGATTGAAACGTGTAAGTGAATTGAAATGCATCACGACAGAATTTATGATGTAAAGTTAGATGCCATTGTGGCTCATTCTAGAAGTTGCGTGTCTCCTCCTTCTTACACCGTTTTCTTATTCTCCTCATATTGCACTGCATTCGAATTTCGTTCATGCTCACCGGCAGTGTTTAGTGACTGTTTCCAACGCACCTTGCCTTCATCTCGCTTAGAGTGTATGTAGGGTAGGTATAGGGGAGAATAAAGTAACACGCAACACAGTTTTTAATCCAAAAACAATAGTAATGCGCACATGCTGGCATGATGCAGAGGCAACAATATGGCCTTTATCAGCATTGCATTGTCGCTCCTACACTAAACGACCTCATCCGCGTCTTCGTAACTGCAATTATTAATAGCGCTGCTCTCACTAAGCCGTAAAAAGCAGGGAGAAACGCGTTTAATTTGTGCAAGTCTTTGATCAATCTATCCAAAAACAGATTATATTGTTCAGAAAGGGCTTGCAGGACCAGCCGCTCCTGACAGCCCAGAAAAACAACAATGTGCAAGGCCACTGAAATAGCTTATTTTAAAGCGTTGTATCTCAAACTCATCTACATCAGCTATCTCAAGGCCACCACTGGGCTCCACTCCACCTATTTCACAAAATATTTGCTCTGCATTGAGAGTAACGGCAGAACTTCCCGTTGTGCCGGCCAACTAAAGAGCCTTTACAATTTACTTGGAGAACCAGGACTGCTTCTGCTAGAACTAACCCTGTGTCCACAAGCTATCATTCTGTATGCATGCCTATCCATTGTTATTTTGACTTAATCACAAATTGCCACGTTCTCTTAGCTACGACATCCTCTCGTAAGTCACAGCTGCTCTCAATGCTAATCAGAATGACTTGTTAATTCAGTCTCATTACTGCCCGGTTTTTGACCCACACATGAGCAGGCTCATTTTGCCCATATTAATTAAAACATCTAACAAAATACTCCTTCGATGCGTGAAGTTGGAGGGCCCGCGTAAATTAGCCAAGTATCCCATGAATTTTTCTGCACTAATTTCAAACTAATTCGCTCTTTGATAATTTCATGCAGTCACAACATCTTCCGGTAAGCTGACAAAGTGACTGGTAGTTATTATTTCCACTCTTGATGTATTCGTTCACACCAGTAAAGCATGTTCATTTGTTGAGGCATATATCTTCAACGGATTTATTTGTACCTTTTCATCTCTTAGGACGTGAGGTGACTCACTCATTCATGAGTAAGCTGATTTTACTTAGTACTGTTAACCAATCATTCCATGATTTGTGCTGCACTAAGTCAAAACCGATACTCCTTTTGATAACTTCATGCAGCCCCAACAGCTTCCGGTAAGTTAAAACGGTGACCTCTATTTACCGATTTCATTCCCTTGACATTTGTTTACACTAATTAAACGTGTTTACTTTTTGTGGCATAACTCTTCAACAAATATCTCTGCATCCTTCCATCCCTTAGGACATGAGGCGACTTACATGTTCAAGGGCAAGTTTATTTTTCTTAGTATTGCTAACTCACTTCAAATATGGCATTGTGTGTAGCTCGTCAACAACCGTTTCGATTCGCTCCTGCATTTATGGATAATCTTCTCTTCCTTTAGCCTTCTTGGTATTGCTGTTGATACCAAGGCTGTTATGAATCCAACCAGTTGATGGACCGATCTGACATACCCTAACATAGCGTGAAAACAAACACGTTACAACTCCTTTTGCACAAATGCTGCCATTTTACAAATGTGTCGATGGGCTCCCTTGTAACTAAAAAATAAACTTGGATTATAGCTGAGTTGGATTTTTGGTTGGGCCTTGTTTGCATTCGCGCCAAAAAACCACGTGTGTTGGTTTTTAATATACTTAAATAAGGTGGCTACATCGCGGAGCTTCAGTGTAATTCAAAGAGAAAGGTCCATAATTTGAAAGGAATGATGTGAGGATCTACAGCCTTAGGTAATTTTTTCGATATACCATGGAGTTGCCATTTGATCCCCAAACAGCAGAATTAACCCTGCACTAATGCATACCCTTGACCAACCGTGAGAGAGGAGGCAAGGACGACAAATCGATCCCATTTGAAATAAGCAGCAGTATCCTGAAGAAAACGATGATTGATTTCGGTTCTAATGACTTTCGCTATGCATAGGTACAAAGCTCGCCTAAAAGGTCAAATGAAAATGCAGATGTACATAAGAGGCTATCCCAATAAATGGGCAAATATGCAGCACAGTCAGCTGCTTGTATAAGCTCCAAAGTGATACACTATACTAATTCTTGAGATTCTCTTGTTGTACTTACCGATATCTCAGTTCGACATGTCAAGTTAATGGCGCCGTATGATCGGCACAAGCAACTTATGGCAGATTGCGCGAAGTCGCAACGTGGCACAAAGAGCGCTGTCGGGGCTACCCTAGGACAAAAGGATGTCGCAATCAACCATGCTCGTTGGTTTAGTTACATTATTCACACTTATGCTAGCGTGATCTACAGGAGATGCAGGCCCAAATAAAGACTGAGGTCCGTGTGTATACGTGGCCAAAGTCAACGCGTAATGCGACTCCTTAACACAGTAGCCACTTGGCCCAGAAGGCGTGAATGGGGTGCTTTGATGCACGATTAGACAAAATCTCGAATCCACTGTTTGTCTAGTTTTGATCAGGACACTAGCGACTATTTCTACGCGTTGATACCCAGGATACAGTATTAAATGTTGTACCCTTTCAAGTGGACTGCAGAGGTTTAGCATACGTCGGCACCTGCACTTCCACTGATGCAAATAAACTGGCAAGGCAGAAGTGAATTGCACAACACAAACTCATCCCTCTCTTTCCAATGGTCTAGCAAATCAGACAGCACCTGGTCACGGGAATGTTCATAGCAGGTGCACGGATCAGAACCAAAGACTGTCAAATATTGAAATTCAAATTCTTCCTCCATCCATATAGGCTCCTAACTACACCTGGAGCCCAGATGCTACCGATAAATTTGTCCTTGCCACCACTCAGCAACGTGAGCTGTCCAAGAGAGTGTGTCGCGGTAAGTTTAGAGTCTGCTACCATTGCTTTCTTTTTGTTGGAGTGGAGGAGGATTCGTGAGCCGGTGGCATAAGCCATCAACAGAGTTGCGTAGTCGTTACCGATGTTGTCCGTAAGAGAATCATGTTTAAAGAAGAGTCTGAGAAACCTTATTCGTTCTTTTTTACTCATTTATTAGCCTTTCAGCCATCTTTAGAACTTTATTTAAGCTATCTCAGGTGCTAGACCTATAAGTGCGGTAGCTCGTATCTAAGGCACACGTGACCTCGATTTGCAAGTAACTTCTAGCAATGCAAGACGCTGGATGATTTGATCAGTGTACACAGTGCTTCCACAGCTCACTCTTCTACAAGTTGTCTTTTATCCGCACTTCCAAATACCCGAAAATGTTAACATCCTTTTTTGATACCTATGCGCTATAACATGCAAAAGAAAACGGGATAATTAATTTTCTCATAGACAAGGTCGACATTTATCCTTGTAAATGATTCTTCCTTCCTTACTTTAGTGCTCTACTGCTCACCCCAAATGGTCTATCAATGAGTGATTGACTGCTACCAATTGAAGATGATAAGTTTTGCGCAAAGCTTATGGAATTATTATAAAATGGGATGCATGAGGACAGAGTACCATTCTTAATCCCACCTATTCGTGACAGCAGTTGGTAATCTTGAATTTGAGACCATCATATGCTTTCAAACAGTGAATAAATGCTCAAACTTAACTTTGGAAGCAGTGTGCTGTTTTTACAATGTAATAAGTGATATTAAAAGTAATTCTCAGAAGGGAATTAGAAAAACCTCAAGTTCTGATGTGAAGGTACAGTTCTAGCTCATCATGATGAGAAAATACTTTTGACAAATTGAAATCGAATTATTTTAATAGTAGTGCGTTCAAAAATGATCATTTGAGATTCGTTTGCTTCACGATATGTGAACTTACTGATTATCAAGATTGTACATAGAAGTGCAACATGAAGTTTATTAACAGTTGCGATTAACTTGTAGGATTTGCAAATTTCGACGCTATGACATCGAATATGCGCCGAAGAGACGAACAGACTACTATTTGCAAGTGTAAGTAAAGACGAGGGCTTCGGTTAGCGTAACTAATCCCTCCTGTGGGCGTGCCCATGATTAATGCATGAGGGAACTGCACCAACACATCTTGAATGAATATTTCTTTGGTCTTTTGGACTTCCATTCTTTGCTTTCATTCCAGCTAGTACACAACTGTCTTTCCCGCAGCTTGCAGTCACCTCCAACCTTACCACCTCATCATCAGCTTTAAAGTGTTGTCCTCTTCTGCATATCTAATCATCATTACCGAGCAACGGTGATTCAAATGTTCCAATGACCAGTGAGCGACTTGATTTTGTACACTTAATGCAATTCCATTTCACCACCGTCTGCGGGGTGCATATTTAAATGGCCTCAATGGAAAATAGCAAAACTCATCGCATTAATGCTTGCAGTGACTTGCCGTGATTAATAATGTGGTTTTCATTGATAGTCAGGAGTTGTCTGAGGCATAGAGTTTTGCTTTTACTGACTTATTAACCATAGGCGGACTCATTAGCCATCGTTACAGGACGTTTTACTTCCAACCCCTTTGGAATGCGACCTAAAAGTTAGGGTATCAGCAGAAGCTGACAATGAATGTATAAGATGCAAATCACAAACTGGTTGCCACGGTTGATTTTAAGCTTGCATAAAGGTTTCTGTCTAATAAATACCGGTATTTTGTTCTTTGTGAGAAAAAGAGGAGCAACAAGAGAGGGAAGAAGTCACTATTGGATCAGTAAGGATATTGCTGGCACATTTAGTTGCAAGCTAATGCTCTTCGTTGCTTTGATGGTCACTTCGCGAATTGCATACACTCTTGGCTAGCCTATGCAGGTGCTGCCCAGTCCTTGCTAAGGCTCTGAATCATTCATATAACCGTCTTGAACCTTCATTCGCAAAAGCTTCTTTAGAGATTTCACAATCTCGAACTCTAGAATCATGTTCTCCAATATTGTGATAATCAAGCTAAGTTTTCACCTCTTTTGAAGCATTAAGGTCGGAAAACTGTGAAAAGTGATGCATCCCCAGCCAATCACATTGGTTCAGATTATTCTGGTGTTGCATCTATTAACTCTGAGTTGTCATTTTCCAGTCATTGGATGGGTGCTGACTAGCCTTTATAAAAGTATTAGAGCGTTGGACACGAACAAAATGCGCTTAGACGAGGTGTCAAGTTATCGATGGACGCGTATTTGTCATCATCACTGCTGAGAACATGTCAAATAGAGACAACATTTGCCCACGGAGGAAATCGTGTCACCTGCAAGCCACTCTATAAGTCAGTCTGGAAGTCTCATTGTTCAAACTTTTGCGGATTGTTGCGCAAAATGTGCTAGTCCAGCATCCCAAAATAATTTTGATTGCCTTCTCTGATGGAAATCTATCCCCATACTAAACAAATATTAGCGGTTTGCGTTCTTCAGGGAAGACTCATTTCCATCAGCAGTGAAGGGATAAAGTCAAAGAATGTATTCAAAGCAAGGCAGCAGGCGTAATGGGTATAGCTGGCGTATGCATGCTAAGAGATGGATGCAACCTTGGGCTCTATTTAAACTCCCTAAACTAATTTCCCACTTTCTTCATCATTACTCTGCATTACTGTGGGTGTGGAGTGTCCTCACAAATCTGTTAATAGTAGTAGAGACTGGTAAAATTAAAACACTAGCAGGAAAAGAACGGATCAAAATATCTAACCAGCAGATAATGAGGAGAGAGGTCACATTATTTTAAAAGCTGATGCCACTTCTGAGTATGGATTTCAATGATGCAAACGCATCACTGTGAAAAGGAGAAAGTTGAAAAATATCTGAAGTACACAATGATTTATCGCATGATCTTGCGATCGACACCAAAAATCACCACCTCTGTTCCCATCTCTGGGAATGTGCAGTAAAGTTATAAAGGCACGTTCAAATTTTTAATGCATAGGGCTCGATGAAGTGCCCCGGAACTGGATTAATTACCACCTGTTCAGAGTTTGTAGACGGTTTATTATACATGCTATTAGTGCTGTTTATTAGAAAGTTTTAAGCAAAGGAAATGACGAATTTCGATCGGTGACTGATAAGCATCTATTGTGTAGCAGTGTTTTTAACGCTTGTCTTCCTTTCTTCCCCTTCTCGCTGCCTATCTTCTTTTAAGCGAATTTGGCAAATTTTGCCACCGTTGTTGCAGAAGTTTGCGGACTTAGCCCACTCAGAAAACTAGACTGAGGCTATAGTTCATTTTGACGGTCTATGTCGTCATGCACAAAACAGATCGCATTTCCTCGCCCTAGTCACCTCTTGCACGGTGATACTATTTACAACAGCAATTAAAATACCTACTTACTGTCTTTTCCACCCTGTGTAACTTCTTTGTCGGCAAATCGTGGTGATTATTGTGGCAAAAATCCATTCACATAGCGCAATTTACTTCTAGAGGAATAATCTGATTGTTCTTGGAGGGGTGGCTGCCTTGCCATACCCAAATCCAGTGTCACACGAGAGGCTGAGGCCAGTTCTCTTCCCATTTTCCCCATAACTTGGATAAATTAGAAAGACAAAGAATATTAAGATGAGTAAATGCAAGCGGATGGCGCGAAGCAACTAAGTCATGCCTTAGCAATAGTCGTCTGGGCCCAATTGTGCCTCTTTAAAAACAAATTTGGATAAAATTGGTCTTTGTGGCCTAATTACAAATTCATTTTGAAATATGATTAGATAGTGCAACAGTTTGCTTGAATTCTTTTCCTCAGTAAGCATCACGAGGCGAAGGTTAAGGTCTTTGCTAAAGGTTGGATTGGCGGTGTCTACCTTTCCACCAAAAAGTGTGTTCGCGCCTTTAAGTGCAAGTCTCTGGTCTGTGGTTAATAGCCCCAATTCAAAGCATTATGGCAATCTCAATCGAGTAGATGCGTTTCTGTTGCAGCCGCCTCGTCGCGAAGTTGATGATTTGTTTCCTACAGAAGAGAGAAGCACTACCCACCACAAAATTCTGATAACTTGTGCATCCGTAATATTGCCATAAAATATATGATGTCATGCTCTAGCTGTCATTCTCGATCCCCTCGCCTGAACCCAACATGTGTTTGAAGGTAAGACACAACAGTGGACCAAAATCGTAATCTTGAGAATATCATATGACTTGAATTTTGCCTATTTTGCAGACTGGTGGTGTGAAAGTCTCGTCTGCCTCTAGACATAGGTTCTGCAATGGTAGCTTGGGTCCTGACGGCAACCGGCTATCACCGCATCCATCTGAGGAGAGACTGATTGCCCGCTTGGTGCGCTGCGTAATCTAAGTTATGGCTCTTTGATTTATGCCTCCCCAATACAATCGCCCTTGCTGCACGCAATTAGGGCGATGGGACTCCCCTCTATTTCTGCCACCGGGAGGTATCCACTTCAATCAGGGGAAGGGAGAAAGGAATGAGAAGGGCTACATGCGGAAAAATTGGACAAATAAAAAGGCGAAAATGCCGCATCGCAAATGTTTGCGGCTTCTTGAGCTTTAAAAACAATGGAAGAAGGAAGTTTGGTGGCCTAGCAATTTTCGAAGCTAAATTACCTCCCAGAAAGTAAAATGATAGCCTGATACAGGTGAAAGGAGTGTTTGACATTCCCTTCACTTGCCGTGTCGATATGCGGTCGCGGCGAGGCATTCAAAATAATTCCGTCTGAAAGAGTCAACCCCTTATAAATTGCGACTTCCAGGATAGAATAATGGTGGCACAACCATTTGCGGATCTGCACAATTAAATACGCTTCAAGGAACGAAGAAACCAGAATCCGTTGTTTGCAATTTATGCTGACCACATTATGTTCTATTTGGCTATTCTGTTCTTAAACATAGCACGTTCCATTTCCAAAACTCAGAAACACTTTCGTTTCTCAGTGCACTACTTAGCTTGAAGGTAGTCCTGCACCGCATTAATATGCCAATCAGGTTACTCCACCCCTATGGGGCAAAATAGGTGAGGCTTTTCTCTTAAACTCATCCGTTAGTCATTAATAGGTTAATACGAATAAAAGACTGAACGCCTACCGTGTGCTTTTGCGTTTTGTCAAGGAGAACTGCATTTAAAAGGCCGATTCAGTGCTCGAAAACTCGAACTTCAACCAACGCTGACCGCAAAAGGAGTGATAATAGCCAAGAAAAGATCAGGTGCCCCATTATTTTGCAACGAAATGAGCAAAGTCTCTCGTAGCACTTGATCAAGTTCCACTTGTGTCACGAGATCTCGACAAAAGTAATAAGTGCAGTAAATTTCGTATCCCACGCACAGACGGATAGCAAAAGCCACGTCCGGCGCAAGAAAGGGACCAGCAATGATGGGAACCATTAAATTACGGACTGAGCTAATGAGGCTATCGCTGAGGACTCTATCATCAAATCCGTTGGTCATGAAGTCCCTAATCTCATAATCAGAATTGTTGTAGCACACCAATAATTTGTAAAGGCTAGCATAATACCTACAAAAAGCTCATACGTGCAGAAATCGACGCGCAGAAATCACAGTTAAAACAATTCACGTAGCACTGTGGATTAAGGCGGCATTGCGTCCATTCACGACTCCATAAGGCATCAGTGTGCTTGGTGACGACAATGATGTTTTCGATAAGTTCATTAATTGTCCTTAGGTTACAGTCTTCTCCTTTAAAACGCAGCCAAGGTTTTAACTTTAACCACTTTCTGACTTGTCTTTTATAGGTTTTTCTTTTAAAGCCAGCCAAATTAAATTGTTTTGATTTTATACCCAAACGATCAATGATCAGCTCCAGAGAGTAAATCATGCATTGAAAATTGTTGGTATTAAGGCCGTCAACATGATAGGTATCAAAATATTGGGCAAGTACCTAGACAATTAGTTTCACCTCTATCCACCCACGTATTACCAAAAATAACAAAATAATTGAAGGCAATTTGTCTTTAGCCAGCATTTTTTGCTTCGTAAGCCCACCTATTATGTGCCTTTAAATTTAGTAGCTCATTTGTGCTCTACTCTCAAGTCTAACCGCTTATTAGAACACGTGGGATTAGCATAACTTAGCAGGCATGTAAACCTTGAGGTCTTGTCGGTAATTTTACAGAAATTGGGACAGGATTCTGATGAACAAGTGTGGTTTTCTTTATTTCGATTCTGATTGAGTTCACTTTGTTTTGGTTTAATATGTATCAGGTTGCACGATCTGCTTGACCATCAATGATAAGATATTGGCGGCACTTCAAATTGTAATGTTATGCGGACAGCCACAATTGTAGTTCAAAGCGTAGCAGCAACATTCAAGGAAAGAACAAACCAAGGACTGAAGGGGTAGGTGGCACAAATGAGGAGGATTTTAAGAATGATGATGTAGAGGGTGAGACCGTAGCTTCGGCGCCGTGCCACTACTAGTATAGCACTAACAGGAATGAGGACTAGCGAAACGATGGCGGCCTCGCCCACATCCTCAGTCACAACATTCAAAACAATCTAGCCTTCTGCTAAAGGAAAGAAGAGGTAGCACCGATGCAAGAGATTCTGTGTGACTAGCCCATGCTTATCCAGCGTATTATTGTACCTTAGGAGGAATTAATAAAACGAAACCGATAAAAGCAAATGCAACGAGCGAATCTCATTTTTTTATAATAGCAGCCTATTAGCCACTTCTTTGACAAAGAGGGCCATCCCAAGGTAAAAGATCCAACCTATTCTCTAATGAGTGCCTATAAAAATGCACAGCGACTTTGCTCCAAAATTCCTTCATTCTGCTTAATTGACAAGCTGTGCATTTGCGTTCGGCTTTTGAAGGCATCTTAAATTTTAAGACGCACAGACACACATATTCCGTTCGTGCATGAATTTTTGCAACAAATTTGCTTTTTTTCAAGATAAAGTAGTGCCGCAATCTGTATTAGAGGTTTAGGCTAACAGTATCGGGACACGTCCGGCAGTAGAAACCTTAACTCTGAAGTTTTGTCATGCCTATACACCTTTGCGTACCTAAGTTTGACCCATGATTTAGTAGTTTTATGCTATCCCACTAAAATTTGCTATTTCTAGACCGGTTTTTTGACCCTGTGTTATGATTCCGCCTTTCTGGCAAGTGTATTACCAATTTTGGCAATCTTCCAAGGCATAATATGTGACACAGAATTGTCTATTATCCAGATCGCCGTTTGCTGTAATTTGATACCATTGCTTCTTAAGTTCCATCACAGCTGCTCGACACAGAGTTTCATCTCTTTCCTTGCATTCACAACGCAACGCTAAGTCCAACGCACAAACGGAGGGTCTGTTAGAACGGAGGCGGTGCGAAGGATGTAATAAGTGCTATTTTTACCCTTCCTCAACTTAATCTACAGACCACCTTCACTGTGTCTTGGTGTATTTTACTCGCCTTCGCTTATTCTCTTTTATGGGCTAAACGTACTTGAAGCAAACAATGCTTAACAAGGACTACATATCCATCTCACTGGGCATTGTGATAAGACTCTTTACCGCATGCATTCCACTTTTCAACACGCATGCCTTTGCAATTAACAGGTGCATGCCAGATAGCGCTTTGTTGTTCAATCTATTTCTGCTTACTTATTCTTGACAGATTCGGCAACAGGGCAGATGATTCCTTAATGGCAATTTAGAAAGACGTGGTAAGATACGATAATGTCCAAAAATTCACTTAAGTTGCTTAGGTCTGTCAGTCTATTACCGAAATCAGGGATGGTCAAGCTCAGAAAGACCCTCTTATTTCATAATACCTAACACTTACATGTCGAAATTTGCATTGTAAGTCTATAAGGGACCGAATTGTGTAAGATAGGAGCAAAAACATTCTTAAAGACATATTAGGCAGTCAGGTTTGAGTGACTAGCCTGCTTAAGCATCATCATCTGGTCGCCATTTGGATAATCAGTGATGACTTCGTGCTCCGTTGCGGGGATTTGAATCGCTAATGCCTGCTGCGCCATATGGAGAGCTGACAACCCTCACCGTATGACCTATCTTTTAGGTGTAAATAGCACGATATTGATTTTCAGGTGGGGACGTACATATTCCTCATTACAAATCATCCGACCACGGTGGTTGAATACCTCAATCTCTTGTCGTGACTTCTGCACTGTGCTTTTGTTCTTAATCTGAGCAACCAGTGTATGCTACAACCACAAGATAGAACCCCATCGCAAAGCATTTTTGCGACGCACTAACAGCAATGTGCCTGATGCACTTATTGCCGGGTGATGGTGCAGACACAGGGATCCACTCTTTCGGTGCATACGGTGTTTCGCTTTGTTTTGCACCGCAGCCCCGGTTTACGCAGCATTAGGTAGCTAGCATGACAAATGGGGGATGAGGAGATTGAAGCAGGTGATGAAGTCTGTGATAGAACTATGTGAAATAGGAAGCAGAAAGGAAGGAATGGGCAACACCGACACCAGCAGCAGCGCTTCAACTACCACTGCTTTTCAATCATTTCTTACCCATGGAGAACACTTGAGGCGTGATTGAGAGCACTACTACCATCACTGCAATGTCAACTGCTTGTTTGCACAATGAGTGATTGTCGTCAGCTAAGAAGCCCGATCTATGAGTCTAATGCTTACTTGCATTGTAAGACTGGAATGACGCTGCAAACAGAAAAAAGCGGTGACTGGAACCAAGGTTACACATCATTGCATTCGGATGCATTTCACTTGCTTGTTAGTCATCTGCATTTTAGAGTATAAAGAGGGAGATAAAGACTTCGTTCCTGCCTTTTGATGAAGTGAACAAATAGGCGAGCATGTTTAATATGTAATTTAAAACCATACTAACGCAGTCACAATTTCGCTTTGAAACATGCATATCGCATTAGCCTTGACGACTCTATGAGGGCTGTCACACTAGACTAATACACCATTTTGCATGAGTCGAGATTACTGCTTTGACTGTGAGTGCTGATTTCCGAAACACCTGACTAACACACCTCTTGGAGGCCTCCATCCCTGTGCACACTCTCTAAACGCGTACTTTCATCAAAAGAAATTAAAGTGGTGGTAGCATTTACTTTACACTACATCAGCAGGCGGCGATTATAGCCAGGTCTATTCTTTCAAAGCAACGATAAGTCATTTGTCTTTCCCACCCTAATCTTGTTGTGAATGTAACGATGTTTTGTAACAGCGCTTGCTTGGCATTTATTACAAAACTAATTTATTCTTTAAGTGGCGAGCCGATGATGGTTCGATAGTACCACTCACCTCTTTTTACTAAATACAAATGACAACAGCAGAATGAATGCGAAAAATAGTGACAATTATTACCACATCTGCTCTATCACATC
This sequence comes from Taenia hydatigena, assembly GCA_036345935.2. Taxonomy (NCBI): domain Eukaryota; kingdom Metazoa; phylum Platyhelminthes; class Cestoda; order Cyclophyllidea; family Taeniidae; genus Taenia; species Taenia hydatigena. The sequence continues at coordinate 2,545,776 of JADWOT020000005.1, forward strand.
CATTGAAATACCGCACTATAGTTGCTGCCATCTAGTGATACGCACATAGCCAGACCACCTTCCAGTGCTACAGTGTTTGAACGCCATGGCACTCCAACTCTTTTATACAAAGGAAAGGTGAGCATAATTAATTGCCGCGCTTAAAGAAAATCGAAACGAATGCTGAAGATATTCGGCATGGCTGCTGGTGTCAGTAAGTGCCGTCGAAAAAGGACATATATGACGAGAAATTGCAATGCTGAAACTCTTACAGCACGACAAAGCACATGTCTTCTTGACAACAGATGACCGTCCTCTGAGAAAACAGCCATCGCATACCATTATGCTGGTTTAAAGCGAAAGAATTCAAAAGTATGAGGTTTTCATTTTCACTTTATAGATCGATGGTGTGCACCACTCAAGCACTACTACTCAGCCAATGAATTTTTTGACCAAGACTTAACGCCTTGTACTGCTTTAGACAACTGGCATTGGCAGATATTTACGGGATAGGAGTGCGATAGCTTCATCTTTGTTACTTGAGGCTTAGATACAAATCTCGTTAGTCTACCTACTAAAGAGCCAGTCGTAATACTAATCTCTTGATGTTTTTTAATTTAGCTGTATTGATATGACGAACGGAAGTGCACAATTCTCTGACCCTTTGTTGTGATCGGTATTCACATAGTTCATGCTCTTCCACCGCTTCTACCAGGCATAATAGGTAATAGTTCCGTTTTACGATTTCAATTTCTTTTTCACCGATTACATGTGCGTTTGGTGCAGCCTACCAACTTGGGGCTTCATTTAGGTCTTAGCAGTCGTGAGTCTCCATCCACAAATTGGGGCCGATTTGGTCTCGACTAATGTAGTGAATCCACCTGTTGCCTTTGCTAAACTGAGCTATTTGATATAACATCAGACCTCTTATGTCAAGGTGGGGTATTATTTACTGCACTTCGCGGATGAGAAGCGCAAGAATGGGTCAAATGTCTCGGCCATTTTAGAGTAGCAATGGCTAAATTGGGGTAAATTGACCCCTTCACTGAAGAGAGAAGCATCAACGTGCTATAGAGAAAAGTAAAAGTTGGTAAGGGGTTCGAAATTATTAAGATTACAAAACATAAGGCAGTGCATGCGATACGTGGCAATTGAGAGAAGCATGAGATCGACTGCTACTGTCCAGATGAGTGTTGCATGTTACGGGCACTTTGGCTTCTCAGGTTAGACGGAGGCTAGCCTATAAAAGACAAACGAGGTGGTAAGGAGTGGGTAGGGCAGTATAACGCCACACTAGCCGCATTACAATTCAGTCACTCAGTACTACAGCGGTTAGAATGTGGCACTTGTGCGTGTGAGCTTGAGTCCTGTCGAGTTCATAGCTAGAAAAATCAGTCCATGGGGACACATCAAAGAGAATGGCCTACATGCCGACTGGCATGGTTCGTAAAAATGCACGATGGCTACGAACTTGACTTCCGTGAAATTGCAGAGAGTATGTGATTGTTTCATTTTAGCTGAGCTCGATCATCGAGGAACTGTTACCGCAGTAGATACCAAACTATGCGCGGTATGGGCTTGATCTGCAAGACATTTCATCAAAGCAAGTGAGGGTAACAGAATACTTGTGTCAGTAATCGAATGTGATGAGTTGGGAGTCTGAACTGCGTCAGTGGGCAGACTAAGCGTCTCCAATGAAACTTACCTTGTGGACGTCGTAGTGTGCAATCGTCTTGTCAAACAATGTGTATAAGTCGTTGAGAAGGTCAAAAACCTGCAGTGGTGTGGACATTGCAGAAATGGTTAAGCCAACGATGTCGCCAATGTAGATCGACACCACAACGTAGGTCTCAGGTGCTACTGCGATCCCGCTTTTAATACTTCTGCCACAAGCTTACAATTTTTAACTTAACTCTACCCATCCATTCGTCCATTGTTAAGAGCCTAGGTTTGGGTGGCCGTACACCAATGCAAAGTGACAGGATGAATTCCTGGTAGCCAATGCCCCTCTATTCAAACACCGATCTAACAACTATGTGGCACTCGCTTTCCCAAGTCTAAACCCTTCCACGGGCACTCTTGGAGGTCAAGATGTGTACAGGCTGCTGCTCCGAAAAGTCGAAAAGTATTTATTTGATATCAATCGTCCTCTATTAAAAAGAACTTTGTTCGCAGAGATATTTTCCAGTGGCACTCTGCAATGCAGTCCTAATATTTAGTGCAAATCTTTCAGAAGCATTCAAATCTGAATTTTGATTGACAGAAGCTATTTGGTGTCTACGCCTGAGTCTCAGCTAGTGTTTTGGTTAGCTACTTTGCTCACCCTTACGCCCTAAGTATAAAAACGCACTTGATTTGCCTATAGATTAACGATAGCACGATTTGAATGCTTCCGAAAAATCTCCTTCTAAGCCTCAAGTAACAAAGATGAAGCTATCGCACTCCTATCCCGTAAATATCTATCAATGCCAATTGTCTAAAGTAGTACAAGGCGTTAAGTCTTGGTCAAAAATTCATTGGCTAAGTAGTAGTACTTGAGTAGTGTCAGCAGTTCATTTGATCAGTTAAATTAAGTTTGACTGGCAACTAATTATATTTGAATCAAGGGTTTGTGAAGTACCAGTCATTATGTCGCATTCTGTTCCTTTGATTCGTGTATTGTGCAAATGAGGCTGCATTCAGAGCACGTGCTAAGGAATGTCTGTCATTTTAAAAACAGCACCCACTTACCGATATGGACACCTCAGCAAATAAGGACATCTGTCTGTGGCAATGCGAGGCCGTCGTTACCTCACTGTCTAGGCATGGAACTCGACATGAGTCAAGCTCTCATCTGTGTTAGCACTGATTGGTCTTTGTGCTATATTTACGCTTCAGTCTACGAACGCGCATCAAATTCAAAAGAACAACATGATGAAAAAGGAAAGCACGCACTGCTAAAATGAACCAGGACTGGAGCACGATAGCATATTTAGTAATGTTTCGTACAGCGGCCGATGTTGAATGGCATTGGTGAGCATGTCTCGCGTCATCACGATTGAATTCTTCCCCATCATCCAGTGTGGAACTCGATCAGTGGAACGTGTTGCAGGGTCTATGACGGTGTCATGCATATTGTTTAGAAAAACGGGATTAACTTAATTCGAGATATGGCATTAGGATGTATTTTTAACGCTGAAGTTTCAAAAATGCTTATCGATAAACTTCTGTGCACATTAAAGTAGCTCAGAACATACAAACTAAACCTTTGTTCACTTTGCAAATTACAGTGATCAACGCTCATAAGAGTTCAGCTTAGCCATTGAATGCGCTCACTTACTGCTTAAGTGTTGCGGTAAAGTCGGCTGACAATGATCGAGCCAAATTCTTCCTTTGCCTGTTAAGTGAGTATCATGGATATTTGACTCCATATTACCGCGTTATCGGACATTCATAGTCCTATCTGCCACCACACTTGCAGGAATGGATAGAAAGTCGCAAGCCCTCCTGCCTAGATTAATGAGGCTTACTAATTGATCGGCTGCAACCTATGCATATGGAGAATGAAACAAAGAAGTGCAACTATTACCGGTCGCATGACGTGAGTTAGTGCATGTTACACATCCATCTGGAAGCAGGGACTTACGAAGGAGAAGGTGAGGTTGCTGAGGGCGCGAAAGGCGAAAACGAAGAAGAGGCAGGCCATTGTATCACTTCCTCAGTAGAGTGATAGCCAAAGCAGTAGCACCGTCAAACATGTGGTGACAAATATTCATTAATTGACCACTTAAGCAGGTTAAATTATTCACCGCTGAATAGTACAACACCGCAGGTTGGTGGGAACAGGAAGCTACATAGTCAGGCGCTCTGCACTTCCAAAATTCGCAACATCTTCACATATAGAATCACGATGGAGTGAAGAAAGGAGTCAACGTGAGCCATCTTCGGGATGAAGTGGAGAACTATGAGTTCAAATTCATCCAGCTAAATGAATGCCACATTAGTTCCTGTAACTTGTTTAGCCCTGCTTAATTTCGACTACCTTGCTTAAGATTTCAAGGAATGTGTACCATTGCTTCATGTACGAATCACTAAATAGACGGGGTAAAAATATTCTGACTTACCCACATTCAGGCCTCAAAGCTACTCTCCGTTAAAAGTACGCCAATTTCATATATGGATCCTTTTGTTTACCCCAATAAGTGATGCAAATCGAAGGTTGCGCTTATTGCCTCAAATAGGAAAAAGACCATGGTGGATGTGGCAGCATTTTCACCTATTCATGTAACAGGGCATTTAGTTGGGGACTCTCAGACAACTTCTAATTTGCTAATGCACCCCATACATCCAAGGAGGGAACCCCAAAAAGAAGACTCGCGCAGGTTGGAGTACAGGTGTCTAATCACTTATTAATTAGATGGGGGCGATAATTAGGAATAAAGACATTCGTAGCGCGTTCAAGGCGAGAGAGGTGTGGAGGAGGGCTTGTGCATTGTCGACTAGCATCAGTGTAAGCGCAACCTCGGCCATGTTCACTGTCTACCACCATTGCTGCGACCATCCCCACTGTTGCGCACACGGCGACCACCATTGCGGCTTCTCCACGGACCACAATGAACACTTCTGCCCACATTGTGGGCAACTTCTTATTTTCTCGTCGAAATAACACCGGAATCGGTTGGTTCTCACCACCATACACTATGGTGCCCCATATTTGACCAAAGTGAAGAGGCAGGGAACCAAATACATCCTAATGCCATATCTCGAATTAAGTTAATCCCGTTTTTCTAAACAATATGCATGACACCGTCATAGACCCTGCAACACGTTCCACTGATCGAGTTCCACACTGGATGATGGGGAAGAATTCAATCGTGATGACGCGAGACATGCTCACCAATGCCATTCAACATCGGCCGCTGTACGAAACATTACTAAATATGCTATCGTGCTCCAGTCCTGGTTCATTTTAGCAGTGCGTGCTTTCCTTTTTCATCATGTTGTTCTTTTGAATTTGATGCGCGTTCGTAGACTGAAGCGTAAATATAGCACAAAGACCAATCAGTGCTAACACAGATGAGAGCTTGACTCATGTCGAGTTCCATGCCTAGACAGTGAGGTAACGACGGCCTCGCATTGCCACAGACAGATGTCCTTATTTGCTGAGGTGTCCATATCGGTAAGTGGGTACTGTTTTTAAAATGACAGACATTCCTTAGCACGTGCTCTGAATGCAGCCTCATTTGCACAATACACGAATCAAAGGAACAGAATGCGACATAATGACTGGTACTTCACAAACCCTTGATTCAAATATAATTAGTTGCCAGTCAAACTTAATTTAACTGATCAGATGAACTGTTGACAAATTAAAATCATAGCATGCATAAGTTACTCCTGATTAAAGAGGAGACAATGACCTTGGACAAAAGCCAGTAGAGATGTTATTTCTCTAGGAGAAGCGTGACAGGTCAAAATGGGCTTTGTTGTGGCTATTCTGAATTACTAGCTTAGCCTCGGCTTTTATATACTTGTTCTCAAATTTCTCTCCTGGTGTACTGATATGTAAAGCCATGAGTACTTCAGATTCGTCATCTGTGTTGCCAAGTAACTAACAGCGTGGAACAGTGTTGGACCGGCAGCATCTTCCATCCAGCTACCTCATTTCCATCCTTTTTTTCATTTTAACTTGTATAATCTGGCAGCTGATGAGAAAATGAGACTTAACTAGAGAAATGAAGGCAGTACTGAAGAGAGGTGTCAATGTGCCTCGTGATAGGAAGCAGCAATGTCCAGTTTGGACGACTGTTTCTCATCCATCGGAGAAATCCAGCCTGTTTTGTCAGTATCGGTTTCGCCATCTCGAAGGATCTCAATAGCGCATCTTCCATCCAACAATGCATTGATGTCTTGCTGCCATTGCTGCTTAAGTAGACTGCAAACTTTGACCCGACCTGAAAAGTGCATGGCAACAAAGACCATTCCCATTTGATTTTGACAGACTTTACTGACTGGCGTTTCGTCAAGTTGTAGAGAAAATTTAAATATAAAGGTCGCCGCTTATGCTTAGCTCTTCATCAGACACACGCGAATTCAAATACTTTCTTCAATGGCAGAAGAATAGTATGGCCTGACATCGCAGATCGCTAACTTGTTTATAAACTGGAGTCATTCGATGGCATCCTCTCCACTGAAGTTGATTGGTTCTGCTATTTTGCCCAAGCAGCAATGAATTCGGGGATATAGCGAGAATGGTCTTGGGTGACTGGTTTCCTCTCTTCAGTTTGTGTTGTAACAAATCCTGGCATTGCCAATGTTTCTTGTGGTAGTGTCACGGAGATCTACACAAAGACCCAAGGTTGCAACTCCAGCATCCCACCCTTGTAATTTTAATTAACATTACATTCCTCTCGCGCGAGTGCCAGTTACTTATTTAGAGGCGATTGCAGTAGAAGACATGTCATGGGCCCGTTTTCCAACTTAACACATGGCATCATTCTCTACTATTGAAAATATTAATAGCCGATTTTGAATCGCAAAGCCTTAAATACACTTGTTCACCTATTTTCAGCTCTGCTCCTCGGCTTATTTGGTTAGTCAATACCATCGACGATGGCTTAGCAAACCGTTTTTAAATCGAGCATAATGCAACACAATTTTTAGCCGAAAGCATTAAATATTTGTGCACTTTGATTGCCACACGTTTTAAAGATAGGAACCTTAACAGATAGGAGCCATTAGGAGCAAGATTTACTTACATGCTTCGTCTGCATTTATACTGCATGCACAAACAAGAGGAGAATTTTTTTACAATCACCGCAAAGTGGCACTTATTTCTGCGGCCCTCTCTACAAACTTATAAACACAAATCCGTTTTGGTTTCTGTTTCTGTGGCTGCTTATAAAGTGCTATTCACGATTATGTGAGCGTCTGTTTTGATGGTGATGGAGTCGCTAAAGAATTTATTAGCCCAATGGAAGGAAGCATCACAACAGGAAGGTTCAGCAAATCATAAGTAATGGCACGGTTTGCTTTCAAGGTCATTCCTGCGTCTAGCAGCTGCTCTAGCATTAGTTTCAGATTGGCTTTGCGCCCTTGGATGCTTTTATCGAGAAACAAGGATGCCATGAGAACATATTCGCATGCTTTCTTAGCGAGACCCAAAGTCCCTTTCTCTTCCTTTCTCTTTTGCCGGCTTATATAATTATTTCGCTTTTCCGGAGTTTCTTCATAAGAAGTGTATTTAATCTATTGCAGAACAAGGAAAAGCCTCTTGCGTACGTGATTATGATCCAATTCCTCCTCTTGCCACGCTGATTTAGATTTCTACCCACTCAATTGCTTTATGACACTTGAATTGAGGAATTAAAATATATGGCGACTATGGATTGTCTCGTTGTCTTTCTATCATTACTACAGCTTTAGAATAGACTTAAAGGTGCGATTTTTAGTTGGAGGTGTTTATCAGGCCATTTCCTTCATCTTTTTTTGCCCTTAATTGGCGTAAAATGGACCGATGTTCTGATGTGATGAAATTTTTCTACCAGGAGGTAACGCGTAGTGCTCTACTCGAATGAATTAAATGCAAACTCAAATTCTCTGATTAAGAGACCATTGCCATCGCAGCAAAACTTGCCAAGGTGTGCAAAAAATTCTCTTTATGAAATTTGAGAAAAGCCTGTACATTGTTTTTTTTCTTATTCCGAGTTGTTCCCGTCCTCTTCCTAAGTTTAAACATGCGGACTCACCTGATGTAGGTATTTTTAGTTTGAACATTGCTGCAACGAAATAGTGCTGTTTCAAACTATCAAAATCTACATTGAATGAAGGCATAAGTAACGGTCGACCGCGTCAACGGATTTATTTGCCTCTTTTAAAGCGCTTCGAATACGCAATTAACATCATTGATGCCATTTGCTAGACACGGCGTGGTTGCGATTGTAAATTTGTTCTCCTGCCCCTTTTAGTGGTGCGCTGAGGGCATGCCTCCAGCTCGCATCAGCACACGCTCAACGGAAGGAGGAGTCATTAACGATGCCATTTGCTCAATCATTTGACCGATTGGGTAGGTTGGCGTTCATAACAATCTCGGGATTTGACACCACGCCTTCAGTCGCATTCGCGCATGTGTGTGAACACTTTCAAAGATAGAATAAAATGAAATAATGTGCAGTTGTGTATCCTGCTGGTATTAGGATAAAGTTACAATAGGAAATATGCCTTTGCCCATATTTTACTAGGTTAATTACTCCTGCATATCAATTTGCTAAGTTGATAGTGCTAGATTATTTCAAAGATTCATATGTGTCAGGCTCAACTGAGGACTGTTGACGCTGTGTTAAATTTAAGTTCGTTTTCAAACTTTAGCATAGGGTTAGACGTCTATGCATCCACGTTCTTGCAATGGGTTCTTTAGTTTCTTTAACGTGAGTTATTTTGGTTCTTCCTTCCTTCTCGCGACACTTCTACAAAATAAGCTATTCGCTTTAACAAGACCTGTGCCTATTTCGCTTAAACATTTCTTTGCCTTTTTATCTAATGGATGGTAGCGCTAATACGTTTCCGTATTTTAATGGTATTTCTGCCTCTGCGAATCCTCTTATTTGGAACTACCCGCCCGTTAGTTTAGAAAATGTGGCCAATTGACCACCAGTTACTTGTTTTGACGTTTCACTCAGTATTGCGCAATTTCGATTCATTTTTATCAGCACAATAATAATAATTTTGTTCAAACTACTTGCGATTTCCTGCGTTCTTCATAAAAGAGTTCTGCAAAGATATAGCCTACGGCTCGACTAAGCATACTCTTACGGAGTACCTCATTGCGTGTCCAGTCCGCCAATCATGGTAGTCAATTCTTGTGGCAGATAAAGCGGATGGTTCATGGAAGCTTTCCTTCCACAACTGATTACTTTGTGATGACTGAGCTTCAAAAGTTTTATAAAGGGGATGCCAAGGAAGAAGCTCGAGATAGGATAGAGGCCATATTTAACTCTTCGCTATTTGCCGCAGCGGAGTGAGCTGTTTGCAGGCTCGGTTAGCAACTTCAAGCCCTAAAGCATGCATAAAATGCATTTCATTCGAGCACTGCCTCCATTAGCCTTTAGGGGAGTCCTAAATATCCTCTGCATAACAGCAAAGCCTATTTGTGTAAAACATTGCCTCCCTGTTGTATTATAATATAGTTGTGCCCCATATTTCATTCAAGAAAATAAGCCGCAGTAATATGCATAGGCCGTTACTACTTTATTTGTGCTTTAAACTCTACTTGATAGTGGCCAAATTACAGTCGGGTTAGAATACTCCCTGCTTCTGCGTATATAGTGTATAAAGAGATTTAATACTTTAGCGCCATTATTAGGCTAAGTGCTAAGTGCTCCACAAACTTCACCACGAACTATCTGCTTATTTTGTTTCGATGACAAATGCAGCCCAGGGGATCCCCGATACACCTGGCGAATTGCACTTTACGCAAACAGGTCAGCTAAAATATGGCAAATATGTGTAAGATGATATGATAAAGTGATGCGACAAAGTTGCAGGTAAAAATTAGGAATGAAATGATTTGATCACTAGCACCTCAGGTGTCCGCCACTCGGATCAAAATGAGTTCCGATTAACTTGATATTTCTTATTAATAACCTGAAGCGAAATCTCAACCCATAAACATGCATATCTATGCAGACTAACATAGGCATAAATATATGTGCGTGTATTCACCCAGATGTAAAGAAAAGTAAAAAAAACGTGCATTGAAGTAGAATAAAGCTTAATATTATGGTCACGATGCATATGTACTTGTTATAAGGTGGCAAATCAGAGCATCGCAGGGCATGTTGAGCATTCGTGGAGAGCTATTTTAATAAAGAGCATATCTCTCAACAGAGATTACAGTGCTTACAGTAGATCAAACGCAGATGATTAGCAGTCGCATATTTAGCCAAAACTTGAGTAACATATGCATGTGCCAGGGTTTACCATACTTTACTTGCCTCTTCTTTAACTTCCAAACGATGATCTACCACTGAATTTGGTTTTTTTTTGCAGCGCGGGGTGCAAAGCTGCTTGTCAATGAAGATTACTAGAATGCTAGACATTTGGAAGTCCAAAACATCTCTTTTTTATTCTACAAAGCATTACCATGAAAAAAGCAACAAGTGGTTTTTTCTAAAGCACCTAAAATTTAGTTTTTATTGTATTTTGGATCAGCCTCACTGATAGCTCTTTACTTTTTGTTCCTGCATAACAATGTTTTGCGCCAGGAACAGACGACAATTCGCAAGACGAGAACGGATCCTTAACCGATTGTTGCTACTCAATTCAAAAGTCATTTGGACTGACATGATTCGCTTTAAGGGTGCTTGTTCTAGTGAACCAAGGAATCTTCTTCTTCTGAATTCGCACATCCTCACTGCTTAAAAAGAAAGTAAAATTCGCTAGCTAGACTCGTCTCTTGGCGGCTAAAGGCGGGTTTTCAACATGTCACAGATTAAATTGAATGCATTCATTGTGTGCAAAGGACTATTACACAGCAGAAAGGGACAGTTTCTGATGCAAAAAGAAGTAGTTAATAGGCAATCTTAGTTAAGTACGCTACTGACAGGCGAAACGCGAGCATGCGCAGCTTGAACGGAATCCTTCGAAGGTGAGCGCATTTAACCCCCCACCAAGGGCACAATGAACGAGAAGTATATCAAGAAACACACCGATTGCACCTCAACAAGCACAAACTTCATAATGCTGAATTGCCTAGTCGCATCAGTTACAGAGATTTTCGTGGGGCCATTAACCACTCTGATTCTTTTAACTTGCCTACGTCGGTGAAATCAGCCGTCTAATCTTCTCTTATGTTGACTAAACTACTGAAAAGGATAGACTAGTAATTAAGGGAATCCATCTCTCATCACTCCAATGAACGCCGAGATAAAGACGGCTGTTCTTGATAATTGTCTGAAACAACTAGCGAAAAGCGTTATTACCAGAATTTAATGGCACTTTACTGAGAACATTGAAATGTTCAGTTCCTCCCAATAATTAAAGGTAAATTAAAGATTAGAATTCGTTCCTTATAACTCTCCTCCTGTGCATCCTAAAAGAGTGCAAACTGATAATGTTTAACTTTACTATATCCATCTTCGCTGAAGCCCGTGGTCTATTATAAAAAAACATAAATAAGAGATGCATACCTATCATTTAATCAAGGTGTTTAAGCAGCTGCGACCGCTGTTAGAAGCGGCTTGATTTTATTTTTTTCATACCGCCTTTCTGGCTCGACCGGTCTATTGCTTTGGCTGCTGGTACTCTTCTCCAATCCTTATTGCACTCATTGCAAGGCTGCTTCTTTGCATGGCTTATGTGTTGGCGTTTCAGATGCAGTCTAGCGCCACGCCACGCCATCAGAGGTGATGCGATGCACCATACTTGCTTTTTTCCTGTGCGCTTTTGCGATTGCAATTAATTGAATGCCGCCAGTGGTGATGGGTTCAAAAAGGTGGAATCGTAAGGGCAACTCCGGCAAGGATGCTCGAGGAGAATGTGTATGAAGCTAATGTGCTTGAGGTGAGTAAGTGGTTAAAGGTGGCAGATGGTAGCGCGGTGGTGGTTAATGGATCGCTCCTGTAGCTTAGTCTGATGATATGGGAGCGTAGTTATAGTGCAGTGGTCGAGAAGTAGAGGCCTTTAGTTATATGATTTTGCCCTCTTTTTATCTCTTCTTCTTTCATCTTGCTACCAACGGCCATTTGACAGTCGACAGGAGTGAAGTGGAGTGACTTTGTCACTGAAACATGGATGTCGTGGTCCCACGGTGCGATGATTGACTCAGAACTTTGAATTTTGCAACCCTCTCACACCTTTGGTCTGCCATCCATTCCAAACATCACCGTTATTAAGGAAGGATTCCACGTATGCTTGAAAAAGTGGCAGGTAAGTGGGATAAAGTAGAGTTAGCATTTCACATGACACAACCGATAACCTGGGATAAAAAGTGTTGTATTCTGTTCAACTGAATTTGTACTCACCTTATGCAAAGAATTACAAATCAACGAGTCAGCCAATTTACCATTCTTTGTTCCAAACTATCAATGCCGCTGCATCTGAAAGTCTGTTTGCATGCTGCAATCAGCAGTTGACATTAAAGAAGCTAGCCCACGCGTCAAAAGCACAATGATTAAAACTCAAAATGACCTTGTGGCCAAGATCAAGAGCTAAACAACAGACATTCCATTGTTAATCCTTATCTCTTTTCCCACGTCAGCCATCATAAAGTATTCTTCAGCCACTCATGCCGATTATCAGAGATCTTGGCAATCGGGGCAATGTCCAACCACAATGTAGATAATCACCTTCAGAAATTGATGCACTCTGACGTTTTGTGCTGTATGGCACCCGAATGAGTAAAAGAGGCATTTTGTTGACAATTACGTGGTCCCATAGTTAGCTATTGGAACTCTGGTATTGAATAAGTGTTACCTTCCTCAGGATAGGGTAATGCTCGCGCTGAATGCTATATACTCAATACACAGTAAACCTTGATGCTACTGGCATGGCTTGGGGGCAGCCCAAACGGCTTAGGCACAATGCCAAAGACCCGAAGTTATTTTTGCTTATAAACTGATAGTCAAACATTCCATGCAACGCATTTACACAGGCGATAGTTGAGCGAAGAGAAAGTTAAAAGGGAAAGAATTCGCACTTTTGGCCATGAAAGAACTTTTACTGGAATAGATCCAAAGTTTCAAATAAACGTTACAATCTTTAATACTTTTTAACTAGAATTTATGGAAATGTATGACTTGAGTTACTGAAGGAGAAATTGGCGGGATACATTTTTGCAGGTCATTTTACCTTTAGCATTAGCTTTAAATGTGGGATAAAGTAGCCAAAAACGGATTGTTATTACTAAAACTCATAATTATTTGATTTTACAGTGCCACCGAGGAGGCTTGGGATAAGGGGAATCAGATTATGTGATGTACTTTGTAGAAGCATCAAACCATATGTTGATGGCGAAAAAATAGTTATCGCTCCTATTACGAAGGATAGCATTACCCCTCTTGCCGGAGTAAAAGACCCTTTTCTTCTACTTGGTGGTCGTGAGTCAGTGGAAGCTTATTGTGTTATTGGTTTTAAGTTTCCGATGCGAATTCATCCTAATTTTTTTATTTGGGCAGTTCTTGCTCGCAAAATTTAATCTCAGAGAAAGATTGAAACCTGGATTAGGTCTATATGGTACAATGATACTTACGTTTCATGATGAAAATAAAAATTGACGTAGAAAGACATTGGCAGACAATGATTTAGCCCCGACGTCGACCTTGGAATTAATAGCGGAGGCTCTAAGACAAAAGGCGTTCCACAACCAAAAATTATAAAGTTTGCAAGGATTTACTTTGCTTTCTGTAACGAATGGTAAAGATAAGATTTAATTTTAGCACAAAAAATGTAGCGTGCACAATAAATACTACGTTAATATTTCCTAAAATTGTCTGTGTGTAATAAAAAAAGTCAATTAAAGACTCAGCATGAAGTAAACTCATAAAGAAGGTCATTAATTAAAATTATAAGATGTGAAATTAACACACCTGGTAAAATGAAACAAAACAAATTGACTTGATGTGAAAAGACGAAAGAGCGCGCAACATCAAAAATGGTAGCCCGTAATGATGCAAAGGAGAGCTGCTGTGGCTAGCAAAAGGGAAGAAAGCGTGAGCAATGTAGCCATGTATAGGCTGGAGACACAACCACGCGGCAGTCCGTTGGTGCGGGTTAGTACACATGTGGGTAACGCTAGTGGAAAGCTGGCATTCGCTGGTGTGCGCGCAGGTGATGATACCTCTTTGTTAGCGATAGGAGAAGGGCAACGTAATGGCTCCTTAGAGCCTGTGACTTAGTTATACCATGCCTTGCTTCTGCTTTCAAAGTAGATATCTTGAAATATTTAGCCTTCTCATGGCAGGAGTCGTAATGGGAAACAGTAGGAAGGAAGAACCTTATACAAAGCCAGTCACAACACTATGAGGAATCGTGTGCATATACCTTTTATTTGGTAACTATTAATTAGGACTGGCATTTTAGATGGGAGCACACCTTTGTATACTCTCAGCTGAACCTATGCGGTGATGCTGAAGGTAGGGCTTGGCGACGTATGAAATGATATATTTACGACAGCGAATGACATCCTAAGCATTTTTATGGCACACAAATGAAGCTTGTTCTTTTTTAATTACTATCGGCAGGGTAATGTTAAGAACACACACGGCACCTAAACTGAGCGCCAGACTCCCAGTGGTGGCATGGCGACTGTGGATGGAGCATGTATGCATCCACAAGATAAAGTTCATCAAATATCTAAAAAATTTGTCTTCATTGAGGGTATTTACATGCCAGAACAATATGGAGGGAGCAAAGCTACTGCATTTCTTGATGGAGGAAGAAGGACCTACGAATATCATCTAAGGTAATTTCACAAAATCCTTGAAATGCAATATCGCTCATTTAGCAGCCAAAAACAGAAAATACCTTTTTGACAGGCTAATCTAACGAAGGACTGAATACTATCGCCGTCCGCTCCAAGCCTTCCTTCAGCTCAAATCAAGCACCACTTTTATTTCTGAGGAGCAGAAGATATCTAGGGTGTAGCTACCGCGCCAATAACTCAAACGTGAACTCCTCCAGAACGCGTGTTTTCTCTGACCGACTCGTTGACACATGTCTGGGTTTGACAATCTATAACGCTTCAAGAAGACGTGGCTACGTTAAAGCACAACATCCTCTAATAAAAGAACATCGTAATTGCTTTCACTCAAATTCATGATAATAATCATACTTTAAAACAGCCAAATCAGATGCACATTTTCTTCCACAAATACTCTTAGCAAAAATAGAGAGCAAAACTCTTCTCCTCCTTCTTTAGACCCTAAGGTAATTAGAATCAGGAATCGGCAGCTAAGTTCTTTCTGTAAGAAGTAGCGGCAGCTCTTGTTTTAAAATTGGACAAGTTTGGTGTGGCCGCCGAGTAGGGTTTTCTATTTTGGAAATGGGAGCCGAGCGACTATAAGCATAGAGATGCGCTAATTTTTAGCCGCTTTGACCAAATATTGCACACAATTGGGAGCCAGCAGCTTGCCTCCATTTGTAAATTATCGCGGCATTTCTTGCTATAGAATCTCACAATAAAAGTGCGACCAAATGGTAAATAGTCTATAATGGCAAAGAAAACTAGGCGAGCATGGCGATGAAGGGAAAAATATGGAGAAAGGAGGGCATGCGCACTGATAGAAAAGACAAACTGGTTAAGATTTAAACAGCGACGATGCAAATGTGTAGGAAACTGGGGCAAAGGAAGGAAAGTCGATTAGATTCAATCAAGTAGTGCATTTTTAAAAAGGGTGATTATTTTTTTGAGTAAAAATATATTTCATGCTTCTCGAACATTTTCTCCCCCTCTATTGTTTGCATTATTGAGTGGCGCATGCAAACTACTCAATCATCGTACGACCACTGTAAATGCTAGCACACTATCATAATGCCCAACGGGCGGACAGACGCACGAATGAAAAGGACCTAGCTCTTGTCAATCCGAACTTCTAATTAATCTTCTCACACAGTGTGCTTACATCACCTTGTCTCCATTGTTAGTGGAACGTGTAAAGGTTAATACAAGTTGCGATGCGTTGTTGAAAGTGATTTTGAGCAGAGTTGTTGAGGCATTCACACAGCAGGCGCAGCGGTATCTGCCCATTCATCGATCACAAGACAATTCAGCCAATGAAGCTGTGGAAAGCGTGTCTCTGACGTCTAAGGGCAAAGATTACTTTCATTGCAGTGACAATTTTATGTCCGTGATACAAAACGTATTGATTAAGATCATTGATGATGATTACGACTTTCATTTTGCGGTTCGGATACCAAGCAGTGATATTTTTCATATAAAATAGTCGCCTTTAAAGTGTCACTGCGTGGAATATTAACGTTGTTGATTTATTTGCAGCTCAAGGTCGCCAGTAGCGTTGGTTGAAGGGGGCTTTGGAACATTACACCCTCTGTGACTTTTAGCTAGTGTCAGGGATCTTTTTTAAAGACTTTGGCTGCTTGAGTCTGCCTGTTCCAAAGAGGAATCAGATTAACACCTTCATAGGCCAGAGGCTTTATTAATTCCATATATAAAGTTATGCGGCATTTTGGAACTAGAAGGCAGAGGCGGGGCTAGAGTTGAGAAGATTTATGCACATTTTTTTCTTATTTTGAAAGTTAAGCCACCATTTTTTATTCTTGACCACCTGTGAGGTAAAATGTTAGGTGCATCATCCGCATGCAATGACAGATGGCCACCTCAGCGCTTAACTGTTTGGCTAAACATGTGCTCTTGAGACCGCTATTTGACTGGAGTTCGACTATTTTTCAGTATGCTGGCGTTGGTTTCGCAACTGCCCCAGGACTTAGGGTCGCGATTGACGTTTTTTGCTTCCTTGCTTTCGGTTTAATCGGCTTTGCGGTGTAGAGTCAAATTAATACGGAGGGTACTTTGAGCTAAAGTACTTCGAGCGCATCTATTCCTTTTATCGATCGTAGGATAGAAAGCAATTTCGCCTGCATTTGCCAGTCTTGCCAACCCAACTGAGACACTCTGATAGGGGCATTCGACCACTTATACTGGGCGTATGCTACAAACGGAGTAGATGAATTTTGCCTATTTCGATGGTGCCTGTCTTGCTATGGAATTTTCCTTCCTCTCATAGCTTATATTATCTCTATTTCGACGCGCTGTTGTCGACCTGACACTCTTTTCTTCCCATTCGCGTTGTGGCTTCTAAGCTGATTGCTTAAAATGTGGTGACGACATTGGCAGGATTGAGGTTAGTCTAAAACACGCGAAAGAGCGATACTGCTGAGATGTTACATGCGCACGCAGTCTATGAACGTAGATATTGCATTGTTGTTTTGATTAAGCAATTTAATCTACAACGTGTAGAGCTTCAAAATCGATTGGCCCGCTACCTAATAGGTTATTGAAGACTGGAATTGGATTGGCTTGATTTTTATCTAAAAGGGTGTTTAAGTCCAGCCTATAAATCTATCAGCACTTTATGCCTAAATAAGGAAACTAAATCACGATTGGGAATTGGTGCGAAGGTTGCACCTAATGTGCTACTTATAAAATAGTTGCATAATCCATTCTCGAAACACCTTTTAAACTTCAGCGAAGTAGTCGGATATTCAGTTTGTTGCCTACGCAAGACATAACACACTGATCTACTACTCTAAAAGAGCGGATTAGTTCAAACATTAAAGAGGACCTATTGAAGAAATGCGCAAATGTTCCCCTTGTATTGAACCACTGTTTTCCTGCATGCACAAAGTACATCATTAGACTTGGTTGTCATTGTAGTATTTGTCTTTTCCATTTATTTTCTTGAGTTAGATTTGTAGTTAGAAGTATTACAGATGGATTTTAAATAAGGAAGAGCAAAAATGTAGTTGGAAATGGGCACAGGCTCGTTTACTTATGCATAATTGAAGGCCTTGTTATTGACACTTCAGAGGTGATCTGTAGAGCCAGAACATCTGTCGACTTCTTAAGAGCCAATGAGGAGGGACAATTAGGAGTTCGGATCTGAACGACGCCGGAGTATGAGACTTAAATTAAGGCTCGCACAAGAGAAATGCAGTGAATGTTCAATATTAGTAGGTAAAGGTGTCAATCACATCAGGTAATAATCCGCTCAAAATAAATGCGTTGTTGTCGAATTTTGGGTCAAATGTATCAGCATCACCAAATAGGGCCCAGCACATATTTGAGTTTTCCTTTTTCAAAGTCTACATCCTCGCTTTTTCATAATTTTAAGGATATTAAATTCAAACTAGCACTTGCGGACATCAGTCCATGGCTGCTAAGCTAATGAATTACATACGATTCTCTATTTTCTCCTTAAACAGCTGAAATTAACTATTTTATGCTTCTATCCTCTCGTGACTAGCCGAGGTGATGGAACAGGAGGAACAGAGCCATTTACTTTTCAGGATTTTTAGATTGTTTGACTGACATTTGCCCTTGGAGAATGATTTCAAAAAAGTAGATAGAAAAATAATTGCATTTTCGGATTTTGTAAGAGCATAGATCAAGCTGGTCCGAATTATTAGCCAGAATATGACGGATTGCTGTCGTAGGAGAGATGTTAGCTGTTTCGGAGTACCAAACCCACCTAACAAGAGGCAGCTTAGCACAAATGACAGCAACGGTCCCATCGCGATGATGTGATGGTTTTTCGATTTTGGTATGCCCTTTTGTCGATATCCTGAAAAGGCGATTCCAGTTTTCACGCAAACCATCTTTGCCATTGCGTGCAGCTCACTCACAGTGACTTTGGTTATCCAAAGCGACCAACGTCCTTCTCACGTCAGTCATCTGTGTGACGTTTCGGTGCAAATATCGGCTACGGTTGTCAAGGTAAAGTCAGAAACTACACATGTTCTCAGCCACTGTGCCTTGATTTTGGGAAGTCTTTACGCAGATGAGGACCTAGGGGGCGTAGCGTAGTAAGGCCCTTGGCTATCAGACCTGCTACGGTGAAAATTGCTACTGCAGGAGTGGATAAAAAATGGATGTGCAAAGACTCTTATGACATTACGAAGTGCCTAGTTTGCGAATGTTTCACCAAACCGTTCCAGGGTCACAGTTTCATCGCTGGTAGCAGCTGTTGCAAATGGCACTGATTCCCTTGTCCGGCATCGCAAGCGCCTTACTTTTCAAAACTTTACATTTAACAATTCCTCATACCTCCGCAACCCTCTGCTATCCTTTTCATGCAAATGACACTGCATAGAACACGAGGACTTCCCCGTTATTTGCGGCCCACACGCGTCCGGGTTTGCAGCGAGCGCGACTGCGCGAAGTAGAGCACCATGTGTCTCCAGACGGTCGCGTGTGTTACAGTGACCAGATTTGTTCATTTACGCATATTTATAGAGTTTCTTGGCTACGATGCTCAAGTGGTGATCTTTAGACCCAGAGAATGTGTTGACTTTAAAGGGCCAATGAGGTGAGACGAAATATGAGCACAGGCCTTCATAACATTTGAAGATGAGGATTTGAGCGATGCTCGCACAAACATTGCCGAATCGAAAATCTATAAAAAGTTGATGGATTTGGCATGGGATTAAATTAAAAATTGCATCAGGTATGATTCCGCAGTTGAAGGCATTTCTACGTAGCATCATTTTCCTTTTCACATTTTCGTCATTCGCCTTATGGCTACGAGGCATAAAGTTTGGTCAAGCGCTTAAGGTTTTGTTAACTATCGATAATGTACGAAGAAAGCTGTAGAGGTACCAACCTGATTTGATGAATGAAACATTGAATAGAAAGTGGTGCTAAGATGGATCAGATCACGAAATATTCGGACAGCACTTATAATTGCGGTGAAAGTCAGGTTTTGATGAGTAATGGCATCATTCGCATGGAATAATGACCCATTCAAGACACATACAGTCTGGTGGAAGGTAGGGTCCGAATCGTCATTGCAATCGAGTAGGCTCTAGTATCTAATTGAATTTTTTATTATGTGCAGTACAGACTTGGCTCAGCTACAATCCTGGGGACATTAAAATCGGATTCACTTAATCGCGAGTGTCATTGCAATCATTGAACTAATTAAGTGAATACCGTGATCTTTATAATCCTTTTGACTGCATACTCCTTTGGCGCACTGCTTAGGCATCTGTTCCCTCAAAATCAGCATCAATGGTTAGCTTGACACCTTTCCTTCTGGCTTGTGTTCCCAGGGAACATAGATTCCTTTTAGTTTTCTCGCTGGACTCAGCAGTATTCAATAGAACTATCAACTAACTCCTAAAGAAAACTGAGTGTGTGACCTTGTCTATTTGACGTCTCTGTTCAACACGGTAGGCTTTTGCATTTTTATTTAAAATTGCTTTTCTAGTCGTTACAAGAACTGGTGACATATGTCAGCAGAAACACCCTAAGTTATTACATTTCGGGCAACGCCACGTAAAGATATAAATAGCAGCTTAGAAATGAGCTAGGATCTTATTTCACCCACATTGTAGCCGAATTTACCGATACTGATTAATAAGCTTATGAAGTGCGGTTTTGATGCGACCGATATTGCGGTGCAATCTGTGTCAGTGATTGCTAAGAAATAATAAGCCATGTGAAGATTGCGTGCACATGCCAAGATTCGATTCGTTAAATAACTTTTCACTTGCAGTGTACCGCTTTTTGAATAGACAAGGTTCGTCTTAAGCATTAAGCCACACTGATTCGACAGAAAGCGAACATATGTGGCGTTGGCACATTCCAGGATTGTCTTCTGTTCATAGCATTTTGCATTTTATTTGCTCAAATGTAGCCAGTCTTTTGCTACAGCTTCTGGAATGTTGCTCGTACCGAGGGGATCCAAGGCCTTTTTATCGTCGCTACTTCACTTCCTCTAGAAGGCATCGGCCATGTTGTCTCATTCATCCAACCCCCCTCTCCATAGGGCTTGTCTCTTTAGTTACGGGTATATAATGGGATGCAAGGAAGCTCTCGTATACCACCAGAAGAACGCCGGTAAGAATGTTACTTTTTTTGGATGTGCAGAAGCTTTTGCATAACTGCGGTCCTCACCGACGCATCACCGTATGCAACACTGTGCAAATTCCCTTGCTCGCATTGTACTGCAAAGTTACAATGCCGTTGTTCCGCATGCCAATATTCAAAGTTTTCTGTCTGTTTATAATTAGATTAGTGTCTGATGATGCATTATTAAAGCCCTTCCATATTAGATTGTGCTAAGTGCCCTAACGTTGGATGCACAACAAGCAGCCGACGTTTTGCTGAATGTTTTATGTAAAGTCTGGCATTCGTGTAAGCGATGGCTTGTTCCTATTCTTCTTTGGTCCTATGAGACCATATTGGTCACAGTTGCCTTTTTAATGGCAGTATTCTGTGCAGTTAGTTAGACGTTCGATTCAAAGTCGGGAATGTCTGAAACAAATACAGATCAAGGAGTTCACTCTGACCATTTTTACACTTCATTATGTTTCATTCAATTTGTCAGTACTGTCCATGCCTTCGCTTGTTTTGCGTGGTCTTTAGAAAGTTCCTCCCATCTGTAGAGAAATCAACATTTTTCGGGTCCAAAGCAAGGTTTGTAGACTACGAAAATGTAATTAGTTTTATCATCTCAATGTCTGCTTTGCAGCCTTTATCTGCTAGTATCATGACCACCCATCTAACATGGAAGACCGACTTTCCCATGTAGGGCGGCTGGCAAACTCTCAATGCGAAGGAATGAAAAAGATTCCTTTGTCGCTTCTTGGTTCAACATCCTAAGGTCGATGGGAGAAGGGAGTTTTGGTGATCTTGGTGGCTTTAAAAACTTGTTTTATTGTCCATATGATCAGATGGTTTGTTTCTTTTAGCAGAGGGGATAGAATTTGTTAAAGTGACTGTCAAATGAGTCGATATTGGTTGGGATCGAGCTGCATTGTAAAAAGGTTAGCTTGTCCTTAAGCCACGCTATTTAAAGGACTCAATTCAACCCTTGAATGCTTTCATTAACTTTTCGCCTTTTGTTTCCCCATAACGAGTGGATTGAACAATGAGGAATTTCCTTATTTGAGGTAATCGACTAGGCACGGTGTTCATGGCTACACTAGCTCAGAGCACACGTTCTCTTAACAAATGAAAACACTGTTCGACTTACGTCTTCTATTGAAGAACCTAGCACCAACATCTCGGCAGATCGTGCCGCCCGGAACACACCACAAGTTCCATCTTCCATTGAGCAAGTTGCATTCTAGTCGGTGGAAGTCATCTCAGCATGAAGTAACCTGATTCGCTATGCACAACTTGTACTTGATTAGTTGCCGCTCATCACAACCAGATAGGATGGAATTCACATTACTAATGCAATGAAGGCCTACTGATGATGGCACGTGTGAATGCCAACCATAAGGTAAGTTCTATAAAACGGTGACGGCAAAGAATTTAAGAAAGTGACAGGCGAGACAAACGGCTCCCACAAGGTGCTAGAGGTTGAATAAAATTGAAGAAAAGCATGAGAGTATGTTGTGGTGAGGTTTATTCTTCTTTACATTAGTTCGCGATGAAAAACAACGGTACTTGACCCTTTATTTGCTAAAAGTCGTAAAGTCTATTCGATTTATGTTAGTGGCACCATGATTAGGTGGCAAAAGGAGACTCTCCCTGCTCTGTCGTTTCTACGCTACACTGTCACTTTACGTCAGGTCACGTTGCGCTAAGATAGTCAGTGCCACCTTGCACAGCCACGCTCAACCACATTCTATTTTTGCGCTGCAAAAATAAAAATATTCGGACAATAGTCATCAGTGTAGACCCCCCAAAGCAGAACGAAATCAAGAGTATGACAGGAAAATTATATAATCCTGACTAGCTAATATTCAGGCTTGTGTCGTACCAAGTGGGCACCAAATGCCATGTCTTTTATAGACCACGGACAAAAATAAATCTGTGGATACAGCACAACCGATTCTGACTCGACCAGATCGAACCAGCAAGCATCAATCCCGCCAGATATACTTTTACCATACGGCTTCGGAGTTCTATCCATTCATCTGCGTGCCACTCCTTTATCACTAGGGGTTAAGCACATTGACCCACCTCCTCTTTGACGCCCTATCGTGAGAGCGCTTGAAACCAAAAGTACCAAGCCTACTCAGTCTAGCACAGAGCCTATTTCTGCCTACCTACTAAAGTGCCTTTATGTGTGCAACCACTGCTCGCCGACCACTAGTCGCCCTTCTTTCGCCGCATCTTTTACACTGCAAATGATCAATTGATCCAATTGACTAAGGATCGTCTTAGAATAGGACAGTAATTGACTAAGATGCACGAGCTTGTCTTCGTCGTTCTCCTAAATGCAGGATCCATTTAGCAGAAAGAGTACCGTAGGACAAGGTGAGTGTTTGAGGGATCCCTGGGCTTGTGCATATTGGCCGGAAAGTTCCATTATTATGAGAGGGAATCCAACACCGATTGTGTACCTAATGTTGATCTGCGTCAAATAGTTTCGCGTAAAAAAAGCAGGTATACAAAAGCACTACTAAAATTTGTCCACTGCTACACCCTAGACGCCAACTCATCCATACACGCAATTAACAGTCATCGGCGGTGAAGATTTGCATAATACTGTTCAAACGAACGCCAAAAGAAAAGGCTAAATTTAAGAGGAAGGTGATTGGTTTCTAACTGCGGACTCTGGATTTTCACTATTCAAAGCATGCTTATGGGCCATCCGCTAGTGA